>JAQFVV010000061.1:3034162-3555401 GCA_028023455.1 Epiperipatus broadwayi | reverse complement strand
TATAAATGCTAGTGAATGTAATATTTAAATCCCATTTTAACATAGGATGATTTTAAAAAAAAGTGCCTATGAGTTTATAAAGATAAATTTATTATTGTGAGTCCATTATAAAGATGTGGCTGGTATCATCATCATCACTATTATTATCATCAACATCATTATTATTATCATCATCATTCTCATCATTATATTATGATAAATAATTAAGTTAAGTAACTAGTTTCATGGCCATCCACTTAAGTAATGGTCTTCACTATGTTTATTTGGAAGCCATTAATAAGAGTTTTTTTTGCATCTGTTCATCAATATACATAAAATGAGCTAGTAATATCTATAAGAGTGTTTGATACATAAAAAAAATTTTGTGATATGGGGATCTTATGATTTTATTGACATGTCTAAAATATAAGAGTCATTTTTTTTCATTAGTCATCCAAATCGTGTGTGATAAAAATGTACCGAATGAGTTTGAACTCAGTACACTCTAAACAGATATTTATCTAGATTTAAACAATCTAGTGGCGCTCATGGGAAAACACATGTACTTAGCTAAACTGAATAAAGAGTGATTTAATCCTTTTCCAACTTCATAATATTAACTTTATATGATATTTTTTTTATAAGTTGTTATAAACAGCACCAGTGTGTGCGTGTGACCATGAATGGTCATATATACATGGAAAGAGGAATGAGAAGGATTCTCGGTTAAAAGAACCTATTATTGGAGTTAAGCATAAGGCACTCCAGGGATCTCACAGTAGGTAATTTTATTCAGTTGCTATATTTACTATTATTTTATTTGATGACAATGGCCAGTATGTTTTATTGTTCAAATGACTTCCCCAATATCTAAATATTTTAAATCTTTAATGATTGTAGTTTTGATTTTCATTTTGAGAGTTTTGCTCTGTTTATTATTTTATATTAAGAAATGAGATAATTTATTTATTTCATTATTAGTGTGACAGAATTAATGTTTGGGATAGTTGCAAGTGGGCTCTAATGTTATATTTAATTAATTAGAAATAGACACCCAAATAGAGCATGATATGCATATGTTCTTATTTATGTGTTGGCATCATCCTTATTTAATTATAAATTGTATTTTAACTAACACAGTAAATTCATTCCTCATTTAATTTTACTTGGTTACAAATGATGAACCACTGGAGCATATCATATATCCTGTTTAGTGTTTATTTATTGAATTATAGCAACTATCATTTTATCACTCATCTATATATTAAACAGTTACAAAATAGCAGCCTTTTTCATCATTACATTATTTTGTATGCTGTTACAAATTTTTCTTACTGTTCAAATGATAGATTATAAACATATCGTAATAATTAATAATTTTTATTATTTTTATTTTCTGTTAGAAATGGTTCTCTATCTATCTATTATTTTCTGTTACAATATATATATATATATATATATATATATATATATATATATATATATATATATATATATATATATATATATATATATATATATATATATATATATATATATAATAGTCATAGTTTAATGTATACAAAATTTAAACAGAGTTAACAACTCCCCCATAAGATACAAATAAACAATACTTATACATCAATAAATAATAAAGAATAGAATGAATCCACTCATTCAACAACTTCAGTAAATGAAAGTTTATAATCATAGACATTTAGAGAATGTTAGAATAGAGTTTTAAAGTCAATTGTGTTGAAATTTGTTACATTTGATATAAATCAATTGATAATGCAATAAGACAGCAAAATATTCTATGTAGCTTACTTAGTTTCTTATATCTAGAGCAGTAGTTGGATGAAATTTGAAATATATTTGTGTCAATTTTAAAATAAGATGTTAAAACATTAAAAATTTGCAGTATTGCACACAAAAGTCATATATGTAGTTTAACAATAATAATCATCATATTTTGTTAAGAAGGTAAAGTATTATCATTAACATTTTATTCTGAATGCATTTTTCCTGAATTTTAACCCTGAGATTAAGATATCCTGAACTTGTAAAAGAATCTACATTTGAGATATATATTTTTTAAATCCTGGGATTAATATGTTTTAAACTTGTAAAAGAACTTATATTTAAAATATATAAAATATTTCTAGAATATAAGATAAGATAATTAAGAGTAAAAAGAACCTATATTTGAGATTAAGATATCTTAAGGATTAAGATAAAAATATTTTGAATTATAAAAAGAACATTGTATTTTAATCATTATATTTAGTCATGGTATTATCTACAAGAGGACCCATACTCTGAGTTTTAAAATCTATGTCATATGGTGCCTGTGTATGTAATCTTTGTTTGTTCAGCTAGCCTGTGATCTTTCTACACATTTGCATGATTACATGTTTGATTTATGGCAATCAATATAGTGGACTTCTCTTGTGTTCACCACTCTTTGGTCAGTTGTTTCTTAGGTTACAATATATATATATATATATTGTGCCATTACAATTTAGTCACTAGATAAATTTATAGTAATGTGCATGTAGAAAAGGTAAACCAAAAATCATCATCACAATTTTATATAACCATAAAAGAAGCTGTAGGGCATCCAAGTTCAAACCCTACAAGGTCCAGTTCTAAAAGCTTTAAACAGAGAAAGAATGGGTCAACAATTACATGCTTTACTTGTTTGTGTGTTGATAGAAAGGTAATACACACATTTAAACTATTTAATATTTAATTTTTTTTTAAAAAACAAAGTTATAATGCATACATATAGGCAATGTATGTGTAAATTATTTAATTGTTTTATATTTCAAATATTCAACATTTTTAACTTTCTTTAAAACTAAGCTATGCTTGATCAATTTTAACATTTTATTCTATACTTCTATTTTGCTTTTCTTTAATTATAAGTGGGATTTAAAAGTTACAGACTTAATTAAATAATTGGGTTATAATTACTAAGCTAGCAATCATATTATTTAAGGTTAGTTTATGAATGATTTGAAAGAATGAAGGATGTGTGTACATTACATACAATAATTTACATTTCCTAAATATTGAAAGAAAAGGAAGTATTAAATCTGTCAAATTATTTTTTTTGTACAATTTTTTGTTAAAAGAGGAAATCTGTTTAATCAGATATCGATCTTTGTAGCAATTTTTTTTTTGTAAATGATTGTTTCACTTTGGAAGCTTATAATGGCTCAGAGCTCTAATTTTGAAATTGTCTTATCTCAAGATCTAAAGAAGGAAGCTCAAAGATTTGAAGTGTTACCTGGATGTTAAAAAGAAAAAAAAACAAAAGAAAGGAAATAAGAATTGAGTCTATTTTTTTTTAAAACAAAAGTGTCTGAAAAAAGGATTAAACTTTTCAGTTGAAAAATAATATAGTTGAAAATAAATTAGAGATCTAATTAAAACAAATTTGTCCAAAAATAGCAAGTGATGCTATCTCTGATTGGTTAAGTTAGCTAAAAATTGGATATAAAAAGCTGTCTTGAATTATTATTAGGATTATTGTGAATGATTCTGATTATTAAACTATCAAATTGAATGTTGAAAATATAAGAAATGGCGGGCTAGAAAAATTATATGTATGTCCCATCGGTTCTGGACCATCTGGGGAAGCTGCACATCACATAGAAAGAAAAGATGTGTCTAAAATAATATTCTACACCTTTCAACTGACCAGAGAAATAAGATGTTTTTTTTATAGAAGGAAGAAAGCATTCACCTGCATTCAAAGAAGATGAATTAATCTACTGATAAAATTAATCATCAAGTCCAATTAATTGTTACAACAACTGATTTTAAACTCAAGAAAATTTACAAATGTGAAAACAACTGCTATATTTCATCAACATGCTTGACAGGAAGAGAAGAAAAATTAATATAATGATTTCCAAATTATCCACTAAAGCAAATAACCTCAATAGAGTCACCATCATCAAATAGTTATACACCTCAAGAAAGAGATTGTTCCCACATAAAACGGAAATGGTAGCTGCAGAAATATAAACCTTATACAAGACAAGTTTGAACCCTTGGAAATTCGCCACCAACAAAAGATCAGTAATATGACTTTTTATATCTATTTTCTTTATGATATCAGTCTTAAGAAACATTTTAGCAATAAAGTGGTATATTTTATTTAAAGAACTTTTAAAGACTATTCAGATCGATTAAAACAAGAATGTCTTACTAAAAATAACTTTGAGCTTCATAAATGATCTTGAACGTATGAAAATTATTTGTTTATTAATTTTACAATATTAATGTGTAAAACAATTTTTTTTTTTATGGTGTTATGATTTTAGTTTTAGCTGATATATTATTATTATTTTGGTTTTTAATAATATTTTGTTATTATGGGATAAAACACGCACATACATAATAATATTTTTATATGTGTATAATTGGGAGTGAATGTGAAATAATGAGTAGTATTAGAATATTAGATTATTTTGTTTCAAGTTAAGTATAGATTTCAGCGCTTGGAAGGGAGGGGGAGAAAATAATTTAAAACTCTTTTCTAAAACTTGCTCTTTCAATTCTACTAACATTTTTTTTTACATTCTATTTACATGTTAGATTTTTAAAGTATGTGTGTTAATGAGCAGATAATATTTTTTGTCTTGAAATACTTTTCATGGTCAATGTGACGTCCAACTTAATACAAAATACATTTGAAGGGAAAGGGGGAAGAACTTAAAATTAATCTGAGGATTGTTATATAACCAATTATTATTATTATTATTCATGTCAATTTTCATATTTATCTAGAAATTTTTATGTATATGTTAGAAATGTAGTAATAAATATTAGTTTGTTTTATTAAACGAGGCGTATATATTTTATTAAGTGTAGTCTTTGTTAAGTGTGATTATTCATCATCATGAATAGTTGAAAATTAGTTATTTAAGATATAAGTAAGTATGCTAAAATTAAGCAATAATTATGCATTTCTTTATAAAATTTAGTTTTATGTTTAGGCTTAGTCCTAGAGCTGTAGTTGAAACCCTTGTCATTATTGTTATTATTATCATCATCATCATCATCATCAACATTTTAATTAATGAGCTGTTTAACTGTTTAAAGGCCATAAATAAATATTGATTTTATAATATTTAGTGATTTCTTAGTATTATTATAACCACATCCCATCATCTATTTCATGCAAGGATGAGTGAATTGCCATCCTAAATTAGTTATATATAATCTGAGCTAGTGAACTTATAAAAATATTGAAACACATTTGTTATGTTAAGATCTGAGAAATGATTTATGTTCAATGAACTCCACTGTGGTTTAAAGATGTTTTACTTTTACCTAACTATTAGTGCTTCTAGTGATATGGCTCAAAAAGCAAAATCTCTCATTTTTATTAGAAATAAAGTACCAAAAAGGGATTCAAACCCGGTACATATGAAAGGTTATCAGATATAACCGTGTCTAGATTCAGATAATCTAGTGGCGCCCTGCTAGACCATATTCACTTAGTATTTGTTTAAACATGCACTTAACATCAAACCAAGAAATGAAAGTGGATAAAACCTACTGCCTGTATACCTAAGTTATATTTTATTGAATTACTAGTGTACTCACTTCACGTGATTTCATATAATACTGGTTATTAATAATTTGCTCATAATTTGCTTATAATTCTTGATAGTGTTATATTTTGAACCTTTACTTAGTTATTTCTATTTGAACTCATTTATTAGGTTACAATGGCGCCCAACATGGGGCCTGATATTTTGCCATATACCTGAAAAAGAGAGTCTATAGAATGATGGGAGATGTGTGGTTAAAAATAGAGAAATTTTTTTAGTAAAATTTTTTTTTTCAGTAAAAATTTTTTTTTTTTTATCTTACAAAATTTTCTTGGCCAAACAGTCTTATTTTAGATGATGATGTTTAATATGATTTAATTTTTCATTGATGATGATAAAATTGGTACAGCCATAAAACAGCTTCTTTTTTTTTTATCAATTTTGAAAATAGAGATGAATATCACAACTTAAGACAAAGGTGAAATAAATAATAGATTTTTTTTTTGTGGAACATTAAAGTGATTTATTGCCAGATAGGATAGGCATAGTAATAGTGATGAATTATGGAATAGTAGTCTCATGTGTGTTTGGGGAGTTCATTTTGTAAAAAGTCTATGATTTTAGAGGTTTGATTGGATGGTTGATCGTTGGAGTTTGGTTGGTTAGATTGCAGTTTTGATGATGAGTGGAGAGTTTTGTCATTGCCTTGAGAATGCTGTGTATTTCATGTAACTTATGAATGATCAAACCCATTCACTGCTCCAACCCAATTTATATGTTATCTTTATTTTATCATGAAGCAGTTAACAGCAGACCTGCCATGATACCAGCCTATAAGTCTCCAAGAGAGAGAGCACGGCATAGTTTTCCAATCAAGTTTATATGTTATTCTTATTTGATCATGAAGCAGTTAACAGTAGTCCTGCCATGATATCAGCCTATAAGTCTCCAAGAGAGAGAGCAAGGTTTCGTTTTTGTAGTCTATAATAAGCAGGGCATTCCTTGATACTTGCCACATAAGACTCCAAGAGAGAGAGCAAGGCATTGTTTATCTACTTTAGCCCCTAAGACTTAAAATACATCTTTTATTGCAACAGAGTTTGCTTCATTCAATCAAGGGTTGTGGTAGTTAATAGTGATCGAATTGGGATGATCTTCTGAGTGCTCGTGATGCATTGTGTGATTATAGTGTTGTGACTGAATTCTTTTATTTATCTCAAGATTGTGAACTGCTAGTCATTCTGTGGACTGTCAATATCTGTCGGATTTCTGGGAGAATGGATGAATGTATAATTTGGGCTATTACAGACAGACATGCACTATATAGATTATTGTTGTGTAGTTCATTAAATAAGGATATTAAAAATTTTTTGTTGTTGTTGTTGTATTTGTAAATGCATAATAAGGTGAAAATCAAATCAGTCAGTTGGTCAGAATAGGTGTCAGACAGGGAGAAGATGTGTGGATTTTTGATGGTCAGGGAAGTACAGATGGGATATATATAGTTTTATAACATGAGTGAACTAAATTATAATATGGAAGAGGCTCAGATAGCAAAGATAGCACCATCAGACATGGACATGATAATGCAGATGCTCAGAAGTATGAGAGAGGAGAGTAAGCAATGTATGGTAAATCTAGAACAAAAGTTAGAGAAAAATAATAAAAGCATAGAGAGTCTAAGAGAAGATAGGAAGCAGCTCATAGAAAGATTAAGAGATGATGGAAAAGGCATAGAAAGAGTAGAAAGTTTAAAAGAAGAGGATAAGAGGAGTGAAGATGAATTAAAAGAAAATATCAATAGGTCTGTTGATAGCTTTGGGAAATAAAATAGAAAAACATGGGAAAAGAGCCTCAATTCCTGGAGTTAATAATCTTTATAAACAAGAGGATGGAGAGGTTGTAATGGGATTAGAAGTTACTGTAAAAGTAAAGGGGATAATAACAAGTACTGAAGAGTTTCAGATTCGAATAAAGAAGGAAGCACTATCAGGTATAAAATTGACCAGACTGATGAAAGATTGTATGTATCAAAACATACAAGAACATTATAACAAATCCAAAAGAAATAAGGAAAGTCTGGGACAAAAGGTTTGTCGTTCTGTGAAAAGATGGATAGAAAGTCTAAGAGAGGATAGCAAAAAGAGTGCAGAAAGTATAATAGAAGGTAGTCAAAGATTAGAAGATAATGCTGAAACCTCTTTAGAAGATAGAGCAGGAGAGATGGGTGAATATGTTAGACTTGTAAAACGGAAAGGTAGTCAGAGGTTACCAATTTTAAAAAATAATCTGGATAGTCCGACCACTGATAATAAAGAAAATAATGTAAAGTTAGATACACTGATAGAGAATAGGCTCCAAGAAGTAGAAAGGCCGATATTAGCCATAATACCAAATCTCCCAGTAAAGAAAGTAAATGAGATGATGACCAAAGAGCAGATTGGGATAGATCATGAAGTGAAAAGAAGGAAAAGAGAGTTGGAGGAAAAACTTCATGCATCCAATAAGATGATTGATTTAAGAGAAGCAATAAGGGAGATGAAACCAGTTATTTTAGAAAGAGAGCAAAAGTTTCAACAGTCTGTAGTTCTCAATATACTAACTAACCAGCATGTGTGGTTTCAAAAATCTGTCTTCTTAAATAGATTGGAGATACCTTATATATGGTATAGAGAGGCAATCTCTCTGAAAAATATAAATGACCAAATCTCTCTAAAAAATTCAAATGCTCTGGAAATTTTAAATGTGCCTTATATATGGTACAAAGAGTCCACCTTTTTAGAGAGTTTAAAAATAAATTATACATGGCACAGAGAGTCAATCTCTCTGAAGAGTTTAAATGTCCATTCTATATGGTACAAAGAATCCACCTTTCTAGAAAATTTAAAAATAAATTATACGTGGCCCAGAGAATCAATCTCTCTGGAAGATGTAAGGATAAATGTTATCTGGTATAAAAAGCCAACCTCTCTAGAAAACTTCAAAGTGCCTTATGTATGGTACAGGGAGTCAATCTTTCTAGAAAGTTTAAAAATAAAGTATGTATGGTATAGAGAGTCAATCTCTCTAAAGAACTTCAAGGCATATTACATAAGGTACCAAGAGTCCATATTTCTAAATGGAGTTTGTAATAGGAGGTTATATAAAATAAAACCTCCAGATATGTTTTATAAATATCCAGTCAAGATGAAAAATGGAAATATTAAAAAGGGACTGGATGTACAGGTGCATTTTTATGCAGACCACAATATGGTTTGAAAAGAAAAAGCCATTCCAAATTACCAAGAAAATAGGGGAGAATGCCTTTATGCTTGCTGCTCTTGATGGGAATAAGGGGACCTATAATGCTAGGAGTTTGATCCCTTATACTTCAGCAGAATAGCCTGGCAAAGATCTCCAAATAAATTACTTTTAGGTTTTCTAATGAAAAATATATTTAGCAGTAGTTAATTTTATATATATATATATATTATAAGTGTTTATTATTATTAGTGTATTTATTAGTTAGGATTTTTTTTTATTTTTTAAAAAATATAGTTAAAACAAAAGTGCTGATGATTTTATCCGAAGGGGGAGAAAGTTGTGCCATTACAATTTAGTCACTAGATAAATTTATAGTAATGTGCATGTAGAAAAGGTAAACCAAAAATCATCATCACAATTTTATATAACCATAAAAGAAGCTGTAGGGCATCCAAGTTCAAACCCTACAAGGTCCAGTTCTAAAAGCTTTAAACAGAGAAAGAATGGGTCAACAATTACATGCTTTACTTGTTTGTGTGTTGATAGAAAGGTAATACACACATTTAAACTATTTAATATTTTTTTTTTTAAAAAACAAAGTTATAATGCATACATATAGGCAATGTATGTGTAAATTATTTAATTGTTTTATATTTCAAATATTCAACATTTTTAACTTTCTTTAAAACTAAGCTATGCTTGATCAATTTTAACATTTTATTCTATACTTCTATTTTGCTTTTCTTTAATTATAAGTGGGATTTAAAAGTTACAGACTTAATTAAATAATTGGGTTATAATTCCTAAGCTAGCAATCATATTATTTAAGGTTAGTTTATGAATGATTTGAAAGAATGAAGGATGTGTGTACATTACATACAATAATTTACATTTCCTAAATATTGAAAGAAAAGGAAGTATTAAATCTGTCAAATTATTTTTTTTGTACAATTTTTTGTTAAAAGAGGAAATCTGTTTAATCAGATATCGATCTTTGTAGCAATTTTTTTTTTGTAAATGATTGTTTCACTTTGGAAGCTTATAATGGCTCAGAGCTCTAATTTTGAAATTGTGTTATCTCAAGATCTAAAGAAGGAAGCTCAAAGATTTGAAGTGTTACCTGGATGTTAAAAAGAAAAAAAAAACAAAAGAAAGGAAATAAGAATTGAGTCTATTTTTTTTTTAAAAACAAAAGTGTCTGGAAAAAGGATTAAACTTTTCAGTTGAAAAATAATATAGTTGAAAATAAATTAGAGATCTAATTAAAACAAATTTGTCCAAAAATAGCAAGTGATGCTATCTCTGATTGGTTAAGTTAGCTAAAAATTGGATATAAAAAGCTGTCTTGAATTATTATTAGGATTATTGTGAATGATTCAGATTATTAAACTATCAAATTGAATGTTGAAAATATAAGAAATGGCAGGCTAGAAAAATTATATGTATGTCCCATCGGTTCTGGACCATCTGGGGAAGCTGCACATCACATAGAAAGAAAAGATGTGTCTAAAATAATATTCTACACCTTTCAACTGACCAGAGAAATAAGTTGTTTTTTTATAGAAGGAAGAAAGCATTCACCTGCATTCAAAGAAGATGAATTAATCTACTGATAAAATTAATCATCAAGTCCAATTAATTGTTACAACAACTGATTTTAAACTCAAGAAAATTTACAAATGTGAAAACAACTGCTGTATTTCATCAACATGCTTGACAGGAAGAGAAGAAAAATTAATATAATGATTTCCAAATTATCCACTAAAGCAAATAACCTCAATAGAGTCACCATCATCAAATAGTTATACACCTCAAGAAAGAGATTGTTCCCACATAAAACGGAAATGGTAGCTGCAGAAATATAAACCTTATACAAGACAAGTTTGAACCCTTGGAAATTTGCCACCAACAAAAGATCGGTAATATGACTTTTTATATCTATTTTCTTTATGATATCAGTCTTAAGAAACATTTTAGCAATAAAGTGGTATATTTTATTTAAAGAACTTTTAAAGACTATTCAGATCAATTAAAACAAGAATGTCTTACTAAAAATAACTTTGAGCTTCATAAATGATCTTGAACGTATGAAAATTATTTGTTTATTAATTTTACAAATATTAATGTGTAAAACAATTTTTTTTTTTTTATGGTGTTATGATTTTAGTTTTAGCTGATATATTATTATTATTTTGGTTTTTAATAATATTTTGTTATTATGGGATAAAACACGCACATACATAATAATATTTTTATATGTGTATAATTGGGAGTGAATGTGAAATAATGAGTAGTATTAGAATATTAGATTATTTTGTTTCAAGTTAAGTATAGATTTCAGCGCTTGGAAGGGAGGGGGAGAAAATAATTTAAAACTCTTTTCTAAAACTTGCTCTTTCAATTCTACTAACATTTTTTTTTTTTACATTCTATTTACATGTTAGATTTTTAAAGTATGTGTGTTAATGAGCAGATAATATTTTTTGTCTTGAAATACTTTTCATGGTCAATGTGACGTCCAACTTAATACAAAATACATTTGAAGGGAAAGGGGGAAGAACTTAAAATTAATCTGAGGATTGTTATATAACCAATTATTATTATTATTATTCATGTCAATTTTCATATTTATCTAGAAATTTTTATGTATATGTTAGAAATGTAGTAATAAATATTAGTTTGTTTTATTAAACGAGGCGTATATATTTTATTAAGTGTAGTCTTTGTTAAGTGTGATTATTCATCATCATGAATAGTTGAAAATTAGTTATTTAAGATATAAGTAAGTATGCTAAAATTAAGCAATAATTATGCATTTCTTTATAAAATTTAGTTTTATGTTTAGGCTTAGTCCTAGAGCTGTAGTTGAAACCCTTGTCATTATTGTTATTATTATCATCATCATCATCGTCATCAACGTTTTAATTAATGAGCTGTTTAACTGTTTAAAGGCCATAAATAAATATTGATTTTATAATATTTAGTGATTTCTTAGTATTATTATAACCACATCCCATCATCTATTTCATGCAAGGATGAGTGAATTGCCATCCTAAATTAGTTATATATAATCTGAGCTAGTGAACTTATAAAAATATTGAAACACATTTGTTATGTTAAGATCTGAGAAATGATTTATGTTCAATGAACTCCACTGTGATTTAAAGATGTTTTACTTTTACCTAACTATTAGTGCTTCTAGTGATATGGCTCAAAAAGCAAAATCTCTCATTTTTATTAGAAATAAAGTACCAAAAAGGGATTCAAACCCGGTACATATGAAAGGTTATCAGATATAACCGTGTCTAGATTCAGATAATCTAGTGGCGCCCTGCTAGACCATATTCACTTAGTATTTGTTTAAACATGCACTTAACATCAAACCAAGAAATGAAAGTGGATAAAACCTACTGCCTGTATACCTGAGTTATATTTTATTGAATTACTAGTGTACTCACTTCACGTGATTTCATATAATACTGGTTATTAATAATTTGCTCATAATTTGCTTATAATTCTTGATAGTGTTATATTTTGAACCTTTACTTAGTTATTTCTATTTGAACTCATTTATTAGGTTACAATATATATATATATATATATGTGTGTGTGTGTGGTATTGCAATTAAATTTTATTAGAATTGCATAAAAATATGCAAATTCATACTCTTCAGTTAAATAATAAGTATATATTGAAGCTGTATATATATATATATAGCCTTATATGTGTGTGCTTCACTATTCACTGTTTATTTAACTACTGACCCTAAAGTCAACCACAGTGAATGGATATTAAAATAAATTGTAAATTAGTAATGAAATTTATATATATATATATAATTTACATATATATATATATAATTATTATAGGTAGAAATTAAAATTAGTAATGAAATTTATATATATATATATAATTATTATAGGTAGAAATTAAAAGAAAGGGAAAAATTTTAAAGTAGCATAAATAAAAAATTATTGCATCAGCAAATAGAGATGTTAGCTAATGCATTTTATATAATACCAAAACAAATTAAGTAAAAATTTAACTCAAAATCCATTAAAGAGAAAATGATATAATATAAAATCAATTATTTGTCATCTAACAATGGAGTAAAATCATATGATGCTCTTAATAGGTTGTAAACAATTGAAGCATTTGTAGACTTCAGTTAATTAACTAATGTAAGGAAGTTAAAAGGTATAAGTACTCCAAGTTCTTTTTTATTCTGTGATTTTATTGTTTTAAAAATCTTGACAGTCACATACCAGATACATTAATCTCTAAGTTATGTTTCAGTAGAGAAGTTTAGCTCTGCCCTCCCATGAGTCCATTCTCAGAGGGTATCCTAGCAATGAAGTCCAGCAGAAGACCTAAGAACTATGGCTCATAACTACCTATCTTTGCTGCCCAGAAGATAAAAAAAGACCTATCTAAATGTAAACATAAGCACAGATGACGGTGATGTAGACCTTAACAGCCAGCAACAAAGAATGACAGCATCATGAGGCCTTTAGAATAAACTCTTAATGTGCCACCCTTATAAAGCATAATTCATGTAAGTGCTTCTTAGTTACAAGTACCTTTTCTTTTGTCATTTTTTATTATTATTCTGGTTAATGTATATTAACTAATTTTACCTCACATATATTTATAAAGTTAACATCTCTATTCCAAAGATAAACTAGTTCTGTTTTTTTTCTTGTTATAGAGATATTGATATATCGTTACCATACATACAAAATCAATAAGATTTGTTATTTATTATTTCATGGGAAATGTGGAATATATGTATATAAATGAAAAATTGAATGATAGAGTTTAAAATAAGTTAATATTTTTTTTCCCTCAACCCGCTCTGTAATGCGGAACTTAGAATAAACGTTGTTTTTAATCTAAAAAAATTTTTCATCCACCTCCTGCAGTTGTTTTTTATTAACAGTTTTTTTTAAAAAGAGAGAGAAAGAGAATACATTGTCATTTAGTTATTTAGCTAAATCCTAGATTCATTTTAAAATTACACTGAGAAAGATGTTCTTATCGTATATATATATGCATCTATTTATTTATTGATTTTTTTTTTTTTAGAAAAGTACCTCAATTGTTATTTCTATATGTATACTCAAACGGGATATGCTTATTAAATAATTACATATTAGAAGATGCATTATATAAGTGTCTGTTATTAATATTTCTGTAATAGAGGGTACAGTGCAATCTTTTTTTCATATAATTATCTATTCAATATTCATCAAATCAAATCTATGTGCATAAATTAGTTAAATGACAATAATTATTGATTAATCATGCTAATATAACAAAATTCTAGTATAATACCGGCATATAAGTTAATTTACTGACTTTAAAGGAAGGGGTTTTATAATTTTATAATGGATTTTAGCATAGTAGCATAAGGGATCATATATCTGTATATTAATGTTACTAGGGCTTTAATATTGATGATCGTTTGCCCATAATCCCAGACTGTGTACTTAATGATTATATCGTATCTCTAAGTTTTCCTATTTTATTGTTTTCCAAATTACTTCATCCAGCTAGCTCATGAATACTGGATATATCAGTTGCCTGGAGTTGAATCCTATTAAAGGAGCAGCGAGTAGAAATGGTCTAAAAGCTACCACAGCATGCTTCATTCTTGAACCCGAGTCATGCATAAGATGAACAGACTAACGGTTTCTTTCCTAAATAATAGTTAATTAGAAGCAAAGTAGCTATCCATAAATCAAATTGGCGAAATGATGAAGACATTACTATATTAGAGATATGCATTTATATATATATATATATATATATATGTGTGTGTGTGTGCGTGTGTGTTCACTAAGTACCAAGGTTTATTCTTACCCCTTTTCTTTATAATTATGCTTATTAATATATGCTCTATGTGTGATGCTATGCTTATTTATTGTTCAATTTCCTTTAGGGTTTCCAAATATATATGTATTAGCATAAATGAGGTTGTGTTTAAGTTAACCATTAGCTTGTTTAACTAATTAAGAAATATTCACTTTGTCATGTTCGCGCAGCAGAAATTGATTTCTGCATCTCCTCTCTACCAACTCAAATTCATCCCTTTGTTTAATAATGTATATCAAATGGTTTTTTTCTTTTATTGCCAAAATTTGTATGCTACAATTACATCTTGTGTATACACGTGGATACTTTCTCAAATTATTTGTAAATAATTGCATCAAATGAAATATAAACATTCTTATACTAACAATAAACTACAATTTATACTAGTAACAAGGTGTAGATGTCTATTATTTTATATGTTTAAACCTGATCAGTACTTTGTCTAGGATTCCTAAGAGTCTTATCTCTACCAGAACCCCAGGTTGCATCAAGAAAATTAAATCTTGTGAGGTTAAGGGAGTGAGTCACTTGGATATAATCTAGAGGGATGGGTGAGATTTGAACTCCCTTTACCAATGTCTCTGTGTTGTGTTAAAGCAACTATATGTTCTGACCATTACAATATATAAACATAACAGTGAATAACGCTACATGAGCATCTTTATTATTAACCAAAACATATGTCCAACCTAATAGAAATCAATAACACCATCACATTTTATATAATTATTGTGCTTTAATTATATATATATCGTGCCAGTCGGATTTGTATGTTCACGTAACAAGATCTAGCATCTAGGCAAAAGTACCTCAAATCCAATCGTGTGCAAGATACATGGGTCAGGAACACTCATGAATTCTGCCCTATTTGCCTATTTCCCAGATCTATGACATTATGAGCAACAATCCCAATGACATCGATTAATTTACTTCTCACCCGCCGGCATCGATCATCAGAGGCACAAAAGGACTCTATGCTAAACTTATGATAGATTAACTTGATAACTAGTTATATTTTATGAGCAATAAAGGCTCATGATCTAGCATATTAATTATGTATTGAGCAGAGATCATCTAGTCATATTTACCATAAGTAATAACTTAATATATTATCTTAACTAAAAGAAAGCAATGGTTCGAGTTTGATATATATATTTAAGATTTATTAATAACAAAATTATGTTGGGTTATTTACCTGACATATATATATGTGTGTTTGATTCATATTTAACAATAACATTATAATTGCGGCTATGCCAATAATATATATGTGTGATTTAATAAACTAGCGCTATTAGGATACATTACTGGAATACTATTACACCCCCAGAGATGAAGAGCATTTACTTAATTTAAACAACAATAATTTCATAAGCAGGTTACATTCAATATTATGATAAATTTGAGTTATAGATAATGCATGGGATGAGTAATGAATAATTATATAAATGATACTAAATCTATCGCATTAATACTTATATTAAACTAATGGAAATATGTCCGTTTAAAGAAATCATTTCATTACGGCTTATGAATACTTCTGGGCAACTAATAAGACACTGAAAGGCAGTGCGTGCATGGTGGCTGATTGGGTTGGTCCAATTATGGACACTGGAGTGTGCTTCATGAATTTTTAATAACGAAGTGGACTGATTTCCTCTGCAACATAGGCAGGGTCGGTATTGAGATGAAGGGCGGCCGGCTATGTCATTATCGGGCTGGTTTTTCCAGAGCGATCCCCATATAAAGCATGCACATAAGACCAAGGATGTTCCCAGGGTGGTTTTACAGCCTGGTTTAAGGACATAGAGAATGACGATGGGGCTCGACTGTGCGATTGCCTCCATGTGAGAAAGAAGCACAAATATATATAAAAAATGAAGTGGCCTTTATGCACGAAATGCTTGATAATATAATATAATTTTAAAAATTAAAGATTATCGAAACATATTTATTGCCCACAAATTATGAAATATTCGGCATAATGATATGGCTTCATTAAGCAAACATGGAGAATAATTATACTTAAATATAAAACTAAGCTATTAAGATCCCCCCCCCCCCTTTTAGCATTATGTTACTTAATATTATTCATTACTTCTTACACATTAAATATATCTCAATTTTGGTTAATCAATGCCCTTGTGAAAATATATAAATGATTACAAAATAAGTGGGTGGTGGTAATAGCTAAGATGGGTTTTACATAGATAATATAATTTAAGAATAAAAGATAGGACATTATTTAGGATGGAAAATGTGAAAAACAGATGTCAATCTGTTTTTCTACAATAAACATAAAAATATAATTAGTTTATTTATCTAAAATCGCGAGCACCTGGGCAAGTCAAATAAGACTTGTTTTGATCAAATTATAAATTATTTACCCAGTAAATGATGGGTGGGGAAACAAAAATAAATTATATGCTGGCGATTTTAGAGTACTATTGGCATTTATTTTAAAATATAAATACATAAATTGAAAATTGGTTGCTGCTTGAAAATAAAAGAAAAGAAAAACATTTATATAGGAGGCTTAATATAGATTAGTTATATAGAGTTATAGAATACATATTTGAAGGCATTTAATATAGATGATTTAAAATATAAATATTACAGAGAAGGCAGGATTTAGGAATTATAAGCAGTCAAAGTTCTTTTACCTTGATTATTTGGAAGAGCGTTTCACTAGGAATCAATCCATCGGTATTATTTTACTAGATCTAGGGTAGCATTATTATTTGAGATATAGCAATTTACTTTCACTGGAAAGATATACATAAAGTTCAGTAGTACGGGATGCAGAGCTTCGTTCATGGGAACAGCATATTAGAACGGAGGGACAAGGCGAAATTTCCTACTCATGACACATTGAGTGAGAATTAAAACTGGCATGGAATATGTATAGCAACATAGCTATTTAATGGTCTCCCCTTTGTGGATTCAAATCCAGCAGTATTTATACTTTTATTTTGAAGCTGTAACTTAGCAACTACTGCTGGACCTAAGGCGGTTTAAGCACTTAAGGTTTCTCTGGAATAGTTTGACCGGATACTCTTATCTAGTAAGATGTTTGAAACAATGCAAGTTTGTTATCAGTTTCTCGAACGATTGTTTTAAAATATATCTTATGATTTTAAAACAAGCTAGCGTGGACAATTTCCACTAATGGGTTTATTTTATTATTACCAATTCGTAATCTTTTACTTTAATCTAAGGAGTCTTCTGGGTAATTGTTTTTCGATAGACTTCTTAACAAGATTGCATCATTTCTGGCTACAAAATTATATATGAAAAAATAATAAGTTTCATATATAATACCTTATATATATATATATTGTAACCGGACCCGCGTACAACTCTTTTATCACATCAGTTGTAACAATTTTCTGATGAGCATGCTGTAGGAAGGAACTATCAATTGACATTCCTAATGCAGATGTTAATGCCTCCTACAACAATATTTCCTGCTCATCAGAGGATGTAGTACCATAGAGACTGTGAACATCTAAACATTTATATGTTTGGTTTTCCAAACAGCGCCATTAGAGTTCCGTCTTACTACAACCTGACTGGCTTAGGTCTAGTTATGTCAGATATAGCTCAGTAAGCATGAGATTCTCATGAACCAGTGCTATAATTGGTGAGTGATGCAATAAAATAAAACAAAATTGGATAACTGGATAACCAATTTAATTTTTAGTAACAAAAAAAATTTATTAAATAACAATTAATTAGCAATTTCTAAAAAAGTTCATTTCTATCCACATGATAACTCATTTTCATTTTATTTATGAAAGAGCTAGAAGCAGTTCTCTTTTTTTTATTAATAGTTCATTTACAAGTTCATTTATGAGAAGAAGTTTGGAAACATTCCAATCCAACAATAGTTCATTTTGAATTCATTTATGAGAAGAAACTTGGAAACATCCTAATTCAACAATAGTTCATTTTTGTATTCCTTTATGAGAAGGAGCTTGGAAATATTCCAATTCAACAATAGTTCATCTTTGTATTCCTTTATGAGAAGAAGCTTGGAAATATTCTAATTCAACAATAGTTCATTTGGATTCATTTATGAGAAGACGTTTGGAAACAGTCAAGCATTTATGGTTTATACAATAATTCATTTTGAATTCATTTAAGAGAAGAACCTTAGAAGCAGTCAAGCATTTATGATTTATATAACATTTCATTATCTTATGAATTATTACTGATTGGTAAACATTTAAATTCAGCAATTCTTGGTTTGTGGAGTATTCATCATTTGGTAATTAAAGCATTTATAATTTAGTCAAATATAAAAGTATATTCTTATACATAAACTCTGTTACATTATAAGAAGCTTAGAAGCAATCAAGTATTTATGATTTATACAGCATTTCATCATTTTATGAATTATTACTGATTGGTAGACATTTAAACTCAACAATTCTTGGTTTGTAGAGCATTTATCATTTGATAATTGAGGCATTTATAATTTAGCCAAATATAAAACTATATTCATATACATAAACTCTGTTTGGCTTGTGGAGCATTTATAATTTAGTCAAATATAGAAGTATATTCTTATACATAAACTCTGTTACATTATAAGAAGCTTAGAAGCAGTCAAGTATTTATGATTTATACAGCATTTCATCATTTTATTAATTATTACCGATTGGTAGACATTTGAACTCAGCAATTCTTGGTTTGTAGAGCATTTATCATTTGATAATTGAGGCATTTATAATTTAGCCAAATATAAAACTATATTCATATACATAAACTCTGTTTGGCTTGTGGAGCATTTATCATTTAGTAAAATTAAAGCATTTCTAATTTATATAGTAAATACGTTCAAATATTTTTATAAATAAATTTGCGTATAACTATTTCATAACTTCATTTTATAACGTATGATAAACATGTTTTAATATTTTACAAAACAAATTCTATGTAATTATTTCATAATTCCACTTTATAACGTATGATAAATATGTTTTAATATTTTATAAAAATTACCTTCCAGTTTTGCAGTCTAATTTACTCAAAAGAAGGCGGGTTATTTCATCGATGGAAAGTCATGGCACAGCGTGGAGAGAATGAAGCCGCTAAATTACCCCATTGACATTATAATTCCTCTAGCAAAGTTTTCTTTTTCCATTTTCACGTTTAGTTAAAGCTATATTTTAATTTGTCAAAAGAATTAAGTAATACACTTTCTTTTTTTAAAAAAAAAAATTCAATATGTTCTGCTTCTCTGTGTAAGACGAAAGTTCTTTTCTTCTGACCACGTGCCTAATTTGAATACTGCCTCAGTTTAACTCAGATATCTTTTTTCTTTCTTTTTAATGATTGGATAATTAATTTCCTTTTTTTTTATTGAGACAGATAAAAATAAAATAAAATAAGATGATATAACATTTTGTTCAAATCCATCAATCACAAAATTAAAAATATGATTTTTTTTTTTTTTAACAACTCACAGCTTTATTGCGTTCCCAATTAGACTGAATCACGCTAGACATTTTTGAATGGGGGGGGGAATCTTTTGAATATTTATATGAGGAACAGAATATCTGTTTCAATATATATATATATAATATAATATATATATATATATAACTTTATTAATATATTCACAATCTCCTACACTGAAATATATAGATATTTATTATTTACACCCGTATACACATGAGAATATTATTATGAAATAAAATATTTTTAAATTAAAATACATACATGTTTACATTATTTGTTATAATATTAACCAAAAGAAATATATATATTATTAGCTATGTATATACGTGCGTAAAGGCGGGTTTAAATACAGTTAGTTGGTAGGAGATTGGATGTGGGCTGTGAAGCAGGATCTGAGCATCAGATCATCTGCTTCAATATATATAAATATATATATATATATAAAACAAAGAAAATCTCTCAGCATCGTCTATATTAAATAAAATTAGAGATCATGCTTTAAGTCATCATTCAACTGCCAAAGCAGATAGAGAGGAAACTCATTCTGACTGCTTCCTGAATAATATCAACATGGCCAATATGGACAGTGACAATTTTCCTATTCAATAAACAGTTAGGAGATTAATTTATAGTCATACTTTATATTAGCCTAGATGTTTTATATTTTGTAAATCCAGTTCATCCAAAATATGTAAAGAAAAATAATTAAATATCATTCTTTTTAATATTTACTAATTTTAATAGCTTTTGTCAAACAGCCATAGCAGGCAAAAATGAATGTATTTCAACAGCTTCTTCGGTCCTTATACATATATTACATTTAACGTTGTATGATTTAAACAAAGTGGTCTTTGGATTGTGTGTTATTTTTGCTTATTATTCAACATTTGGAGGAACATCGGTCATTGTCAAGGTTAACTTTTCAAAGGTTTTTTATGCAAGATCTTTCAAAAACTTTTAAACTATAAAATATCTTTTCCCATAGAGATTAATAATATTATATTTAATATTTTCATGGTTGTATTATGTAAACAAAGTAGTTTTGGGGTTAAACTGTGTGTGATTTTTGCTTACTACCCAACATTTTTACAAAATAGCATTTGCCATGTTAACTTTTCAATGACGGATACTATTTCAGCAAAACATTGGGTAGTAAGCAAAAATAACCCACGATTTAACTCAAAAACTACTTTGTTTATATTTATTACATGTTCGTTAATTAAAAACTATTATAAAGACAATAAGGAATTAACCCAAAGTACTTCTATGGTTAGTTATCATTACATTTATTATATATATATACACAAAAAGTATTGGTGGCCTAGCAGTTAGTATAGCTGCCTTCCGAGCAGCTGACTCCGGTTTGCCTCCTGGTCAACGCATTTGACATGGGAAAGAAAAAAGTCTGTCTAAAGAAAATTAGTTATGCTTGATTAAATTTAACAATTTGTTTTGGCATGTACTTGCTTGAAAAAAAAGATAAATCTTAGACTATTATACAGAAAAAAATATAGAAAGAAAATTGTCAGGCAATCTTCAAATTATAAATTAATAGGTCAATCATATGTGTATCAGATATTCAGCAGATATTTAGATAAAATAAATTAAATACTATCTAAATATAAAAAAAATACAATGAAGGCTATTTCCCAGATTTTTTACTTTAGGAACATCCATTTAAACATTACTCTATAAACAGCTTTTCTAAATTTATATTGGTTATAAGATTTATCCAGAACAAAAAGGACAATAGACACAAATATGTCAGGTTAGTTAAAACCACAGCTATATATTTATTTATAACATTTTGATTCTGAGATGTAATATATATAGTAGAGATTATCATTGGAATACTGCAGATACCACATAGTAGAATGAGTGTATTCAGGAGAAGAAACAATGTTTTAAATTCTGCCACTACTTTTCAAGACTTGTCTTTCATTTTTTAGCAGAGAAAAGGTTGCCTGGAGTATTTGTCCCAGTGCTGGGGGAGATGATTCACCATATCATACATAGATGATTTAACCATTATCCTCCCATCTGTGAAGCATCTTCCACAGCTACACTTGCTTCTAGAACAGTGTGCCATCAAGTACCATCTGAAAGTGAATCCAGCAAAAACAGCAGTCTGGAAGGCCTGCCATGGCAAAACTATTACATCTAACTTCACAGGAACACACCAAGATTTTCTGGGGCTGCCAATGGCAATGTCGCAGTCAGCAATGAGACATCAGATAGAAGCCAAAGGACCAGCAAGGTGGGAAGCACCTTACCCTCGATCTCCCTGTCACTTCCAGGCAAGGTGACACTGTTGAATATGCTGATCTTCCCTAGAATTGCATATTATCTACTATTTATCAAGCTGACCAAGGCCTTCCAAAATAAAATAGTGTCATAGTGTATAAAAGTGTTATGGAAATTTATCACTTGGTAGAATTTTTTGTATAAGAATCAACAGAATGAGAAAACCCAAGAACTTAAATGGTCTTGGTCTGCATGACATCCAGGTGGTTTTCAAGCACAGAACAATAGCTATTCTGAGGGTAACTAAAGATCTAGAAAGTAGGAACCAATATTCCCCTTCATTTGAACCCACCGACACCCTGCTACCTAACAAGAACAGATGGTAAGCATAAATGGAGGATCATGTGGCAAGGCTCATATTTGCCAATGAAGATCTTTTTGATAAAAAGATTAATTACTGGGACACTTACAAACTTATGCATCCCAGTCAGCAGAAAAACCAGTCAGACTAGAATCAATCTTAAAATTATTGATAAAAAATCCAAATACTGGTCATTGGACGTCAGGCTAGTAAATTTCATTGTCAAATTCAGTCTTGACACTATTAGAACAAACCAATTCTTGGTATATCATAGGGGATTTAAGAGCATTTCTCACAACTGCCCATTATGCATCCAGGAGGAGGAGGATATTGATCATCTTATTTCCCATTGCTCAAAACTCAGAGACATGGAGATGAAATTCAGATCTAGTATTAGGTCAGATGTTCTCAGATATTGGATATCAGTAGGTCAAACTGGGGAATTTGCTATAATCTGAATGGCAATCATTATTCTCTTTGCAAAGTGGCGGACCAGGTGTCACAGTATTTTTCAAGACAACTTGGCAAACCCATGGCTAGGCTTCAAGAAACACCTTTGCAGTATGAAAACCAGTGACTATCTTATAGCACCCCACAGACTGTATGCAAACTTGTGAGAACAGATCACCCTGGATGAGCTGACAATCAAATCTCTTAAACTGATATCTAAGTTATAAAATGATTTGCCAACTGAAACTAGACGAGACAAGAAAGAACGATAGAAAAAAGGATGACAAAAAAAAATGAGGAACAAAGATAATAGAAAACAGATAAAGCCTACTACCAAATAAAAAATGGCTGCTTGATTTGATGCAGTGTAAGCAAGGACCAAGATATAACATAAAACTGCACAAGATAAAAGAGAGATGTAAATTCGAGTTGAATTTAATCAATATAAACAAAGATTAAAACAAATGTAAATGAATAGAGCTGTAATCTAATGTAATCTGTAGAATCTGTATTCCTATAAATATTTCCTTAATATAAAAAATATATAATTGTAATATTAGTCAAAAATATAATTAATCCTGGTGTAAAGAACAACAATATTACTGTTAAAATTACAGGAATAATAAAAATTAAACTATTACAGTATTCATAATTTATACCTACCATATATTATTGTATTGTTATGAATTGTATATTTCAACACAACTATTTGGTAGGTATATAAATTACACAAAATACAAGCCATTAGACTGACACATAAAGTTAATTCCCTAATGCATATCTTAACCTTTTGTTTGTAAAGTATAGGTTTTTTTTAAAGAAATTAATCGATATATAGAAATTTTGGCCATTATAATTAAACCAAATCCGGCTAATAAAAAATTGACAACAAAATATATAAATTTCCAGTAAAATGTTATTAGAGAAAACAAATATTTTAAACAGTAATACTGAAATACTAGTGGAATTTGAGAAATAAATATACTTAAGTCGTTTACAGAGACACACTGAAACAAAAAGCGCATTGTCTTATTTAAAGGCATTTTGAAAGAGTCAGAATGTTTAAAACATTTCCAATTGGTCTAAAAAATATTACAAAACCTATGAATATACCATACGATTTAGATTCAATAATCATAAGTATATAACGTTCCACATTAATCATTTTTAATGTAATTGTTTACGAATTAAACAACATTGTGAACGCTGGACATTGTTTATAAATGTACAGAGCAGGTATATTTAATTTATATATATATAGAAATTGTACTATTGTATTTTTATTTTTACTTTATCTTTTTACCCAATTTATAGTTTTATAAATCACCGAATGTCTTATTATGATTACTTATTAAATAAGAATATTAAAACATTATTTACTGACTTGGAAATGATATGCAGATACATAAAAAAAATACTCCATTGTAAAATTTGTAAATATAATAATAAAAATTATTGCTAGAATTTGATAATTTAGACACTTGTTTATTTTAAAAGCTTTTATCACACATATATTTTTGTTACTGATTTAAAAATCAATAAAATGCACAAATAAATGCTTAGTAAAGTATTATATAATTAAAAAGTATAACTACCATTTTATTTTAAAGCATGATCCTTCTTGTTATATATGTTGAAGCTTGAAGTTTGAAAAAAACATTGTAATGAAATAAATATCTAAAAAAAAAACTTTTAAAAAAATTACATACATACACACACATACAAATTATGTAAAACTTAACATTTTACAGTCATCAAAAGTAATAACGTTCTTGTTTTTTCTGATGCTAATTTAACATTATAATAGCCTTTTTTTTTGCTAGTTCCAAGGACTTTGGGGTAGCATTAATAATTGCTTAGACAAGAAATTATATTTTATTTTTTATTTATCTTCTTTAACGGTCTTTCGATGTCACTAGGTATAGATATAAAACGATTTGTTTGCTAAAAGTTGTTTCGCAATTATAATAAACTGTTCCCCACGAATAGTAAATAATCCTTTTGTAAAAAATTATTTAAAATTGATAATAAGCTAAAAATCAATTAACTTTTGGTATAAGATATTTCTGGCACATACTGTTTCTGCCTGATAATATTTTATCTTGGAAATGCTTGTTTTCAAATGCTATTTTACTTTATTAGGTTACAGTTGTCTTATCTATGATTATTATATAATTTTGGACTATACGCTAAAAGTGACTTGATTTATGTGTGAAAGTTGTTCAGTCCAGTACTATTGCCTAGATGGCCTGATTTCAATTTGAAATGCCTGTGCTTAAATAATATTTGCTTCATTACGTCATAACTGAAATTTATTTATAATTTATGTGCAAAATCTTATTAAATTATTAATATCTAAATCTATAAAATCATAATATTTTTTTAATATATATATATAACATTTTTGTTCGTGTGTGTGTTTATTTGTAGATTTTTAAAAAATGTTTTCCATTATATATATATATCTTTAATTATATATATATAAGAAAATATAATTACTTATCTGTACAACTGCTTTTTTATGAATGTTTTACTTTATTATTCACGGAAATACTTTTTAATATTCAATTTTTGAAGGACTTCGACTTTCTTTATTCTTTTTTAATTTTTTTTTTAAAGTTATATAGGCAAATAATTGTATTTTGTTTTTTATCTATCTTCATTAGTTTACCGATGTTTTTCTATATAAATAAAAATAAATTACTCTGCAATAAACTCTACAATATTTATTTAAAAGATAAATATATAAAAATAAATAATAGCTATGTTTGCATGATTGCCATCATAGGTGCGTTTTACTGTTTGTTTGTTTTTTCTCATTTATCTTATGCAATATTTACCTTCACACGTGAATGACAACTTTCTATACTTTATGTTTACTAGTACATTTACATTGTCTATTCAATAAATTGTGCGTCATATTTACAAAATATGCATTTTTAATTTTTTTATTTTACTTATATTGTTTTCACATGCAAAACAAAAACATTATCAAAATAAAATCTTCCATTACAAATTATTGAATGTTCACTGCAAATACAGTATTAAATCTATTCACAGAATATATTACTTTATTGAATAATTATTCTTTTTATACAGTGAGAATGAAATTAATTAACTCTATACTTAAAAATTATTTAATGAAAAATTGTATTAGTTATTTATCCACCATTTGCTACTATGCCAAAGATTTTTGGAAATTTAAAATTACATAAAAGAAAATTTACCTGCCAAGCTAATTGATTTTAATCATTACATGTTTTCTCAAAAAGAAGTTTGTGTCAGTAATTTTTTCCAAGGTGAATTAGGATTTGGTAAACTTACAATTTCATTTTTATTTAAATTGATTCAAAAGTTTAATATGTTAATGTTGGTCAAAAAGATATATTATTTTTCTTGGATGCTATAGAATTGTATGGTTCTATAAAAAAATAACTCTTTCATGTCATTTATTCATGATTATATAATAAAGAGTATGCAAACTTAAACGTTGTTTATTAAAATCTATTAACATTTATTAAATCAATTGTATAAAATGAAAATCAATTATATAAAATGAAAGAAGACTGGCCCATAGGATTTTCTGTTTCAGCTGTTATATAGCAGTTATATGCTAACATATTATAAAAAGAATATTTTAAAAGAATTCTTTCAATTACATATTTTATTTTAGATATTTTGATAAGGTGGCTTATTTCTGGATCATATGTTACAAAAGAACGTGTTTTAAATAAATTACATGAAAGTGATGACCTGAAATAAACTGAGGACAGTTTATATAAATATTTTCATTTAATTTCATGAAGAAAATTTAATATAATCAATTATAACATGTTTATAAAACCTTTATCAAATAGGTAATTTGTACATCCCAAATCAAAAATTTCCATTACATATAATTTGCACGAATTTAGGAAATATGTTGGTGAAATTTCAAAGTGAAAAATTAACCAATATTAAAACATATGCTAATGAATTATTGAATATAGCATATAATCGAAAAGATATTGTTTAATATATTATATAAATTTACATAAAGATGGGAGAAGAAAAATATTAAAGAGAAAATATGGATTTCATTACTTTGTATAAATAATAGTGTGTAGTATGGTTGCACTAGTGTTTCTTCTCACTTTAATGTTGCATTTAGTACAGAAAAATACTGGTAGATTCGTTATTAAAGGAAAGGGTGTAGTTGATAAAATCAACAAATATAATATTATTTATAATGTGGTGTGCTAGTATGGTCTAGCTATATCAGTGAGTCAAAAGTGGATTGAAAAAGAAAAGTCATGAATATACATTTCTGTTATAATAAATTGCATTATCCTGTAGATAGATTTATATCTTTTTGCAGAATATTCAGTTATTTGTAACGAAATATTTTACGTTTACATTGTTTTATTTTGTATGTAAAAATCGATTTGAATAAAAGAAAAATAAAAGATATTTATTTTATAAATATGGTAGGTAATTTATTAACTAAACAATATAATTGCATTAATATAGCCAAATTATGAAACGCTGATCATACACATGTTTATGTTAATATTGCATGACTTTAATGAGTTTTTTTAAAATAAATTTTAATTATATATTGCTATTCAGCATGGCAGTTGTGCTTCTGGATATGTCTATTATTTATTTTTAAATATTGGTATTTTAATATTGTAGATGATGTTTTTTCAGAGTTTTTTGTTTATTATACATTACTTTACTGATAATATATATATATATATATATATATATATATATATATATATCAGTAAAGTAATGTACTGAATATATATATATATATATATATATATATATATATGGCTGCAGAAAGGAGTTTGCTATTAAATGAAAGGAGACCCTTTGATTCCTCTTGGAAGCCTTAAAGGAAACGAGCAGGGCAAATTCCTAATGTCCACTCCATACGTTCTTGTCGTTGCAGCTGTTATTACTATGTGATTATTCATATAGTATACAAACATGGATGGGCTGCTCACCAACACGCATTAGCCAGCATGGTGAGTTTATTGGCTTTTTACCTCTGAGTTTAAGATCAAGAAACACCATGGTCTTTCTTTTCAGTGCCTGATAAGGCAGAATGAATGTTTGTGTAAGTGATAAATATTTTTCCAATACATATATACAATTATGACAGACAAAAATAAAGCATGGCCCTTATTCCCAGGAGGCTGTAAAGTCACCAACCAAGGCAGCAGTTAGTGGCTGAAAGCGGAGGGTGCTAAGAATCCCCTGATTGCGGATCCAGGCTGTCATTTGATGACGACTTTTTATTTAGGTACTTACAACTGCAGATCACTTTCAAGTGAAGGAAGATTGCAAGAATTAGAAGAACTGTCTTATATTAAATGGGACATTATTGGACTTTGTGAAGTTAGAAGAAAAGGTGAAGAAACAATTGATTTAAAAAGTGGACATATACTCTATTATAAAGGCACACATATTGGAAATGCAAGTGGAGTAGGATTCATTATAAATAAAAAGTGGAAGAACAGTATTGTGGAGATTGATGGTGTATCGGACAGAGTGGCAAGATTACTTATACAACTTAATAGCAGATACCAAATGCAGATAATTCAGGTTTATGCCCCAACCAGTTCTCATAGTGATGAAGTAGTAGAAGATTTTTTATATGGATGTACAAAAGACTTTTGATCAGAGTAAACAACATTTTAAAATTGTTATGGGAGACTTTAATGCTAGAATTGCTAGACAAATGAAAGATGAAATTGCTGTAGGTAATTTTAGTTATGGTAATAGAAATTAGAGAGGGCATAGACTTGTGGAATTTGCAGAAAAAGAAAAACTTTATATTATGAATTCATTTTTTGAGAAAAATGTTAAAAGGAAATGGACATGGAAGCATCCAAATGAAGGTACAGCAGAATTAGATTATATTTTGACTAACAGGAAATACATATTTCAAGATTGTAATGTTCTTAATAAATTTAACACAGGAAGTGATCATCGATTAGTAAGGTGTAAGTTACGTGTTAATGTAAAACTAGAGAGACAAAAATTATTAAGAAAAACAATATTTACAGTTGATATTCCTAATCTTCAGAAACATTCTAATGAATTTAAATTAGAACTTACAAATAGGTATCAAGTAATAGGAGATTTTGAACATGATTCAGATTTGAATGAAATTAATATGAAAATAACTGATACACTTTTAAAAACTGCAACAAAGATAGCTGGTAGAAAAAAGCAGCAATTGACTAATAAAATTTCTACTGAGACTAGAGAATTTATGAAGAAAAGAAGAAATATGAAGATATACAAAAATGATGTATTAAAAAGAATTGAATATCTCGAATTTTGTAAAATGGTACGTAAAAGAGTTGAAAATGATATATGAAAGTATAACTGTGAAATAGCAAGGAAAGCTGTAGAAGAAAATAAAAGTCTCAAGAATGTTAAACAACATTTTGGTATTGGTAGGAAATTTATATCTGCAATAAGAAAAAAAGATGGAATTATTACTAAAAAGAGAGATGACATCATGAAATTGGTAGAAGATTTTTATCAAGAATTATATAGTAATAAAGAACAAGTACTTCCTATATCTATTACATCTTCCGAATTGACCAGAATTTTAAATGAAGAAGTAAGACATGCAATTAAATGTATGAAAAAAGGAAAGGCTCCAGGAAATGATGGAATTATAATTGATATATTAAAAGAAGCAGGTGAAGAAATAGAAACAATTTTAGCTAAGTTATATACCAAATGTCTAAATGATAAAGATGTACCGGAAGATTGGAATAATGCAGTAATAATATTAATATTTAAAAAAGGTGATAAAGAAGATATCAGAAATTACAGACCTATCAGCCTTTTATCAGTTTTATATAAAATTTTTACCAAGATAATTACAACTCGTCTACAGAGAACTTTGGATTTCCACCAACCAAGAGAACAAGCTGGATTTAAAAGTGGTTTTAGTACAATAGATCATATCCAGGTATTGAGGGAAGTCATAGAAAGTACAAATGAATATGAGTTGTCATTATGTTTTGGATTTGTAGATTATGAAAAAGCATTCGATTCTATACACATTTCTTCAGTGATTACAGCATTGGATCATCAAGGTATAGATCCAGGATATTATCATATTTTAAAGAATATTTATAAAAATGCAACAGCAACAATTAGATTACATAATGATACTGGAAAAATCAACATTGAAAAAGGTGTAGACAAAGTGACTCCATATCTCCAAAACTTTTTACAGCAGTGCTGCAAGAAGTATTTTGTGGATTAAAATGGAAAACTAAAGGAGTGAAAGTAAATGGAGAGTATATAAGTCATTTAGATTTCGCAGATGATGTAGTTGTTTTTGCAAATAATGCTTCAGAGCTGCATGAAATGTTGCAGGAGTTAGCAGATGAAAGTAGAAAAGTAGGACTAAATATAAATGTTAAAAAGACTAAAGTAATGTTTAATCGATTTGCTCAAAATATGAAAATAAAGATTGATTATGAAGAATTAGAAGAAGTTAACAGTTACTAATACCTTGGTCAGATTATTAATACAGATGGAAACATAATGGAGGAAATTAATCATAGAATTAAACTTGGTTGGAGTGCTTTTTGTAGAAATAACTTGATAATAAAAGGAAATATGCCTATGTGCTTGAAAAGGATGGTTTTTAACAAATGTGTTTTACCAGTTCTTACTTATGGATCTGAGACATGGATCCTTAATAGAAGATCAATACAGAGAATTCAGACCACTCAAAGGAGTATGGAGAGATGTATGTTGGGAGTAACAAGAAGAGATCGAAAACGTAATGTATGGGTAAGACAACAAACAAGTGTTACTGACCTTATTGAAAAAATTAAAAGATTGAAATGGAGTTGGGCTGGACATATTGCTAGAAGAGATGATAATAGATGGACAATTGAAATTTTAAACTGGATTCCAAGAGATTGTAAAAGACCCAGAAAGAGACCACATGTGAGATGGATGGATGAAATAAGAAAATGTGCAGAGGTGTTGTGGAGAAGAGAAGCTAAAGATCGGAGAAGATGGATTAAACTTGGAGAGACCTTCATCCTGCAGTGGATTGATAATGGTTGATGATGATGATGATGATGATATATATACATATGTATATATATATATAATGTTCGTGTATGTACATATTTAAAAAAGTAAGTAAATTATAGTTGAAAAAATTTTAAGATTGAAATTTTAGAACATTCAAGAAGTAATAAACATTTTTATATAATAAATAAATGTATATAAAACATAATTGTAATCTTTAGTAGAAAATAAAGTCATTTTAAAGATTTATTTAGATTTGTGTGTGTGTGTCTTTTGTATTTTAAACATAGCTTTGTTTTGAACTATAATTAAAATGATCAAATATTAAAGGCTGTAAAAGCAATTATTGTACCTGCAGATAAGTTGCTTAAAAAAATTATCAAATGAATCAATTAATTATTTTAACCTTTCGTCTCCAGCTAGATAAATATAAAATGACGCCATATTTATAGTGTCACTATTTACTATTCCATTTATGTGCTATTCAAAAATAATAATAATAATAATGTATAAATAAAATAATTTTAGTAGTCTTATTATCACTTGATAATATTATCCTTGCGTTTTGTTATTGTTTATTATAAGTTTTTAACAACTTATTACTTTCATATATTTTATACACAAATATCTTAATTTTCAACGATTATTAGTCCATTGCAGAATCAATTTTTTTTTCATTTTTAGTTTAGTTTGTTTGATCCATAGCCTCTCTTCTCACATCATACTAAAAATATTTTACTTCATCAAATCATCTCACATGTGATCACTTTTTATGTCTTTTAAAATCTTTAGTTATATATTTTAAGACATCATCCTACCTTTTATTATCATTTCTTCTAGAATTATTTTCAGCATATCTCCATTTCACACTTTTTCAGCAATGACAATGAAACTTGTTTGTTCTCTTATTCAAGTATTTTGCTTTGGATCCTTTTTGATACATCTAACAAACATATTCAAATTTCATTAAGCGATCTAAAAGCCATTTATTATTTTTCCGCTGTGTCCACAGTTCAAATCCATTAGTAATAGTAGATAAAATACTCTTATTAAAACCATTTTTCAAACGCATAGATGTATTTCCTTTTACTATTAAATTATTTCAACTAAAACAATCAATCCGTGTTTATCTTTATAATTAATTAAACCCCCTATGTGTTCATCCATGTTTTCTAATTAATGATTATCTTTCGTTATTTTCTTCTTATAAGGAAAAAAGCCGAGCCTTAGTTTAGTCTTTTTAGTATTTATAATTAGTTCTACTATCTCATTTTCATCTGATAATTATTGCGACATTTGCAAAAGTACTAGAGAATTAATTATAAAAGACAACCCATCTTTTGCTAAACTTATATGATTTAAATAATTTAATGTATATCTTCAGCTTTCCTTATCATGACCCACAGAACAATTCTTGTAAAATTGCCGTAAAAATATTAAAAGTATGAAATTATTGTCAAGCATTGGTGGTAGAGAGGTCAGCGACAGCTGCTTTACAAGCAGTTGTCCCAGGTTAGCGGGTTCGCTTCCCGGCTGATGCTATGACATATGAGGAAAAAAAAGTATGAAATTATTATTGTCAAGCGTTGGTGGCCTAGTGGGTAGCGTAGCTGCCTTCCAAATAGCTGGTCCGGGTTGCTTCCCGGTCAATGCATTTGATATATGAAAAAAAAAATTGTATGAAATTATTCTTTAGCAATTTTTATAAGGGTTTAATATTCAGCATGTAATCTAATCAGGAGTATTGCGTTTTAATAAATATTTTTTCACAATATAACAAAGTGCTGAATCGTTATCCTGGTGGCCCAAATTTTAATAACTATGGAAATGTTTATAGATTCAACAATTCCTTTTTATAATCTACAAATCCAAAGCACAAATGAAATTCATATTCATTAATTCTTTTTTACAATGTCTCTCAATATGAGGATGGGATGCTTTGTGCTGATCCAACTTTTAAATACAACTCTTTCTTTTAGATGGTTTGAAATCGAGAACTTACTATAAGAAAAGATGTAATTATTTTGCTAAAGATTTTGAATAGAACTGAGAGAAAATTGTTAGGTCTGTAATGCCCTCAATTAGGCTGCCATGCATCATATTATGGTGAAACTCGGGCTAACCTGAACACAAGAATTTATCAACATAGGTATGTCTACAATAGGGTCAAAAATAAAAATGAAGGATCATTATTCTGGAACCACCAAGCAGCTACAGGCCATGTATTTGAACCTAGTTCTGCCCAAATAATTTGTACAGAAAAAAATGATGCCAAAAGAAAAGTTAAAGAAGCTTTCTATATAGCAAATGACATTAATGCCATTAATAGAAGAGAGGCATGTTTTGCTCTCTCTAAACAATGGACTAATTAAAAATTCAAACGCATTTGCATAATCATAACAATCGTTAGTTACAAAGCTATGAGTATGAGATTCAAACATGAAATCTCGAAAGCGCTTAGCAAAGCTATTATAAATTAGAGTAAAATTATAGCTTCACTATTTAATGCGAAAAAAAAAAAGTCGCATACTTATAATTACAATTTTACTAGTGAAGAGAAAAACAATTTATTACTTAATCATTTTTTTAAATATCAGTATTACTTCTGCATTTTTTCAATTAATATATATGGTACATCTAACAATTTTGATATTTGGTACATAACTTTGCCATCAATTTTTGTATTATTTGCCTTCATCTGCTTCTTTTAATATATCAATAATTCCATCATTTCCTGAAGGTTTCCCTTTTTTATAGATTTCATTGCATGTCTCATTATTTAAATTAATTGTTGTCAGAAGATACAATAACTGTAATAGTTAATTTATTATATTACTTATTACTATATAATTATTTGAACAACATTTTCCCACATTTCATGACGTCAGTCCCTCTTTTTATTAATACTTTCATCTTTTCTTAGTATTACTAAAATAATTTTTTTTCAATTCCAAGATGGTGTTTAATACTTTTAAAAATTTTACTTTTTTCTATAGTTTACCGAGGCAATTCAAAATTATACCACTCTAAAGAAATATTCATGAATATTTTTATATTTATTTTTTCTTAATACATTGTCTTGTCTCAGTTGAGAATTTAATGATAAAGTGATGTTTTTTGTATCAACTATTTCTGTTGCAATTTTAAGTACAACATCAGTTACTGTTATATATATATGTTGATACGAAGATTTTCATGGGTTGTATATATAAAAAACATATTTTGAGGGTTCATCGGTGTTAAAATATTTTAAATATTGATATACCGACTTGATCACATAAGTCATCCACTGGGTGATAAAAGGTAGAAAGACAGTTGTAGAGGCGCTACAATCACTGATTTGAAAAAAAACGTTAAAGTTCCACCAATAGCAAAAATGTTAAATTAAGAATGTTCTTTTAAAAAAAATCCTTCCAAATAGGAGGAAGTTTGCATGTATCATCTCGCTTATTGATACAATCTGGCCTTTTAAGTATCTCAATGGCTAATCTAATTTTGCATATATATAAAAGACATATTTTGCGTGTTAAAAAAATTTAAATATTGATATTCAGATGTTTTGACTTGGTCGCACAAGTTACCACTGGGTGATAAAAGGTAGAAAGACGGATGTAGAGGCGCTACAATCACTGATTTGAATAAATGTTAAAGTTCCACCAATAGCAAAAATGTTAAATTTAAGAGTGTTTTTTTTTTAAAAAAGAATATTAGTAAAATTCTAAGGAAAACAAGCAATATTATTTTAAACTCTTTTATTAAAGAAACTCTGAAAATTTAGACAAAATTGATAAAGTATTGCTAGATTTACGTTTATTCCTTAGATTCCTTAGTAATAAAATATGTCCTTTACTGTGGACTAGTTTTGATCATATTGCAAATTTTAGATCGATTAAAGATTCGGAATTTATAACAGCAAAGCAAAAGAAAAAATTACAAATGTTAATTAGAACACAATCACCAAACATTACGTATCCAAAACAAAAAACCATTTATAATTTATCTAAGAAAGTCCTCTCTACAGATGAAGTTTCGGCTTTAGAAAAATGTTTTCATTTTGCGTTAACACCTTCCCGGTTACCTTTTGAGAAAATTGTTTGTAATGTTGAATCAGCTCTTGATAAAATAGATTCTTCTTCGGCTGATTTGGCTAAAGCAGAGATTTGCAATATTTTAAAAAAGGCTAAGCTTCCTAAAAATAATATTTCAAAGAAAGAAAGACAAACATTAAATAATATAAAATTGGACAAATCAATTATTGTACTTCCAGCTGATAAAGGTAATGCCACAATTGTTATGAATTGTGACATTTACCATAATAAAATTTTAGCAAAACTCTTCATACAGTAGTGCCATCTTGTGCCAACAAGAGCAATCAATGGATGCCAGAAGGCTTGTGCATAAAATCCCTATCTAGTGCCTACTCATCCAATATCCCCAGACTAGTTTCTGGCTTGTGGCCTTCGTCAGTGAGGAGCCTTGGATCTGAGAGCACTGCACCTAGATCTTAGGATCTAATGCAACCCTCTAGCAGCCACCTTTTAACTCTACTTAACTACAAAACTATGAGAATGAAATTGAAAACACAATAATATTTTCAATCCAAGCTCAATAGCTTATATAATCATATGGGTCTGAACTCAATTCAGCACCCATACATTTTGGTGACTTTGGCTCTTTAACAACCATAGTCACCACTGTACTATTAGGCAGGATTGGTGTTAAACCACTAAACATCACATGATCACTATTTCATACTAGCACATAATTGTTATTAAACAATTCAAAACAAAGCAAAACTCTCCATACAGTAGTACACTTTCTCTCTCTCTCTCTCTCTCTCTATATATATATATATATATATATATAATACACTTTCTATATATATATATAGTACACTTTCTATATATATAAATTAAAAATACCTGCTCTGTACATTTATAAACAATGTCCAACGTTCACAATGTTGTTTAATTCATAAACAATTACATTAAAATGATTCATGTGGACGTTATTTACTTATGATTATTGAATCTAAATCGTATAGCATATTAGTAGGTTTTGTAGTATTTTTTAGACTAATTAGAAATGTTTTAAACATTCTTACTCTTTCAAAATGTCTTTAAATAAGACAATGCGCTTTTTGTTTCAGTGTGTGTCTGTAAGCGACTTAAGTATATTTATTTCTCAAATTCCACTAGTATTTCAGTATTACTGTTTAAAATATTTGTTTTCTCTAATAACATTTTTACTGGAAATTTATATATTCTGTTGTCAATTTTTCATTAGCCGGATTTGGTTTAATTATAATGGCCAAAATTTTTATATTTCGATTAATTTATTTTAAAAAACCTATACTTTACAAACAAAAGGTTAAGATACGCATTATGGAATTAATTTTATGTGTCTGTCTAATGGCTTGTGTTTTGTGTAATTTATATACCTACCAAATAGCTGTATTGAAATATACAATTCATAACAATACAACAATATATGGTAGGTATAAATTATGAATACTGTAATAGTTTAATTTTTATTATTCTTGTAATTTTAACAGTAATATTATTTTTCTTTACACCAGGATTAGTTATATTTTTGACTAATATTACAATTATAGTTGAATACAAAAAATGATGAAAGACAACTCTCGAAAACTAGAGGCAGAATTTAAAACATCGTTTCTTCTCCTGAATACACTCGTTATACTATATGGTATCTGCAGTATTTCAATGATAATCTCTACTATATGTATTACATCTCAGAATCAAAATGGTATAAATAAATATATAGCTGCGGTTTTCATTAACCTAACATATTTGTGTCTATTATCCTTTTCATTCTGGATAAATCTTATAACCAATATAAATTTAGAAAAGCGTTTTATGGGATAATGTTTAAATGGATGTTCGCAAAGTAAAACATCTGGGAAATAGCCTTCATTATATTTTTTCTATATTTAGATAGTATTTAATTTATTTCATCTAAATATTTTCTGCTAGTCAAATTGTAATGCAATCCACTTGCTATTATTTGGATGCTTCCATATTCATTTCCTGTTTAGTATTTTTCTCAACGAAAGAATTGATTATAAACATTTTATTTTTTGGCAAATATCACAATCTTTTGACCTCAGTCATCTATGTCACCATATCCCAATTACCAACATTACTTTTATCTTTAAGTCACTTTTCAATTCTAGTATTAATGTCAACCATGACAATTTTAAAATGTTATTTGATCTGATCAAAACCAATTTCTACATCCATATAAAAATCTTTTACGTTTTTCTTCAGAATCTGAATTATCTGAATTTCAGATTTTCAATTAAGTTGATTCACTAAATTTTCCTGTCTATCTATCATCAATCACCACAATTTTGATTTTCCATTTTTTATTTATAATTATTACCACTCTATTAGTGCTTCAAATATTTATTGTTGTTTTTTGTAATAAATTATATGTTAACATTTTTTTTTAACATTACAAAGTTCAACAATATCCCATTTAATATACAATTTTTCCAATTCCTCTAATCTTTCTTTTTATGAAATTGATGTGAAGTTGTAGGCAGATAATTAAAAATTCATTCTTCAATGACATCCTTAGTCCACAATCAGGAATTCTTAGCAAAATCCACATTCAGTTATCAGCTCCTGCCTAGGCTGATGATTCTATAGTCTATTTGTAATGAGGACTTTTTATTTATATTTGTCTGCAGTTATTATAAATATCTAAAATAGACTATTCACATATATATTTATTCTGCTTTTAAGATAACTCAACTGATGTTTGGTTTTAATTCAGAAGTAAAATATCAATAATCTCAACATGCTAACTGATATGTTAGCAAATAGCTTACCTGTGTTTGTTAATCTTATGATTGTGTCCATAGTAATAACAGCTGGAAAAACAAGAAAATATGCTGTAGAGATTACAATTTTGTTCTCGATTTTTAAAGCTTTAATTAAAACTCAAAAGCTCTCATTTCTTTTAATAGCAAAGTCCTTTCTTAAGAATTGTACAATTAAAGTGCTTAATGACGTTTTTTTAATTTATAGCATAAATGTTTGTTGACTTTTAGACAAAGAATGCTAATGTTTATTTCTTAACCTTTAGGTTTTTGCTGAAAGTTAATTAAAATATTCATGGTTATGTGAAGAAAAAAAAACAAATAACATTACTTCAGGGATTTTTTTAATTCTTAAAATTATCATTTATAAAATGGACAGAGGAGAAATTTTTTGATTTTGGAAAAAAAAATGTTTTTTTTCTTTTATTTTAGCAATGTATTGTTATTTATTGTTTATTTTTAAAAAAATCTATTAAATCTGTCATAAAGATAAACATAACATATAAAAAATATTGCTTACAATTTTTTATTTTTCAGTAGCAATTTTCTCTGTACAATATAGCTATCTAGTGTAAGACAGTAATCAGTGGATGCTACAAACTTAGTGCATTAAAATATCTCTCTAGTGCCGACTCATATGAATTTTCTTTTAATGTTTAAAACAATTAAATCATTTTTGAAGAAGTATAAGTACAGTATATACATGATATTAGATGGGATTTAAATCCAGCCTTTCAAGCTCTTTTTAGTCATCCACTACATCTTATATAACCAATACGCATGCGAAAAAGATAAATGATCTCCAGTATAGTTTAGCTTCTATCCATAATCTTATTCTAAGATTTGTGCATGTACAAGTTATTTCCCTAAGCTCCGAGTAGGTATATTTATGAGCATGGGCTAAATCCCATCTCAAGCGCCAGTCTTATCCATTAATAAGAATTATACCTCCCAAAAACATAAACAAGGGTTCAGTGGACACTGTTTGGGTAACTTAACCAGACTAGCTCAATCTTAAGATCTAGGGAACAATGTCTAACGAGAGAACAAAGCTAAGGTAATTTTATGAAAAGCCATCACATATATATATCGTTATAAATTTTATCTGCCTACAAATCCTATTACAATAGCCCAGAAGTTTATCAGAATCCCAGAATGCAAATAATATACAAGTTATAATCAAATTCTAGGATTTATTAACACACGTATACATATCTCAATATTTTAAGCACACAACTCATTTATTCCGATATATATATATATATATATATATATATATATATATATATATAAGATTCATAGACAAATTAATGAAAGAGTGAAATTACACATCAGAGTTGTTTATTAAATGATTTAAAAAAAATATTTATTACTTCCTTCAAGTTGGTATAACACATGTTTCTTAATCTATTATTAAATGTTCATTGAATATATATTGAGAAAAGGTCAAGATTACCTCTGTTAAGGGCGAATGTTCATGTCTTAAAGGAAATGCTGGTTTTAGCGAGATTCATTGATCTGAATGATGATAACAGGCTCTGAAATATTCTACACAAAATAATCCATCTTAGAGGTTAAGTAGATGATTTTTAACTTGCTTGAGAGGGGTTCTAGCTGTTTGTATTTTGTGGCCATTACACTTGATTAAATAAACAGCAAATTTCCGTAAATAAAGTTCAGGTGAGTCCTACAATAGCTGTCCATCGAGCTGGCCTAATGAAACTCAAACGATTATAATTACCCCTGCATTTTCAATGGAGAACACTACGATGAAATTTTTTTAATTAATAATACATTAATACATTTAGTCTGTCTTCTTTTCCCACTGCTTATTTTTCCTGCTTCGCTCTATCACCTGTATCTATTTTTCTTATTTTAATTTTAATCACCGATTAAATCACTGAGAAAACAAATATAGTTTTTTTCTTTAATGCTCTTTAACCTCACTTTTCTTTTTATCTATTCATATACCGATGACCAGATCTCAGAATACTTTTGCCTCCATTGTTCTAAAAATACTAATTTGACCAGTTCTAAGAATTCCAGTGGACAGAGTCATTAACAAAACCGCCCTTGTGCAACTTTCAATTCTTTTTATTACTCTCCACCCTTATATGCTTAATGGGTTTTCATTAAGAAACATGTGCTACTACTGACATACTTTAAATCTATAACTTACGGCATTAATAAACAACAAAATATATATGTAAAACACACATAAATAAAAAAAATAACACAACTCCACATATAATTGCTTCTCTTCATCTTTACATACAAATCTGTTAGTAATTATACACACATTACAATAACATGCATAACAAATATATATATATGTATACATTCATGCCTTTAACTGATTACATATTCCATTTATACTCTTTTGTAACAGGGTTTGAATGACTATTTATAAATTTTCTCGCATCTATACATTTAATGTGTAACAACAATCACAATTAACACTCTATGTAATTATTATTACTTTTTACTTATGTTAGCATCCGTATTTGAACCCAGCTACTGTTACATACCCCCCTGGTGCTATAGCCTTCAAGTACCCTCTGTGTATTTGAATGGCTTCTTAAATGCATCTTTTCTATCCTTTATCCCTCTTTGGGTTTGCAAAGGGCTTGAGTGACCGAGCATTGTATGATCCTCTTACTTCCCACCTGGTAGCCACACAAAATGCATGTTTCCCTTGACTCTTTGTTATCATAAATGGGCCCTCATATAGATTACAAAACTTTTTGCAAATAAACTTTCTGGGTTCACTTACATGGGGGTTCCTCACCGTTACTTGATTCCCTACCTTAAAGGAATGAGAGGAATTCTTGAAATCCTCTTTTCGTTGTATGCTTCTCTGAACCATCAAGCGGTATGCTTGCTGCCTATGATTTTCTATATTAATAGGAGGTTCTTCCATTCCTGGAAACTCAGTTTGAACAATCTGGGTGTGTGTTTTCCAAAATGCAAATATATGGTGTGAACCCAGTAGATTCATTCACTGCCCAGTTCATATAGTTTTAAATGCCTGGTAGTTGCTTGACCCACTTTCTATGGTCTGTTTGGATATAAGTATGGAACAACTTACCTAATTCCCACATCATTCTTTATAAGGGATTGGACTGAGGGTTTCGGATCGAGGTTAACACATGTCCTATTTTCAATCGTTCGGTCCATCTTTCCCATTCCTTTGAGATGAATGGAGTCCCATGATCTGATATGATAGTTTGTGGTTTTCCCACCAATGGAATATGTTTCCTTTCCAGGACATGTATGGTGTTCCTTGCATTGGCCTGCATAATGGAATATGCAGACACTAGTTTGGAGAATAAATCATAAACAACCAAGAGGTATTTCTTTTTATTGAAGGCTGGAAGTGGGCCATAAAAATCAACTGCAACCATTTCCTTAGGCTCTCTGGGGATCATGGACAACATTGGAGCTGTATATTTCTTATTTGCAGGCTTAACCCTCTAGCAAATTTCGCACTGCCTGATAATGGCCATAACTTTGCCATGTATCCCTGGCCAGTAAAACCACCTCCTAGTCCATCCTTCAGTCTTCATTATCTCTTAGTGGCCCAACCTGTGGTGCATGTGTGCCACCACTGTTCCTCATATGCCACAGGATAACTAATCTCCATTCTGCTGGATTTTCCTTAACTCTATATTGTAGCACATCTTGCTTCTGTTTAAATTTCTGAATATTCCACTTGACCCAACCCCCAATCAATTTCACTTCTTTACCTTCCAATTGGTCAATGATGAGCCAGAGTTGTTGGTCTTCTCTCTGAAGGTACTCCAGGCACCTCAAATCACTTTCAAGTCCTTCATCTGTTCTCAACCCTATGCTTGCTATATACAAATTCTCAGTACCCAGATGATGTGATCACATGTCCACTGGATTGTGGCCGAGGGCATCAGCTACCACATTGTCAGACCCTTTGCAATACCTCACTGTATAGTTGTATTTTTGGAGTTACAGGCTCCAATGTACTAATCTGATATTTGTGAGGTAGCTGTGGTTGATAAATTTCAGACTCTTGTAGTCAGTAACCACGATGACCTCCGAGCCCAGTAACAGTTTGCAAAACTTCTGAAAGGCCCAAACAATGGCCAATGCCTTTTTCTCAGTGGTTGTATAATGTACCTCAGGACCTTTGAGTAGCCTGCTCAGAAAATATAGTACACCCATTCTCCCATCTTCTTGCTCTTAAGCCAAGGTCACTCCAAGACCATCTCCACTGCTATCTGTCTGAACTATAAACAGCTTTGGAAAGTCAGGAAAGGCTAGCATAACATGTTCCAAGAAACCTGTCTTCACTCTTTGGAAGGCTTGGTCCTGTTCTTCCATCCACTTCCACTCACTAACTTTTATAATAACTTCACCAATGGCTCCATCTGTTCTGCAAACTGGTCCTTAAAGCAGTTGTAGAATGTATACAGACCCAGAAATGATCAGACCTGCTTCTTGGATCTAGGCATTGGAAAGTCACAAATGGCTGAGATCTTGTCCGGGTGTTGTTTGAGTCCCTGATCTCCCACCACGTGCCCAAGAAAGACCACCTCTTTCTGACACAGTGTGTTCTTCTTGATATTTATTTTTATGCCCTTTTTTTCACATTCCTCTAGAAATAGTCCTACTTTCTGTATGTGTTTTTTAATATCAGTCGAGGCTATCAGCATGTCATCCATGTAAATTATGACCATGTCTTTTATCTCTGAGGATAGCACCTGATCCAAGCACCTGTTTAACCCTGCCCTGCAGTTTATTAGGCCAAAAGGCATTCTGTTAAATTGATATAAGTGGCCTTCATATCTGAATGATGTGTATTGGCAATCTTCCAGTTGTAACTTAATTTGCCAATAACTGGCAGTTAAATCGAAGGTCAAAAATACCTTCTTTCCTTGGAACTTCCTCAGTAATTCTTGAATGGGAGGTGGTACATTGCAGTCCAGTACAGTCACTTTATTTAACTGTCGAGCATCGAGATATAATCTAACAGAACCATCCTTCTTTTTAACTACCACCATCGGGTTGCAATATGCCAATGAGCATTTTGATATAATTCCCCAATCTAGCATCTGATCGATTTGCTCTTTCACTTCCTTTGGTATTGATGCAGAATGGGGTATGATCTAGCTTTGAATATCTGGCCATCTCTCACCTTAATTCTCTGCTCAAACCCTTGGATAACTCCTGGCTTGTCTGAAAAGACTTGGTGATATTTAGTCAATATTTGTTGTAATGGACTATCTTGAACTTTCCCTTCTACTTTCATTCCATCAATCTTATCTTTGAGTTTCTCAGAGACATCCTCCTCTAGATGTAACATTCCTATTGACCATTGAAGCTCCTCTGTGAGAAAACATACCGCTTCACCCTCACATGTGATCTGACCCTGATCATAGTCAAAGTTATATTTGTATCTATTTAGAAAATCTTATCCCAACAAGGCCTCGTGTACTAAACCTTTCATTATAAGGAACAAATGTGGTTAGCTCTTTCCATTACCTTTTAGATCTATCCATATCTGCTTTGGTTCTATTTTAGCTCTCTGGTTGTCTGCCATTGCTATGTGAACTGTTTTTAGAGAGAGAATCGGCATATCTGGTTGTTCCCATCTAATTTGGTGGTATAATCTCTCTAATACTACTGATACCTGACTGCTCGAATCCATGAGGGTTTCAACATCCATTGAACCTACCTTTATAGGGATGATGGGGCATGTTTGGAGTGCATATCCTGGAACCTGGTCTTCCCAAGAACATATTAAATTTCCTATTCTTTTTGCCCCCTGCTTATCAGCATCTGTGTCCCCTTTGGACCTAAGCTTATGCTCCTCTATCTGTTTTCTTTCTGTGTCTATTTCTAGTTGGCTCAACATTTTATTAATTGTCACCATTGATCTTTCTCCTCTTTTTCCCAGCATCCACCTAATTTCATTGGGTAACTTTCTGCATGCCATTTCTATAATCTGTCCCTATGATAATTTACATGCTTCTAGAGTCCTTAATGTGGCCACCTCCCACCTAAAAAATGTATATATGCTTCTCTTCTCCATTACCTTCTCAGAATTTCTGCTCTACCACTTGAGCCCTCACCCTTTTTTGTATTTCTTCATTCCAGAATATATTGGCTAATGCTTCTTTATACTCCAGAAATGTTTGAGGTTGATGACTCGGTGAATTCCACCATGATCACTTGGTGTTCATCTGCTATCTCATAGTACTTATACTATCTTTGAAGGCTCTTGAGGTGCTCTATGGGTGTCCCCTCCTTTCTCCCTCCATATACTCTTATCTTCAATTCCATTGCCCCTTTTTCTTTTTTTTCTCTATATATCACTATCAAGGCTAAAACATGCCAGGTTTGTCAACCTGGCTTCCAGTGGTACACTGCATGATCCATCTGATAGACCTTCCTCCCTCATTTTTTACCATTGTGGAAAGATATTGCTTTGTAATATCTCCAAATAATGGTAAAATTCTTAAACCTCATTTTATGAACTATGTGACTTTATATATATATATATATATTAATTTCCCTTCTAACTGCTTGAGAACTTTTCTACATGTATATCCACACATTGCAAAATATGCCAATATTTAACTATATTTCAAAAAATATGTTTAAACTCTTTCTGTTTTCTCTATCGTGTTTTTTTTTAAATAGTTTTCCAACTTTCATTTGGAAAGCTCTTTTTAAGTTACATTAGGACACCCTTTTAATGCCTGTTCTCCATTATTTGCAGCCCCTTCATCAGGATGTCATGTTAACAGTCTACCCATAATCTTATTCTAAGATTTGTGCTTGTACAAGTTATTTCCCTAAGCTCCGAGTAGGTATATTTATGAGTTTGGGTTAAATCCCATCTCAAGCACCAGTCTGATCCATTAATAAGAATCATACCTCCCAAAAACATAAACAAGGGTTCCGTGGACACTGTTTGGGTATTTTATCCAGACTAGCTCAATATTAAGATCTAGGGAACAATGTCTAATGAGAGAACAAAGCTAAGGTAATTTTATGAAAAGACATCACATATATATATATATATCGTTATAAATTCTATCTGCCTACAAATCCTATTACAATAGCCCAGAAGTTATCAGAATCCCAGAATGCAAATAATACACAAGTTATAATCAAATTCTAGGATTTATTAACACATGTATACATATTTCAATATTTTAAGCACACAACTCATTTATTCTGATACACATATATATAAGATTCATATACATATTAACGAAAGAGTGCAATTACAGATCAGAGTTGTTTATTAAATTATTTTAAAAAAATTATTTATTACTTTCTTTAGTTGGTATAACACATGTTTCTTAATCTATTATTAAATGTTCATTGAATATATATTGAGAATAGGTCAAGATTACCTCTGTTAAGGAAAAATGTTCACGTGGTCAAGGCTAACAATCTGTAAGCTTACAGTATTAAAGGAAATGCTGGTTGCAAATGAGATTTGTTGATCTGAACAATGATGACAGGCTCTGAAATATTCTACACAAAATAATCCATTTTAGATGTTAGGTAGATGATTTTTAACTTGCTTGAGAGAGGTTCTAGCTGTTTGTATTTCATGGCCATTACACTTGATTAAATAAACAGCAAATCTTTGTGAATAAAGTTCAGGTGAGTCCTACAATAGCTGTCCACTGATCTGGCCTAACGAAACTCACACGATTATAATTACCCCTGCATTTTCGTTAGAGAACACTATGATGAATTTTTTTTAATTAATAATACATTAATACATTTTGTCTGTCTTCTTTTCCCACTGCTTTTACCGCCTGTATCAATACATTTTTACTTGTTTTTTCCCACTTCTCTCTATCATCTGTATCTATTTTTCTTTTTTTGATTTTAATCACCGATTAAATCACTGAGAAAACAAATATAGTTCTTTTCTTTAACGCTCTTTAACCTCACTTTTCATTTTATCTATTCGTATGCTGATGACCAGATCTCACGAATACTTTAGCTTCCATTGTTCTAAAAATACTAATTTGATCAGTTCTAAGAATTCAGTGGACAGAGTCATTAACTGCAACTGCCTTTGCACAACTTTCAAGTCTTTTTATTACTCTCCACCCTTATATGCTTAATGGGTTTTCATTAAGAAACATGTGCTACTACTGACATACTTTAAATCTATAACTTACGGCATTAATAAACAACAAAATATATATGCAAAACACACATAAATAAAAAAAAAATAACACAACTCCACATATAATTGCTTCTCTTCATCTTCACATACAAATCTGTTAGTAATTATACACATATTACAATAATACACATAACAAATAAATATATATATATATATGTATACATTCATTCCTTTAACTGATTACGTATTCCATTCGTACTTTTTTGTAACAGGGTTCGAATGACTATAAATTTACTCGCATCTATACATTTAATGTGTAACAACAATCGCAATTAACACTCTATGTAATTATTATTACTCTTTACTTATGTTAGCATCTGTATTCGAACCCAGCTACTGTTACAATAGGTATCTCGTGCTGAAACAGCACCCATCAGTTTTCAGTTTATATTAAGATAACAAATCCTAAAACTTTAATGCATGCTTCAATCTTCTTCATTCTCCAACTTTTCAGCCATCCATATCATTGAAAATCTGATGATGGCATGTTGAAAGTCCTTGTTTGCCAATTTTGTTACTCATACTCATGTTGTCTTTAAGTCAATTTGGATCACTTGTCTTTTTGACATATATGTGGTCGAGATGGACTAGGTGACTGAAGAGATCTTAAAGTTTGGGTTCAAATTCCCTCAAATTACATCTAGTTTAAAAATGTGTAATATGCTATACTTATATTTCAATATTATAGATTCAGCCTGTATTCTGCCCATTCCTCTTCTATATATTTAAATAGCCTTAAGGTTCTGCGTATGAGGGGTCATATTGACATATGGTCAACATATATATGATAACAAAATTGGCAAACAAGGGCTTTGAACACTTCATCATTAGATTTTAAATGATATAAATGGCTGAAGAGTTAGAGAATGGAAAAGATTGACGTCTGTCCATTAATGTTTGAAGATTTGCTATCTTAATATAAACTGATCATTGTCTCTCTCTATATATATATATATATATATATATATATATAGAACATATATATATATATATATATATATATATATATATATGTTGTGCCATTACAATTTAGTCAGTTAAATTTATAGTAATGTGCATGTAAGAAAATGTAAAACCAAAATCATCATCACATTTTTATATAACAATAAATGAAGCTGTAGGGCATCCAAGTTTAAACCCTACAAGATCCAGTTTTAAAAGATTTAGACAGAAAGAGAGTGGGTCAACAATTATATTCTTTATTTGTTTGTGTGTTGATAGAAAGGTAATACACCCATTTAAACTATTCAATATTTAATTTTTCTGTTAAAAAGCCATGTTATAACACATATGTATAGGCAGGGTGTGTTATAAAAGCTATTTAGTTAGCCATCATTAAATTTCAGATATTAAACATTTTAACTTTCTTTAAAACTAACCTATGCTTGATCAATTCTAATGTCTTATTCTATACCTCTATTTTGCTTTTCTATAATTGTAATTGGGATTTAAAAGCTAAGGATTTAATTTTAAATATTAGGGTTATAATTACTAAGCTAGCAGTTATATTATTTAATGTCAGTTTATGAATGATTTGAAATGATAAAGTATGTGTGTACATTACATACAGAATTTTACATTTATTAAATATTGAAAGAAAAAGAAGGGTTAAATCTGTCAAATTATTTTTTGTTTTACAATTTTATGTTAATGGAGAAAATCTGTTGAATCAGATATCTATTTTTGTAGCAATTTTGTTTTTGTAAATGAATGTTTGTCATTTTGGAGCTTAAGATTGGTGGGAAGTCTAATTTTGAAATTGTCTCATCTTAAGATCTAAAGAAAGAAGCTCAAAATTTGAAATGTTACATAGGTGCAAGAAAAAAGGATTAAGTCTATTTTTTTTCAAGACAAAAGTGTCTGAAAACCAGGTGTGTGATTTTTTGAGTTGGTCAAAAATAGAAAGTTACACTATCACTGTAATTGGGTGAGTTGACTCAAAAATCGGATATAAAAGCAGTCTGGAAAATCAGTTGTTATTTTGATTATTATTATGAGAAAGACTTTTTAAAAATTATTGAAACTAAAGCACACAAACATTTTAATTCTGCTAGATAATTTTTTTAATCATTTTTTATGAAGTTTTGAATGTTGAAAATATAAGGATGGTGGGATAAAAAAAATTAATATATGTTCCATCTGTCTACCAGACTTATTATCAACTAGTACATCATATGGGAAAGAAAAAAATGTCATGTCTGGAAAATAATATTCTACACCTTTCAACTGACTGAGAGAGATAAAATGTTTTAAATAAAAGGAAGAAAACATTCACCTGCATTCGAAGGAGATCAGAAAGATGAATTAATCTATTGATAAATATTAATCATCAAATCCAATTAATTGTTCCAGTAACTGAGTTTGAACCCCAGAAAAATTACAATGGGAAAAGAACTGCTGTATTTCATCCATGACGAGAATCATGCTGAATGGAAAAATTTAAAGTCAGTATAAGAATTTCAAAATTGTCCATTAAAGCAAATAACCATATTTGAATCATCATCATCAAATAGTTATACACCTCAAGAAAGAGATTGTTCCAAAGTAAAACGGAAATGGTAGCTGCAGAAATATAGACATTATACAAGATAAGTTTGACTCATGGGAAGTTCACCATAAAACAATGGATCGGTAATATGCTTTTTATATTTATTTTCTTTATGAAATCAGAGTCTTAATAAAAAATTTAGTAATAAAGTGGTATATTTTATTTAAAAAACTTTTAAAAACAATTCAGATCGATTAAAACCAAGAATTTCTTACTAATAATAACTTTGAGCTTCATAAATGATTCTGAATATATCAAGATTATTTGTTTATTAATTTACAGTTATGAAATATTAATGTGTAAAATAATTTTTGTATTATTATTTTGGTTTTAAATAATATTTTTGTTATTATGGGGATAAAACGTGCACATACATAATAATATTTTACATGTGTATACTTGCGAGTGAATGTGAATAAGCAGTATTAAAATATTAGATTATTTTGTTTTAAGAAAATATAGCATTTCAGCGCTTAGAAGAGAGGGGGAGAAAATAATTTAAAACTTGTTTCTAAAACTTGCTCTTTCCAATTTTACTAAAATTTATTTTTGTCATTCTACTTACATGTTAGATTTATAAAGTATGTGTGCCAATGAGTGAATTTTTTTTTTTATGAAATACCTTTCTTGTGGATGGAACATTTTAACAAATCGGTTACCCAATTTAATACAATATACTTTTGAAATACATTTACGGGAAAGGGGGAAGAATTTAAACTTTAATGTTATGATTTTAAAACAGTCGATTATGATTATTGATGTTATTGTTAATCTAAATTTTCATGTAAATATAGAAATTTTTATGAATATGTTAGAAATGCAGTAATAAATATTAGTTTATGTTATTAAACAAGGTGTATATATTTCATTAAGAGTAGTCTTTATCAAGTGTGATCATTCATCATCAATGGTTGAATATTAGTTGTTTAAGATATGATTAAATATGCTAAGATTAACAATAATTATGAATTTCTTTATAAAAATTAGGTTTTATGTTTACGCTTAGTCCTAAAGCTGTGGTTGAAACCATTGTCATTATCATTATCATTGTCGTCATCATCATCATCATCAATGTTTCAATTAATGAGCTGATTAAATGTTTAAAGGTCATAAATAAATATTGATTTCATAGTATTTAGTGATTTCTTAGTATTATTATAACTACCATCCCCTCATCTATTTCATGCAAGGATGAGTGAATTGCCATCTTAAATCAATAGTAATCTGAGCTAGTAAAACTTATAAAAAAATATTGAAACACATTTGTTATGCTAAGATTTAAGAAATGATTTATGTCTAATGAATTCCACTTCAGTTTAAAGATGTTTTATGTTACCTAGGTGATTACTTAAATATTAGTGCATACGGTGTTATGGGTCTAAAATCAAAATCATACATTTTGTAAAAAATAAAGTACCAAAAGGGTTTCAAATCCAGTACATGTGAAAAGGTTATTAGATATAAGTGTGTCTAGATTCAGATAATCTAGTGGTGCCCTGATAGACCCTATTCACTTGTTGTTCACTTAGACATGCACTTAACATCAAACCAAGAAATGAAAGTGAGTAAAATCTACAGTTGGATATACCTGAGAAGATATTTTATTGAGTTACTAGTGTACTCACTCACTCGATTTCCATATACCTGAGTTATAGTAATCGTTCTTAATAATTTGTTCATAATTATTGATATTGTGATATCTTGAGTAATCTAATTATAGAAATATGTTAATTTATTCCTACTCATCATTTTAATATTTTTGACCTTATGGCTATATAGCTACTAGTCAGGAGTATGTTTCATTTAATCCAATGACCCTTAATATGACTGATAACTCAGTCTGATCTCTTTGTTTAATAGCCACTACTCAGGTTAAATAATTCTTTCCTCTTTCATATAAAATAAAAGCTACAATTTCTTTTCATTTATTAAGATAAATATTTATATTTGAATCTTTTCTTAATTATTTAATACATTTGGATCGTTTGATCATCTTTATTAAGTTACAATGAATATAATATTTGAATATTTGAGATTTTAATAATATTTGGATTTTTGACAAATCCAATGATATTTTAATAAACAATTGAATGTCACATTATTATGGTACAATGGCGCCCAACATGGGGTTATGATATATTACCATATACCTGAGATAAAAGGTAGTTTATAGAATGATGGGAGATGTGTGGTAGAAAAGTTTTTTTCTAATAAATTTTTTTTTCAGTAAAAATTTTCTTTTTGTCTTACAAAATTGTCTTGGCCATACAGTCTTATTTTAGATTTGTATATGATGATGTTTAATATGATTTAATTTTTTATTGATGATGATAAAATGGGTACAGCCATAAAACAGCTTGGGCTTTTTTTCTCAATTTTCGAAATAGATGAATATCACAACTTAAGACAAAGGTGAAATAAATAATAGAATTTTTTTTTGTTGGAACATTAAAATTATTTAGTGCCAGATAAAATAGGCATAGTAATAGTGATGAATTATGGAATGGTAGTCTCATGTGTGTTTGGAGAGTTCATTTTGTAAAAATTCTATGATTTTGAAGGTTGGATTGGATATTTGATCATTGGAATTTGGTTGGTTATATTGCAGTTTTGATGATGAGTGGAGAGTTTTATCATTGCCTTGAGAATGCTATGTATTCATGTAACTCATGAATGATCAAACCCAGTCACTGCTCCAACCCAATTTATATGTTATCTTTATTTTATTATGAAGCAGTTAACAGTAGTCCTGCCATGATATCAGACTATAAGTCTCCAAGACAGAGAGCAAGGCTTAGTTTTCTGTAGTCTATAATAAGCAGGGCATTTCTTGATACTTGCCACATAAGACTCCAAGAGAGAGAGCAAGGCATAGTTTATCTACTTTAGCCCATAAGACTTAAAAATACTTCTTTTATTGCAACAGAGTTTGCATCATTCAATCAAGAGTTGTGGTAGTTAATAGTGATCAAATTGGGATGATCTTCTAAGTGCTTGTGATGCATTGTGTGATTATAGTGCTGTTACTGAATTCTTTTATTTATCTCAAGATTTTGAACTGCTAGTCATTCTGTGGACTGTCAGTATCTGTCATATCTCTAGGGGAATAGATGAATGTATAATTTGGGCTATTGCAGACAGACATGCACTATATAGACTATTATTGTGTAGTTCATTAAATAAGGATATTAAAATAATTTTTGTATTTGTAATGCATAAGGTGAAAAGCAAATCAGTCAGTTAGTCAAAGATAGGTGTCAGACAAGGAAGTGATGTGTGTGTTTTTGGTGGTCGGGGAAGCACAGATGGGATATATATTGAGATATATTAAAATTTTAGTAGAATGAGTGAAAGTGAAATGGAAATGATGGAAAGGATAATGCAGATGCTTAAAAGTATAGAAGGAGATGTTAAAGCTTTAAGAGAGGATAGGGAGCAGTTCATAGAAAGTTTAGAACAAAAGATGGAGCAAAGGATAGAAAGTTCAGGACAAAGAATATGTCAATCTATAGAGAAAATTACAGAAAGTGTCATAGAAGGTAGTCAAGGCTTACCAGTGTTAAAAGATAAGCTAAATAGCCAAACTACCTATAATGAAGAAAGGAATAAGGAGTTAGATGAGACAATAAATAAACCAGCTAGTATGCTGATAGAGAATAGGCTCCAAGAAGTAGAAAGGCTGATAGTAGCCGTAATACCAAATCTCCCAGTAAAGAAAGTGCATGAGGAGATGGCCAGAGAGCAGATTAAAATAGATCATGAAGTGGAAAGAAGAAAAAGAGAGTGGGAGGCAAAACTCCATGCACCAGATAATGTGATTGAGCCAAGAGAGGCAATAGGGGAAATGAAACCAGATATTTTAAAAAGAGAGCAAAAGTTTCAACAGTCTATAGTTCTCCATTTATTAACCAACCAGCATGTGTGGTTTCAAAGATCTATATTTTTAAATAGATTAGAGATCCCTTATATATGGTACAGAGAATCAATCTCTCTGAAAAATTCAACTGCTCTGGAAAAGTCAAGCATGAGTTATATCTGGTACAGAGAGGCAATATCTCTGAAAAATGTAAATATCCCATGTGTATCGTGCAGAGAATCAATCTCTCTGAAAAATTTAAATGCTATGGAAAAGTTAAAAATAAATTATATGTTGCATGGAGAGTCAATCTCTTCGGAAAATATTAAAATGCATTATATATGGCACAGAGAATCAACCCCTCTGGAATATTTAAGGATGAATTATATCTGGTACAGAAAGTCAGTCTTTCTGAAAAACTTAAAGATACCTTATATATGCCACCGAGAGTCAATCTCTCTGAAAAACTTCAAGGCATATTACATATGGTACCAAACATCCATATTTCTAAATGGAGTCTGTAATAGGAGGTTATATAAAATAAATCCTCCGGATATGTTTTATAAATATCCAGTCAAGATGAAAAATTGCCATATTAAAAATGGACTGGATGTACATGTGCAATTTTATGCAGACTGCAATATGATTTGAAAAGAAAAAGCCATTCCAAATTATCAAGAAAATAGGAGAGAATGCTTTTATGCTTGCTCCTCTTGATGGGAATAAGGGAACCTATAATGCTAGGAGTTTGATCCCTTATACTTCAGAAATCAAATTCAAGTTTTCTGATGAAAAGTATGATATTTACCAGGAAGTTAAAATTTTTTTATATTATTATAGTTATTATTATTAGTGTTATTTTATTAGTTAGAATTTTTTTTTAGATATAGTTAACGCAAAAGTGCTGATGATTTTAATCGAAGGGGGAGAATGTTGTGCCATTACAATTTAATCATTAGCTAAATTTATAGTAATGTGCATGTAAGAAAATGTAAAACCAAAATCATCATCACATTTTTATATAACAATAAATGAAGCTGTAGGGCATCCAAGTTTAAACCCTACAAGATCCAGTTTTAAAAGCTTTAGACAGAAAGAGAGTGGGTTAACAATTATATTCTTTATTTGTTTGTGTGTTGATAGAAAGGTAATATACACATTTAAACTATTCAATATTTAATTTTTCTGTTAAAAAGCAATGTTATAATGCATATGTATAGGCAGTGTGTGTTATAAAAACTATTTAGTTAGCCATCATTAAATTTCAGATATTAAACATTTTAACTTTCTTTAAACTAACCTATGCTTGATCAATTCTAATGTCTTATTCTATACCTCTATTTTGCTTTTCTATAATTGTAATTGGGATTTAAAAGCTAAAGATTTAATTTTAAATATTAGGGTTATAATTACTAAGCTAGCAATTATATTATTTAATGTCAGTTTATGAATAATTTGGAATGATAAAGTATGTGTACATTACATACAGAATTTTACATTTATTAAATATTGAAAGAAAAAGAAGAGTTAAATCTGTCAAATTATTTTTTTTTTACAATTTTATGTTAAGATAGAAAATATGTTGAAACAGAGATCTATTTTTGTAGCAATTTTGTTTTTGTAATTGATTGTTTGTCATTTTGGAGCTTAAGATTGGTGGGAAGTCTAATTTTGAAATTGTCTCATCTTAAGATCTAAAGAAAGAAGCTCAAAATTTGAAATGTTACCTAGGTGTAAGAAAAAAGGATTAAGTCTATTTTTTTTCAAGACAAAAGTGTCTGAAAACCAGGTGTGTGATTTTTTGAGTTGGTCAAAAATAGAAAGTTACACTATCACTCTAATTGGGTGAGTTGACTCAAAAATCGGATATAAAAGCAGTCTGGAAAATCAGTTGTTATTATGATTATTATTGTGAGACTTTTTAAAAATTATTGAAACTAAAGCAGACAAACATTTTAATTCTGCTAGATAATTTTTTTAATCATTTTTTTATGAAGTTTTGAATGTTTAAAATATAAGGATGGTGGTGTAAAAAAAATTAATATATGTTCCGTCTGTCTACCAGACTCATCATCAACTAGCACATCATATGGGAAAGAAAAAAATGTCATGTCTGGAAAATAATATTCTACACCTTTCAACTGACTGAGAGAGATAAAATGTTTTAAATAGAAGGAAAAAAACATTCACCTGCATTCGAAGGAGATCAGAAAGATGAATTAATCTACTGATAAATAATAATCATCAAATGCAATTGATTGTTCCAGTAACTGAGTTTGAACCCCAGAAAAATTACAATGGGAAAAGAACTGCTGTATTTCATCCATGACAAGAATCATGCTGAATGGAAAAATTTAAAGTCAGTATAAGAATTTCTAAATAGTCCATTAAAGCAAATAACCATATTTGAATCATCATCATCAAATAGTTATACACCTCAAGAAAGAGATTGTTCCAAAGTAAAACAGAAATGGTAGCTGCAGAAATATAGACATTATACAAGATAAGTTTGACTCATGGGAAGTTCGCCATAAAACAATGGATCGGTAATATGACTTTTTATATTTATTTTCTTTATGAAATCAGAGTCTTAATAAAAAATTTAGTAATAAAGTGGTATATTTTATTTAAAGAACTTTTAAAGACAATTCAGATCGATTAAAACCAAGAATTTCTTACTAATAATAACTTTGAGCTTCATAAATGATTCTGAATATATCAAGATTATTTGTTTATTAATTTACAGTTATGAAATATTAATGTGTAAAATAATTTTTGTATTATTATTTTGGTTTTAAACAATATTTTTGTTATTATGGGGATAAAACGGCACATACATAATATTATTTTACATGTGTATACTTGTGAGTGAATGTGAATAAGCAGTATTAAAATATTAGGTTATTTTGTTTTAAAAAAAGATAGCATTTCAGCGCTTAGAAGAGAGGGGGAGAAAATAATTTAAAACTTGTTTCTAAAACTTGCTTTTATAAATTTTACTAACATTTATTTTTGTCATTCTACTTACATGTTAGATTTATAAAGTATGTGTGCCAATGAGTGAATATTTTTTTTTTATGAAATACCTTTCTTGTGGATGGAACATTTTAACAAATCGGTTACCCAATTTAATACAATATACTTTTGAAATACATTTATGGGAAAGGGGGAGGAATTTAAAATTTAATGTTATGATTTTAAAACAGTCGATTATGATTATTGATGTTATTGTTAATATAAATTTTCGTGTAAATATAGAAATTTTTATGTATATGTTAGAAATGCAGTAATAAATATTAGTTTATGTTATTAAATGAGGCGTATATATTTCATTAAGAGTAGTCTTTATCAAGTGTGATCATTCATCATCAATGGTTGAATATTAGTTGTTTAAGATATGATTAAATATGCTAAGATTAACAATAATTATGAATTTCTTTATAAAAATTAGGTTTTATGTTTAGGCTTAGTCCTAAAGCTGTGGTTGAAACCATTGTCATTATCGTTATCATTGTCGTCATCATCATCATCATCAACGTTTTAATTACTGAGCTGGTTAAATGTTTAAAGGCCATAAATAAATATTGATTTCATAGTATTTAGTGATTTCTTAGTATTATTATAACCACCATCCCCTCATCTATTTCATGCAAGGATGAGTGAATTGCCATCTTAAATCAATAGTAATCTGAGCTAGTAAAACTTATAAAAAAATATTGAAACACATTTTTTATGCTAAGATCTAAGAAATGATTTATGTCTAATGAATTCCACTTCAGTTTAAAGATGTTTTAAGTTACCTAGGTGTTTACTTAAATATTAGTGCATACAGTGTTATGGGTCTAAAATCAAAATCATACATTTTGTAAGAAATAAAGTACCAAAAGTGATTCAAACCTGGTACATGTGAAAAGGTTATTAGATATAACTGTGTTTAGATTCAGATAATCTAGTGGCACCCTGATAGACCCTATTCACTTGTTGTTCACTTAGACATGCACTTAACATCAAACCAAGAAATGAAAGTGAGTAAAATCTACAGTTGAATATACCTGAGAAGATATTTTATTGAGTTACTAGTGTACTCACTCACTTGATTTCCATATACCTGAGTTATACTTGTCGTTCTTAATAATTTGTTCATAATTATTGATATTGTGATATCTTGAGAAATTTAATTATGGAAATATGTTTAATTTATTCCTACTCATCACTTTAATATTTTTGACCTTATGGCTATATAGCTACTAGTCAGGAGTTTCATTTCATCCAATGACCCTTAATATGACTGATAACTCAGTCTGATCTCTTTGTTTAATAGCCACTACTCAGGTTAAATAATTCTTTTCTCTTTCATATAAAATAAAAGCTACAATTTCTTTTCGTTTATTAAGATAAATATTTATATTTGAATCTTTTCTTAATTATTTCATACATTTGGATCGTTTGATCATCTTTATTAAGTTACAATGAATATAATATTTGAATATTTGAGATTTTAATAATATTTGGATTTTTGACAAATCCAATGATATTTTAATAAACAATTGAATGTCACATTATTATGTTACAATATATATATATATATATATATATATATATATATATATATATATATATATATATATATATATATATATGGGTTGGAGATCATGATTTAGAACAACTGATGAATGCTGGTTCAGCATGATATATATACAGTGGAGATCTTATTTTCACATTTATGTGCTCATGTGTATCAATTGATATAGATTGGAGTGTATAACTGAAGGGAGCATAAAAGTCTGAATTCAAATCCTTTCTAATTGCATTTAGCATATATACTATACTTGTATTTAAATATTATATATATGGTATGAATATTATTTGTCCGTTTTTATTAAATATTAGAATTTATTTTGCTAAAACGTATTGCATCAAATCTCTATCTAGTGCCTATTCAAATAAATTTGATTTTAATATTTAGAACAATTAAAAGCATACTTGAAAAAGTATAAGTACTGTGTATGTAAGATTTTTTTTATTAAATATTAAAAGTTATGAAACAGTATGTAATATAAATAAAGCATCAACAACAAATTGTGAGTTATTATCCCTTAACTCATTGTAGTCTTTAGGATTGTGTGGAAAAAGCAGTATTCATATAAATATTATTAATTTTAGCTATTTTATTAAATATTATTTAGTAATATTTTTATGTCCATCCGCACATACTAATATTTATATTACATCCGCACATACTACGAGATATCGCTTTATGAAGATAGCAGTCTTCATATAAATCAGTGGTGCCCAACCTTTAACTTGACGCAAGCTGTTGAGAATTTAAAAAAATTTGGGGAGCCACAATTATATATTACATTTTTCATATTACATTTATAAACATGGTACTTGGGTACTAAACCTGCAATGTAGGGAGATAGGTGGAGGGGGGGGATGGCCTATTCACATTGGTATCAATCCGCTGTTTCTAATGTGGCCAAAATAACGTGTACATGGATCTTTCTCGATGAAAACATCAATATATACAGCAAAATATATATGTGAACATGAATCTATCTCGATAAAAACAACTATTTACAGCACTAAACATCAATATATATATACAGCAAAATATATACGTGTACATGGATAAAAACAACTGTTTACAGCACTAAACATCGATATATACAGCAAAATATATACGTGTACATGGATCTATCTTGATAAAAACTATTTCCAGCACTAAACATAATATATATACAGCACCAAACCAAACGTCTACAAGGATCTTTCTCGATAAAAACAACAATATATACAAGAGCACTAAACACAATATATATATATAGCACCAAACCAAACGTGTACAGCAAAAAAAAAAATCGTGTAATATGTTAAAAAGAAAAAAAAATGTAAATACATTTTATTTATTAAAAATTTGGTAACATACATATAAATTACAATTACAGGAAAAATATATTTTATTTAATGTGAAACCTGACACTGCATATCGTTATTGTTTGTATTGTAAAAATGTTTATTTTTTAGTGTGTGCATGTGCCATCAAGGAACATAAAATATTTTATCAATTTTTTTGAAGAGTGCAATTCAAGCCACATTAAACAGTTACGCGAGCCACATGTGACTCGCGAGCTACGGGTTGGGCATTCCTGATATAAATATTACTAAATAGTATTTAGTAAATTAGCTAAAGTTAATATCATTTTTGTAAACTAGGCTAAATCATCATCATCAACCATTATCAATCCACTGCATGATAAATCTCTTTTTTTCTCCACATCACCCCTGCACACTTTCTTATTTCATCCATCCATCTCACATGTGGTCTTTTTCTGGATCTTTTACAATCTCTTGGAATTTAGTTTAAGATTTCAATTGTTCATCTATTACCATCTCTTCTATCAATATGTTCAGCCCAACTCAACTCCACGTCAGTCTTTTATTTTTTTCAATGATGTCAGTAACACCTCTTTGTTTTCTTACACATATATTGCATTTTCGATCTCTTCTATGCATCTCTCCATACTTCTTTGAGTTGTCTTAAGTCTCTGTATTACTCTTCTATTAAGGGTCCAAGTCTCAGATCCATAAGTAAAAACTGGTAAACATATTTGTTAAAAATCTTCCTTTTTAATTCTATGATTAATTTCATCCATTATGTTTCCATCTGTATTAATAATCTGACCAAGGTATTTGTAATTGTTTAACTTTTTCTAACTCATAATAATCAAACTTTATTTTCATATTTTGAAAAAATCCATATATATATATTGTGCCGGTCAAAAACCAGATTATCCATCTAACTTGAGCTGGAACTGACAAAATGTACTTCAAACCCAGTCAAGCCCGATATTTAGGTCAGGTACCAGCCTGGATTAGAACCCACTCTCTAAGCATCAGATAAAACACCTAATGGACAACATAACAATGATGGGAAACGAGATTTAATTCTTAATCCAGCCCAGTAGCAAATCGGAGAAAACAATAAGACTCATGAACTTAAACATGTATATAAACAACTTAATACTAGAGACATTCCAAAGATAAAATCTAAGATGTTAATTTAATAGGGGCTTTACTAATTTAAAGCTATGGGCAATTAGTGAATTGGATTGATTTAATAATGAGACAGAAACTGATATATGATGAATTAAAAATATGTTTATTGACAATTTGAGATGTGTTTTGAATAACATTATTGTTGGCAAATGCACGCAGGCATTTAATTTATAAAATAACATTTCTTTAGGCCATTTGAACAATAATTGATATGTTGGCAAATAGGTTTTGTTGCTATTATTTAATGGAATCAAATATCATGCTATACAACTAATCAGCACATTCACTTATTAGTTATGCCCTTTTATAATCAGTTTGAGTGGCTTTATGTGTGACATCAAACCAAGTCTGGAGTGAAGCTTAAAAATACATCTAATTATAATAAATTTATATATTAAATATGGGCTTATCAAGCATCCCAGATAGCTTAAGATCGAACGGGTTTTCAAGAATGCTTCGGTTCAATGCCGAAGATTGCATATTAAGGAGGCAGAGTTGGCTGTAGAGATTTTACTAATATGCTAGGCACAAGTAAAATATAATAATAAAGTTGCTCTGCAGATGGATAGGGTTTTCGTGACAAACACCGGTTTACCCAAGAACCGGTCGTCATGCTGCTAAAAAAGGATCCTTTATTTGGTTCATAAGAAGTGGGGGACTTACGTGCTAATCTGGCCCGTAGCTCAGACTTCGCTACTGCACTACCCATAAAAGAGGAAGATGGGCTGGACTTACCGTGGCTCCATCTTATGTATATATAAAAGAACAGCATAACGATAAAATATTAATAAATTCCACATCTGCCAAGCCGAGGTATATTATAAATTAATACTATACATCAAATGAACACTAGATCATCAGCTTGATCAAAAGAATCAACTCTTCTGTAGCATGAGAAATATGTATATGCTACTGACGGGAATATATACAAACTTTACTTTATCCTGTTCAATCTCTTTAGTTATCTATAACTACTAAACTTTTAGAAAGGGGAAAAGTATATTTAATAAGGGACTTACAAATACTTTACTAAAAAATATACTTATGATTGCACTCCAGGCTAGTTTAATTTTTAGTAACATAATAATTAAAGGTTGAAAAGCCACATTTTATATTTATATTAATTAATTAATAAATGACTAAATAACAATGAGCACAAATGGGTTACCGCTATTTAGAAATTAGGTTTTCAAAACAGTGCATGAAATGACACTATATTAACTAATAATTCGAAGATTTTAAATTATATCTTTTAAAAAACATATTTGGTAATTAAATGCACCCCATTTCAAAACGTAGGTATAACTAACAATAATTAAAAATAAGCAGAAAAAAAGCAAATATAACTGCAGTGCTTAAATTATATAGCAAAAATATTGAAGTAATAAAGAAAAATTAGCATAAGTATTACATTTTATATAATTCAAATATTATTTAGAAAACAATTTAGAAAAAGTTTACAATATTGAATTAATAAAGAAATTAGCAAAAGTATTTCATTTTATAGAATTCAGATATTATTTAGAAAACAATTTACAAATAGTTTACAATAATATAGTTAGCTAACCTGGTTTTGAAGAAATTATGATTGTTTTGACTTTTGTAGCATACACAGAGCTCTGCGATTTTAATATTAAAACAATTCTCTTGTAGTTGGACTGGAGATATTCAAACTGGAATGAAGGTGAGTTCTTGGTGGCTTTTGGCATCTTCAATTTAGTTGCGAGATGATTTTAAAATGGTGTTGGAATGAAAGCAAGTCCCTTTTAGTGGCTTACAGCATCTTTTATTTGGTATAAGCTTGTTGGTTGTTGCTTCGGCATTGGATGGATTAAACTTTGGCATTCCATCATGGGAACGGCAGCAAAATTTTGCTTGACTTTAGCCAGACATGGCAAAATTAAACAATTTGTACCTTCTGATATTAACAGCTCTTCAAAAGCAAGATGGAGTATATCTTCCCACTTAAAATAAGGCCTATTTATACATTTTCACAAAACCTTAACACTTTTTTGAAATTTAGTTTGCCTCGGGACCAATTGATTTTTAATTAAACAAAATAATATAATCTAATTTTAACTACTGATAAAATCTCCGAAGTGTTATATTTAATTTACTTAAATTTATTAAAATATATAAATCATATAATTTGATTCAGTTTCATTAATTAAATTCTTTTTTAGGTGTTAAAGAAATGTTAAAGCTTAGCAGAAGGAATGGTATTCTGATTTAATGATAAAGTCTTTTGTTGAAACCAAAATCAATCAGTAAACAGATTTTACATTTACCCGGGTGTGGTCACTAATTGATTTCTTGTTTACACAAAATTCTCATTTTTAATTATAAATGGATTTTTATTTTACTGAAATAAATAACTTTTAACATATTTTCCTTTCCAATATTATTTGTTTTAAAAAAAAGAAAATTTAAAGAAAATACTTTAGTTTCAATTATATATATAAAACATTAAATCAGAAAACTGTTAAATATATTTTAAAGAAAACATTTTACTATATTTTTATTTAAACTTAAATATATATATATATTGTAACGAGCACAGACGTTCGTTACATTGTTTTTTTTTTATAAATTATTAAACAAGTTAAAATAAGAAGTTCGCATTTAAAAATTTTCTTTAAGAATTAAAAATTGAAATTAAATATCATCTTAAACTCATACATGTTAAATCGCACAGATAATGAAAAATTATTAAAATAAAACTTTATTAAAGAAAAAGTATTTTAAAACTAAATTTTAAAAAGATTTGGAGATAAAATTATATCTTTAAATTTATCTTTAAATATATTTTTGATTTGGAAAACAGGGTAATTAATCAGAAATGGAAATGATTGTTAATTAGTTAAATGTAAACCAGCCTTGGGCATTTAAATGTAAAAACATCAGTCAGATAGGAAAACAATAGAAACTGTTAGCAAATAAGAAGAAATCCCTATGGAATCGGACCGCAGCGAAAGGAGCATCACATCGGTGACGTAATGTAAATTCAATCCTTCACATTAATATAAAAAGGACAAGTTTGGAAATTATTAATTAGGGAGTTATTATGATTATTATGATGTAACAGATAGATGTTAGTGCGGAGGTGCGGGAGAAGAGATTGAAGGACACACGTTCAATCCCTTCAGTTTTGCTAGTAAAGAAAGAGAAATGAACTATCGTTTCCTACATTGAGGACCAATTAAACTAAAAAACCTCCGAATGAATAAATAAAACAATGGCTAAATGGATACCAATCTTAGGACGGCGTGGGAATTCACGTTCATGGCAAGCAACGGATAAAGATGAACTTTTTAAACCGTAAGAACTTTATAAATAATGAACATTAAATTAAAATTTTCCATATTTAAATGATTGCAATATTATCCTATCTGACCAACTTAATTTATTAATAATGTTATTTGATGTATTTTTTATTTATTTATTTAAAATCATTTCCATTTATTTAATTTTGTTCTTTAAGTTTTATTATGATTTCTGTTTTCCGTTAAGTTAAATTATATAAATGTTAAACTTAAGTCGGGCGTGAATGGCTGTATAGATTTGTAAAGTTATATTAGTGGAAAGTAATCTTAGGTTATTTGTTTCGTGGTTAAATTGGGTCAATGGATTGGATATATTGGTGTGTTTAGTAGATGTAATATTGATTCGCTATGGGCAGAATTGCTTCATACGCCGCACACTTCCGTTTGCCTATGGAAGGAATTATAAGTCGGATACTGCAGTTCCTTTCTATGAAGTTTTTTGTTTTATTGCTCTTCTTTGCAGATAGATGTAATATTCCTATCTCATAAGAGGCAATTTCTTCTGTTAACCTTTTGTGCTGCCGTATTTTATTACATTGAATACATCGATATATCAGATGAATTGATGCCAGTTTGACTACGAATTTTAGCCTAAGGTTAAATAGGGATAGAATGTTTATTTTCAAAAACAAATTTATGTGGTCTATTCATACTCGATCCTAAATAAAAATGCATTAAATTTAAGTTGTTTATAGACGCTTGCATGGATTGTTTATTGGTTAACTATGTTTTGCGTTTCCATATTTGATCAAAATATATAAACATTCGATAAATAATGATACCTTACGGTGAGTATCTAAAATGTATTTATTCGAATGTCTTTTAAGTTATTGGTGACAATGCAAGTATCTTATGGTGAATACTATTGGGTTACGTATAAATTTCCCTCCGCAATTGTCAGTAAGCAATGATTTTATATTTTGATCGTTCATGTTTACTTTGAAATGTTTTTAACTGTGTAATCTATGTAACCGATCTATAGCAACATATTAAAACAAGCTTTTATAATCCCATCTGTGCGAACTTAATTAAAATGTAAACTTATAATATAATAGAAATTAAAATGTAAATTAAAATCTAAGGTAAAGTTAAAAATAATGTTAAAATGTAAAACTAATACTAAAATAATTTTAAATCTTATATATATATGTGCATAAATAAATATTTTTATGTGTTAATTACTGGCAGTGGCTTTTATTCTTTTATATTTAAGATATAAAATTTATAGATTATTTAATCTCTGCTATTCCACTGAGCTAGTGACAAGGGCTAACGATCGGATAAATAAAAAAAAAATTTTTTTTTTTGACTTACGTATCTGCCTACTTTATAAATTTTTCTAGGTCAAATGCCTAGATGGCGCCCTGTAGTGCAGTTTACGTTAAGCTCATTCTCCGGATCGTTACAACTGGCTTTCCCAATCTGGGGCCGATCTTTAATAAACCACATATACCCTGAGCAAATTTTATCAAAATGAAATGTTTTATCTGTTTACATAAGTCGTATATTTTAAATCTTATAAAAGCACTGCCAGAAAGAAATTGCGCATATATATTAAACACGAGAAAGGATAAATAATTTTAAACTGTATTTTGTTAAAAAGAAAGTCAAAAGGTTGCATTTGATATGTTTTTTTTGTTAATATATATTATGCTTTTATGTGTATAGGTGCGCACAGCCACGTAAGTTTATGATCGAAATGTGGTGCCTTACGATGAGTACCTTTGGGAATTACTTCAGTGTAACCCTATGTATGCATTTCAATCAGTCATAAATAAGTTGGTGGTATTTATAATTGTGCTGCAAATATACACGTATAAATCCATTGTCTTTCAAAATATATTTACTTCAATGCAACCTTCTTAAATAAGTAATTTATAAAATAACTTGCTTGTCATGCCATGTGTAAAAAAAATAAAATGTATAAAATAAAATAGAATTCTCGGGGGGAGGAGGTGTAAACGTAAATGGTCCTTAGGTAAGCGATAGTCAACATTTTCTTTTTCTTTTTGTATTTAGTCTTTATACTAACCGAATGTTTGTAAATTTTGTTAATCACGTACCGTAATTACTAACCCTGAGTAAAATATTTTTTTTTTGATCATTTTTTTAAGCAACTTTACTGATATGTAACGAGCACAGACATTCGTTACATTGTTGTTGTTTTTTTATATATTATTAAACAAGTTAAAATAAGAAGTTCGCATTTAAAAATTTTCTTTAAGAATTAAAAATTGAAATTAAATATCATCTTAAACTCGTACATGTTAAATCGCACAGATAATGAAAAATTATTAAAATAAATCTTTATTAAAGAAAAAGTATTTTAAAACTAAATTTTAAAAAGATTTGGAGATAAAATTATATCTTTAAATTTATCTTTAAATATATTTTTGATTTGGAAAACAGAGTAATTAATCAGAAATGGAAATGATTGTTAATTAGTTAAATGTAAACCAGCCTTGGGCATTTAAATGTAAAAACATCAGTCAGATAGGAAAACAATAGAAACTGTTAGCAAATAAGAAGAAATCCCTATGGAATCGGACCGCAGCGAAAGGAGCATCGCATCGGTGACGTAATGTAAATTCAATCCTTCACATTAATATAAAAAGGACAAGTTTGGAAATTATTAATTAGGGAGTTATTATGATTATTACGATGTGACAGATAGATGTTAGTGCGGAGGTGCGGGAGAAGAGATTGAAGGACGCACGTTCAATCCCTTCAGTTTTGCTAGTAAAGAAAGAGAAATGAACTATCGTTTCCTACATTGAGGACCAATTAAACTAAAAAACCTCCGAATGAATAAATAAAACAATGGCTAAATGGATACCAATCTTAGGACGGCGTGGGAATTCACGTTCATGGCAAGCAACGGATAAAGATGAACTTTTTAAACCGTAAGAACTTTATAAATAATGAACATTAAATTAAAATTTTCCATATTTAAATGATTGCAATATTATCCTATCTGACCAACTTAATTTATTAATAATGTTATTTGATGTATTTTTTATTTATTTATTTAAAATCATTTCCATTTATTTAATTTTGTTCTTTAAGTTTTATTATGATTTGTGTTTTCTGTTAAGTTAAATTATATAAATGTTAAACTTAAGTCGGGCGTGAATGGCTGTATAGATTTGTAAAGTTATATTAGGGGAGGGTAATCTTAGGTTATTTGTTTCGTGGTTAAATTGGGTCAATGGATTGGATATATTGGTGTGATTAGTAGATGTAATATTGATTCGCTACGGGCAGAATCGCTTCATACGCCGCACACTTCCGTTTGCCTATGGAAGGAATTATAAGTCAGATACCGCAGTTCCTTTCTATGGAGTTTTTTGTTTTATTGCTCTTCTTTGCAGATAGATGTAATATTCCTATCTCATAAGAGACAATTTCTTCTGTTAACCTTTTGTGCTGCCGTATTTTATTACATTGAATACATCGATATATCAGATGAATTGATGCCAGTTTGACTACGAATTTTAGCCTAAGGTTAAATAGGGATAGAATGTTTATTTTCAAAAGCAAATTTATGTGGTCTATTCATACTCGATCCTAAATAAAAATGCATTAAATTTAAGTTGTTTATAGACGCTTGCATGGATTGTTTATTGGTTAACTATGTTTTGCGTTTCCATATTTGATCAAAATATATAGACATTCGATAAATAATGATACCTTACGGTGAGTATCTAAAATGTATTTATTCGGATGTCTTTTAAGTTATTGGTGACAATGCAAGTATCTTATGGTGAATACTATTGGGTTACGTATAAATTTCCCTCCGCAATTGTCAGTAATCAATAATTTTATATTTTGATCGTTTATGTTTACTTTGAAATGTTTTTAACCGTGTAATCTATGTAACCGATCTATAGCAACATATTAAAACAAGCTTTTATAATCCCATCTGTGCGAACTTAATTAAAATGTAAACTTATAATATAATAGAAATTAAAATGTAAATTAAAATCTAAGGTAAAGTTAAAAATAATGTTAAAATGTAAAACTAATACTAAAATAATTTTAAATCTTATATATATGTGCATAAATAAATGTTTGTATGTTAATTACTGGCAGTGGCTTATTTTATTCTTTTTTATATATATACTCCTAGATTATCTTATTAAATCTCTGCTATTCCACTGAGCTAGTGACATGGGCTAATGACCGGAATCAAAATTTAAAAAAAAAAAAAAAATTTTTTTTTTGACTTACGTATCTGCCTACTTTATAAATTTTTCTAGGTTTAAATGCCTAGATGGCGCCCCATAGTGCAGATTACGTTAAGTACCATTCTCTGGATCGTTACAATATATATATATATCATTCCAATGTTTAACTTATCCATCCACATACGAATATAATAGTGAATATAATTAAGAATTGACTGAAAATTAATAAAACATTTTATAATAATTTATGAGCATTTCTACACTATAATTTTATCAAACCTGTCTAATTATAGCATGTTTTTGTATGTAAATGGATGATGACATTCAGGCGGCCATTATAACAGTTTTCCCACTCGACTTATATATAACATTTTTACATTTAAAATAGGTTTGAAACTAGTTCAGACAAGTAGGTCATTAGGTTTATGGTGAAACGGAAAGAGATTGGAAGCTTTCTGTTTCATATCAGTAAACTTGTGAAAAAAAAACAAATAAAAAAAATGATTTTACTTATATAAACATGGAGCTAAATTATGGCTTCTTTCAAAATATAACTCATGGCCTAATCCTATGCTAAACTTATGATAATACATCATACTAGATTACCCTATATAATACATTTAATGCTTCTAACAATTATCAATACATACAATGAAATCATCGGTTATTAGTAAATATTTTAAACTTAAACAGATATATATTCAAACGAGTATACATCTTGGTCAAAAAAAATAATAATAAATGGTAGGGTTACTTTGTTTTTTTTCTAAAATATATATAATATAAAGTGTGTAATATATATTGTTTATCTGTGATAAAATATAAAGTGTATATAAAAAGGTCAGATCACTCACAAGAAAATTAACAATTTAAATAGGATCTGGGGGTTGTTTAAGGAGTAACTCCATGCCGGGGTTGAAACAACATCCCAACAGATCATCTTCATCATCAGTTATCCATTCATTTTCCTCATCATCAGTTGTCCATTCATAGCTTTCATTTTTGTCTTTCAATCTCACAGGAGATTGCTTAGGATGCATTGTTAAACTTCGTGCGACTTCGCTGCCCTCATATGGTATCTCATTATGCAGCTTGAGATCCTTTTCTTCAAACTTGAGTTCCTGTTCTGCTACAGATAATTTACTTGTATTTTCTATAGGAATTTCTTGGCATGGGGTGTCTAGATGCTCTGTCTTATTTGTGTCAACCACGTTTATTTGTGTACATTTTACATTATTTTCCTTTTGAGTGGTATTTTCTTTAGTAAATGCTTTTTCACATTCCTTGCTTAGTTAGATTATTAAAAGTTCTGTAAGATGCTGCCCTCTCTTGAATTATTTCACAAGTAAAAAATCAATAAAACTGCCTGTGAAGCTAAACAAAGAAGAAAGCTTGTCGGTGATTGGCTCTCAGCCATCAAAGACTTTCTGATTGGCTGGCAAGGTCAAAGAAACTGCCTAATCAAAGAAAAACATTAAGATTTTCAATTTGAAAATGATAAATAAATGTTTTTAGACAATTATAAAAGTATTTTTTGAGAAATTTGAATATATAAGTAAAATAATGCTAAAACCAAAATTATTTTTAAAAAATATTTAAGATTTTAGTAAAAATATAGATTTTAGCAAAAAAAATATTTACTTTTTCGTAATGTAAAACTGAAAAAAAAAAATTTACGTCAGCAACTCTTTTTAATTCGTTATTACATTCGCCTTTTTAAATTTGCCACTATCAAATATTTCCACAATAAACAAATAGAAATTTATTTTTGAAAGAACTTTCATTCATTTTCATAACCTGACAAATTATTAATATACTTTTTACAAACTAATCCATAGTGAATATGATATTAAAAAGTGAATATATTTTGACAATTGACTTTGTTTTGGCCAATTAAAAGTTTTGATTTTGAACTCACTCGGGCCAATAATATAATCAGCAGTCAAAAGATTAAAATGTCAATTTGATTTTAAACTTATTAAAAGGATAAGATGGTATTTAGAAGTATTATTCATTATTAAGTAAGTTAAACATTATTTCAAGATAATAGAAGATAAATTATTGCTAGTAAAGTTAGTTATTGATTTATTGTAAGGTTGTTGAAATAGTTAATAATATATTATAATATGATCTTTTGCTCTATGCAATGTCACTGGAGAAGTAGTTTGTATGAATTCAATGTTCAAGCTCAATACTTTTGTAACTAACCTTAGGTCTAATGATGATTTAAATGCCATAGGATTTTAGTTATATTATAAAGTTAGATAAGATTTCATATTATTAAAAAAATATTATTGGTAATATCTTATTGGTTATTAATTAATTAATTGAAAGTGAGCTAGGTCACTTTGTTGACAATTATTGACAATAATTAAATACATAACTTTTAGAAAGGTTACAATATCTTATATTTAATATTTTCACAGTTGTATGATATAATCAAAATAGTTTTGGGGTTAAACTGTGTGTTATTGTTGTTATTACCCAATATGTTGACGAATGCCATTGTCAAGGTTAACTTTTCAAAAGCTTTTCACCAAGATCTTTCGAAAGCTCTTAAACCAAAAACACTTTCACTCCGTAGTGATTAAGAATATTATATTTAATGTTTTCATCGTTATATCATGCAATCAAAGTAGTTTTTGAATTAATCTATGTGTTATTTTTGCTTACTCCCCAACGTTTCTGCGAAATAGCATCTGCCATGTAAACTTTTCAAAGGTGAATGTTATTTCAGTGAAACTTTTGGTAGTAAGCAAAAATAACACACGGTTTAACCCAAAAACTACATTGTTTATATATGGTACAAATAAAATTCTGTTAATTAAAAATTATTGTAATAACAATAAGGAATTAACCGAAAGTATTTCTGCAGTTTGAAAGACTATATATAATAGTTATATATATATTATACCTACCACCCCTTAATGTCATCTTATAACTTTTATAAATATCATTTATATAACATCAATAAAATATTCGATATTTATAATGACGACTCGATACAGAACTTTGTACCTCCCTCTTACACAAAATCCTATCATATGGGGCTGTCGGTACCTCGGGTAGAGTGGTCAACATCATTGGCAAACATTCGCCAATAATATTAATACTCGTTTACTAGATTAAACATTAGCCAACCAAACTCTTTATTTATTTAAAGGAAAAAATCCAATGGGCGCCAGCCGACCTTTGTCAACAAGTCTGCCTGACCAATATGATCTAGTACCCGCTCCCACTAGCTCAGCTAAAACAATCAATAAAATACTAAATCCGCCTACTTAAAAAATCAATTTACGAATCTTTCTCTGCACTAGTTTTCTCGCTTCCTTTCCCAAATTCTAATTTAAAATTTATTTCGCTCTCATAATCTCATAGGATATTCATATCCCATTTCTAAACTATAATTCATTATTATAACATTTATTATTTATTTGCTCTACGATATTTATTTCTTTTTTTTTTTTTCCTTTTTTTTTTTTTTTATAAATAATCACTAACCCATTAAATCTCCATTTACACTGTTTCACTTCGTTTGGTCTTATAATATAATTAATTACACTTTTGCTCAAATTTAGATAACATTTAATATAACAAAAAATATCATATTATACATACATTTAGAAAATAAGTATACGCACACAAATATATTTGAAATCACAATAAAAATCCCTTGATAATGGAGCTAAAGACAATTAGTAATTATTGTTCGTAACATAAAGTTCAAAGTTTATTATTCCATACATTACTACGGCTTTTAATTAGTGAATCAAGAATAAAATAAATATTACCTAGCACTCTCTTTTATGCCTAGTTCCGAGCATAGCTTCTGATAGTATTTCCTTCGGTCAGTTAGCGCTAACTCTTTGCGATCCTTTTCCCGATGTCATTGGGATCCTGTGGGCTTCACCATGGACACTCTGCTTCCTTCTTGTTTTACGCAAACATGATCGTCCTTCGAATTGTCTGCTATTGGTATTGGATGGAAGGATTCGGCCAGCTGTCCACACGATGGGTTTAACAATGCAGCATTATGTTTTATTTAACTTTGGACGTATATTAATAATATGAATATGAATTTAAGAATAATCAACCGAACCGAATCAAAATCAAATTTTAATCATAATATCAAATTCAATCTAAAAACTATAACAATAGAAAGTTCGCTCCTTTTATATTTTACGGTCCTTATCTTGCAGATTCAATCTACATTCTGAATTTCTGCTATTGGACAATTATTTCTTTTCTTTCGACTCTCTACACAGTTTCATTGGTCATTCTTTAGATGATTGCAAATTTCAATTTCTTTGTTAGAGTTATTTCACTAATTAGCCGTTTAATGGAAATTTCTTATCTTTGTCATTAGCTCCCATTGTTTATTACATTCCTTTGATTATATTCCCTTTTTTTTTTTTAATTATAAGACAAAACGAACTCCACCTTGTTTTTTTTTTTTTTTCTAAAAGCAATCTTAAATCAAATTTCAATTAAATCAAGTTTTAATTAAATCAAGTTTTTAATTCTTTAAGTTTTATTTAAATGTGATTCTAAAATTATATCTTATAAAACTGTCTAATTTATGCTTTTAACGATAAACCCTTCTATGATAAAAAAAAAATTTTGTTTTATTTTACCCTACAAGACCTTTTATTTTTATTAAATATTTAAAAAAATCTTTTATCAATTTATATTTCTCCAAAATTATGTGTAACTCCGAAGAAAACACACTCCTTCCTGATGTATCTCGGTACAATATATATATATATATATATATGTGTGTGTGTGTGTGTGTGTCAATACAAAGATTTCTATGTCTAAAAAAGTTAATTAGGTTTAATTAAAGTTAACAATTTGTTTTGACATGTACTTACTTGAAAAAAAAAAAATTGACAGACCTTAGAATATTATGCAGAAAAAGATATAGAAAATTGTCAGGCGATTTTCACAAAGTTTAGCATTTAATAAAAAAAAGTTATAAATTAATGATCAATCATATTTGTATCAGATATTCAGCAAATATTTAGATGAGGTAAATTGTGTACAATCTAAATATAAAAAAAAAATACAATGAACGCTATTTTTCAAGCTTTTTACTTTGCGAACATCTATTTAAACATTATTCCATAAAAAGCTTTTCTAAATTTTGTATTGGTTACAAGATTTATCCAGAATGAAAAAGACAATAGACACAAATATATTATGTTAATAATAACCGCAGCTATATGTTTTCTTATATCATTTTGATTCTGAGATGCAATACATAAAATAGAACTTATTATTGGAATGCTGCAGATACCATATAATATAATGAATGTATTCAGGAGAAGAAACAATGTTTTAGATTCTGCCGCTTCCCTTCGAGACTTGTTTTTCATCATTTTTTTGTATTCAACTACAATTATAATATTAGTAAAAAATGTAATTAATCCCGGGATAAAGAACAACAGTATTGCTGTTAGACTTGCAAAAATAATAAAAAATAAAGTATTACAATATTCATAATTTATATCTAATTCATAGCTTGTCGTATTGTTATAAATTACATATTTCAAATGAGCTACCTGGTAGGTATAAAGATTACACAGAACACAAGCCACTAGACTAAAACATAAAGTTATTTTAATAAACTTCGGCTTAATTTTTTGTTTGTAAAGTACAGGTTTTATTAGAGAAATTAATCGAAATATAGTGATTTCGGCCATTATAATTAAACCAAATCCAGCTAATGACAAATTGGCAACAAAATATATATATTTCCAGTAAAATGTTACTAGAGAAAACAAATGCTTTAAGGAGTAATATTGAAAAACCAATGGAATTTGAGAAATAAATATACTTATATCGTTTGCAGACATACACTGAAACAAAAAACGCATTATGTTATCTAAGGGCATTTTTGAAAGTACAAGAATATTTAAAACATTTCCAATTAATCCACAAACGACTACAAAACCTACGAATATACAATACAATTTAGATTCAGTAAATGTATTTGGATAACTTTCCATGTTTATCATTTTTAATTTATTTTTTTATGAATAAATCAATATTGTGAAAGTTGAATGTGCAGAGAATGTAATTTTAAATGTTCATATATAGAAAGTTTACTATTATATTTTTTCTTTATCTTTTTTACTTAATTTGTAATTTCATAAATCAACAATGTTTTACTACTATCATTTATTGAATAAGAATATTTAAGCATTATCTACTGACTTCAAAATAGTATATAGATATATAATAAACATCTTCTGCACTGTAAAATATGACTAATATGTCAACATGGGTAGGATGACAACCTTGGCACTAACAAGGGCTTCGAACGTTACATCATCAGATTTTCAATGAAATGGAAGGCTGAAGAGTTGTGAGTTGGAATAGTTTGAAGCCTGTCCATTAAAGTATGAAGATTGACTATCTTAATATAAAGCTGAGCACTGATTGTATATATATGAGGATAGTCATCTAGACCAACTGATGATTGCTGTTTTAGCATGAAATACTAATATTGGTGATTATCTTTTCAACATATGTGTGTGTGGTCAGGTGGACCAGCAATATGATATGGCACTGAGAGTAGTGGGTTGTGTGAAAATCTGAGTTCGAATCCCGCCTATATTACATATATAAATGCAGGTTTAAGCCTGCGCAATGTATTGACTTCAAAATAGTATATAGATATATAATAAACATCTTCTGCACTGTAAAATTTGTAATACAATAATAAAATTTAATGATAGAATTTAATGATTTTTTTTTTTGTTTAATGATTTCAAAATCAATTATTACAGAAATAAATGCTAATAAAGTTATATTGCAAAAGTATAATGACCTTTTTATTTTAAATTATGATACTTTTTTGTGTAGATTGAAGCTTGAAATTAAAAAAAAAATTAGAGTAAATATCTAAAAAAAAATTATATACACCCGCACATACCAAATATGTAATAAGTAAAATATTATTATCCTCACAAGTAATAATCCTTTTATTTTTCTTCTGATGCTATTTGAACTTTGTATTAACTTTTTTTTATTTTGATGATTCCATGATATTTTGGGGTGACATTAATACTTGTTTAGACAAATAATCGTATTTTGTTTTTATTTGTTTTTCATTTTGTTTTTTATTTATTAGTCTTTTGATGTTACCCAGTATAGTTGTTGGACGAACTCTTGGCTAAAAGGTGTAATAATATTTATAAAAAATTGTTCCATATATATGATAAATATTTCTTTTTTAAAAAGTTCTTTAAAATGGACAATAAGCTAAAAAACAATTCACTGTTGGTTTAAGATATTTGTGATACATACTGTTGCTGCCTGATAATATTTCTTCTTTGCAATGCCTATTTTCAAATGACATTTTACTTTATGAGATTATAGTTAAAATTTATTTATAAAATGCCACAAAAAGTTTCATTTAAATATTAACATCTAAATCTAAAAATATATAAAAATATTCTAATTAAATTATACAAATTTTATTAGAGAATATTATTCAATTGTGAAAATATTTAGGAAGTTGTTACTACATAGTTTGAGTCATAATGTCTTATCTATGGTTATTATATAAGTTTGGACTATATGTTAAAAGTGACTTGATTTATGTATGAAAGTTGTTTAATCCAGTATTATTGCTAGATGGCAGGATTTGAGTTTGAAATGCCTGTATTTATATGGTATTTTCTTCATTACATCCTAACTGACATTTATATATAATACATGCAAAATCTTATTAAATTATTAACACCAAAATCTATAAACCCATGATACTTTCTTAATATACATAGCATTTTTGCCTGTGGGGGTGGGGTGTTTATGTGTAGAATTTGAAAAATGATGTTTTCCATTGTATAAATATATATTGAATTAAATATATCTATGAATTTTTTTTATAATAAAGAATATAAATAAGGATATTATATCACATGATCACCATCTCTTATACTAGCAAAGAATTGTTATTAAACAAGGCAAAACTCTCCATACAGGGATAGTGGTGACTATGGTTGTTAAAGAGCCAAAAACACCAAAATGGATGGGTACTGAACTGAGTTCAGACCCATATGACTATATACACTATTGAGCTTAGATTGAAAATATTATTGTATTTTCAATTAAATTCTCATAATTTTGTACTTAAGTAGAGATAAAAGGTGGGTTCTGGAGAGTTGCATTAAATCCTAAGATCTAGGTGCAGTGCTTTCAGATCCAAGACTCCTCACTGACAAAGGTCACAAGCCAGAAAGTAGTCTGTGGATATTGGATGAGTAGGCACTAGATAGGAGTTTTAAGCCTTCTGACATCAATTGATTACTCTGGTTGGCACAGGGTGGCACTACTGAATGGAGAGTTTTACCTTGTTTAATAAAAAGATTATATCCATGTAAACAGAGAATCATTTGGATAAATATGATGCTTAATTTTGCTAACAAAAAATATAATTGCATTAATATACAAGATTTGAAATACAGGCATAGTTATACCTGGAACTTAATTGCAAATATAGAGGTTTAAACTCAGACTTTCAAGAAACCTTCAACAATCCACACTATCTCATACTACTGAAATACACATGACCACACACATGTAGAAAAAATAAATAATCACCAATATATGTATTTCATGCTGAAACAGCACTCATCAATTGGTCCATATTATCATCTCCCACACAAATATATAATCTATGTATTTAAATGGATACTGTCCTATACATGAGGGGCAGAGTGATGTGAGGTCAACATGGGAATAACAACAATATCAGCATCAGCATGGGATTTGTGCATTCCATCATCAGATTTTCAATGGTATGGATGGCTGAAGAGTTGGCGGTTGGAGTATATTGAAGCCTGTCCATAAAAGTCTAAAGATATGCTATCTTAATATAAACTGAGCATTGATTATATATATATATATATATATATATATATGGGATATGGTAATCTGGATCAATTGATGAGCGCTGGTTCAGCACGAAATATGTATATTGATGATTAATTATCTTTTCTCCATGTGTGTGGTCATGTGTATCAGTAATATGAAATAGTGTGGATAGTGAAGGTTGTTTGAAAGTTTGAGTTCAAATCCCCTATATTTTCATTAATATACATTAATTATAAAAAGATTGCCTTTTACATGTGAATGTTAATATTGCATGTCTTTAATGAGATATTTTTTAATTTTAATTACAAAATGCTAGTCACTTGTCCTTCTGGATAATGCTTGAATTTACTTTTATATATTGATATTCTATTGTTATAGATGTTTTTCAGAGTTTTTTGTTTTTTATATATTATTTTACTGATTATATATATACTGGAATAAAAAATGTCATTCATTTTACTGTTAAACCATGTAGTTTACCATGTGTTTGTGAGCTAATTCAGAGTTATAAGTATTGTAAATGTAATAACAATATGTATATTCAAATTTTTAAATTATTAAATGTCACATTTTAAAATAATGTAAAAGTTTTTTAAAGAAAATGTTTGCATTTAAAAAAACTTGTAAATTATATTATATAAATTATATTAAAACTTTTTCTTATCAAAGAATATAAGGAATGTATTGCAAAAGAATGCACTTAAGAAGTAGATTAAAATAATTAAATTAGAAGCTTATCTTGATATAAAATTTGAAAATGAGAAAAATTCAATCAACTTAATAATTAAGTGTTTCGCAAGTACAATTAATGAAATAATAAGTGTTTTTAAAATTTTTGTAATTCATATAAAATGAGGTCACTAAAGACCTCAATAATAATATTTGGTACTGTTCTATTAGTTCATGTCAGCCACTTGATGGTGTTGATGCTATGCAAAAACACAGAAATATAATGTTACTGGGCCGCTAACATAAAAATTAATTTTTAATATCTTTAAATATTAATGTATGTTAGTGTATCTACAAAATCAACAAGTTTGTTGATTTGTTATTTAGCTGATGATGTGCAATATATGTGTATAAATGAGAATTTGGATAATAGAAATTAAAATAAGTTCAAAACCATTTTTTCTCAAATTTTACTCTGACCCTGCTATGTAAGACAGAACTCATTTGTAAATAAATTAGACAAGTTATATTTATTATATATGCATACTTAATATCAAACCAGATATGTATTAATTAATTATGCATTAGAAGACCAATAGTTATATATATATATATATATATATATATATATATGCTAATTTCATTTTTGGAATAGAGATACCATGCAATCTTTTTTCCATAGATTTATAGATTCAATAAGAATCGGATCAATGTGCATAAATAGTTCAATGATGATAGCTATTAATAATTACTCATGCTAAGAATAAAATTCTCGTATAATACCTGCATCTAAATTAATTAAATGTCTTTAAGGAAAAAAGAGTTTTTATTCATTTCATAATGTATAGTTTTTTGTAGCATAGTAACATATGGGATGGTATACCCATATATTAATGTTAATAAGGTTGTTTGACTATACCTGCAATACTGTATAGTACTTGATATCACATGTCTATGTTCGATATGTGCGCATGCTCACCTTATCAGGGTAGGGATGAACCAGTATAGATGGGATATATATATATATATATATATGTGTGTGTACACTAGATGGAGCACTAGCTCCAAAACAATCTTTAATTATAAGTGCCAAAAGAGAAAGAATTCAAAATCTTTATCGGAAAATCCTCATCCCCAGCTCAATAGATTTCGAGCTTATGGCTCACTTAGATCTAGTCTGAAATCCTAACTCTTCACTGAGGTGAGCCATAAGCTCGACATCAATTGGGCTGGGGATGAGGATGTTCCAATAAAGATTTTGAATTCTTTTTTTTTCAGCACTTATAATTAAAACCTTTTTGGAGCCAGTGGTAAGCTCCATCTAGTGAACATTTTAGTACAAGCTTAAAAGCAAGTTACACAATTTGGGTCTTGTTTCATTAATTATATATATATATATATAATATTTAATGCTTTCATAGTTGTATGATGTAAATAAATTATTTTGGGAGGAAAACTGTGTATTATTTTCTATTATATACCATTATTTCGATGAACTAGCATCCACTATTGTCAAGGTAAAATCTTGAACACTTTTTTACCTTGATAATGGTGGATGCTAGTTCGTCGAAATATCGGTATATAATAGAAAATAATACACGGTTTTACCGAAAAAATAATTTATTATATATATATATATTATTGTGTTCATATGAATGCTTTCACAGGTTGCAGATATAAAAAAACATATTTTGTAGATTCATCTGTGTAAGCTTTTAATTTAAAAAAACTCCAATGTTTCAACTTAATAACACAAGCCCTCAACTGGGAAATGAAGCTATATAATTGTAGAGATGCTGTAAACAATGTTAATAAAAGTAGTTGTAGACCCACTAAAAACCCCACAACTAAAAATATAGGTATATAAAATTGGAAAAACTAAAGAATTAATAATAAATAAAAATTCAGGGAAATTTTTTTTAAAAAATATTCCAAATAGGAGGAAGTTTACACATGTCATCATAATTTGTTGACACAATTTCATTGGTGTAGGTTTTCACATCTGTACAGGATACGGATCTTAAAAAAATCAATATTGTCATCTGAATTCATAGTATGGATTGAGTGTGCTGATAATGGCATTAGCATGACCATTCCTTCTAGCACTGACACAACAATTGCTCATACCTACATAAGAAGAGTCACAAAGTCCATATGAAATTTCATAAATATCTTGAACCTCAAGAGGGATTGAATCTTTAGTATTGGTTACAAAATTAGTAATTTTTGATAAGGTTCATATGCTGTCTTTAAGACATAGCATTTTAGGATATGTGTGATACTGTCTGCCATTCTTTTTATATAAGGCATACAAACTCTAGTAGTTGATTCTTTCTTTTGTTTTTTACTTTTATTTTTTAAAAAAACATATATACATCAAGCCTTATTTCAAACCAAAAATAAAAATAAAACACAAAAAGAAGAATCAACTGGTGTGTGTGCCTTATATAAAGGAAACCACAGACAGTATTGAGCATATCCTAAAATGCTATGACAAAATTACTCCTTATCAAAAAATCAGTAATTTTCTAACCAAGCCTTAAGATTCAATACCTCTTGAGGCTTAAAGAGTTTATGAAATTTTATGTGGTGTTGGTGAGTATTCTTATGTAGATGTAAGCAATGGTCACATCAGTGCTAGAATGGATGAATATGCTAATACATAAAACAACATTCATCATCATTAGCACTCTCAATCCATGCTATGAATTCAGATCACAATATTGATTTTTCTAAGACCAGTATCCTGTCAAGATGTGAAAACCTACACCAATGTCAGATTAGAAAAGCTATTGAGATACTAAAGTGACCAAATTGTCAAAAAACATGATGACACATAAATGTCCTTCTATTTGGAAAATGTTTTTTTTAAAAAACTCCCTGAATTTCTACTTATTATTAATTTTTCCATTTTTACAATTTTATACACCTATATTTTTAGTTGTGGAAGTTTCAGTGGATCAACAACTACTTTTATTAACATTGTTTATAGCAGCTCTACAATTATATAGTTTCATTTGCCAGTTGAGGGATTGTTATTAAGTCAAAACATTGTAGTTTTTTACATTAAAGGCTTACACAGATATTGAAATTATTGATATATATATATATATATATATATGGTTCTGTTAATTTTACAAAAATCATTTCTTTAATGTGAAATTGTCAGTTAAGTAATAAAGGTTTAATAATCAATTTAAAACAAATGTACACTCTTATAAAATAGTTAAAGCTACAAGTGCTAAAAAAGATGAATATAATATAATTAGTGGTAAATTAAGTTAAATGCTTATTTTGAAATTAGACTGAGACTATTTGCACATTAATTAGCCGTCATTTTGATTGCTTTATGTTAAATTGTAAATATTAAAACATGCAAAACTCACTATATATATTGCCACACACAGAAAGCTAGAGTGATCAATGAATGTCAGAAGGCTTATGCATAAAATCCCCATCTAGTGCTTAATCATCCAATATCCCCAGACTAGTTTCTGGCCTATGACCTTTGTCAGTGAGGAGCCTTGGATCTGAGAGCACTGCACCTAGATCTTCGGATCTAATGCAACCCTCCGGCAATCATCTTTTATCTCCATTTAACTACAAAACCATGAGTCATAAACTGAAAACACCTTAATGTTTTCAATCCAAGCCCATTAGCTTATATAGTCATATTGGGTCTGAAATACATTTTGGTGTCTTTGGTTCTTTAATAACCATAGTCACCACTATCCTATTAGGCAGGATTGGGATTAAGCCAATAAACATCACATGACCACCACCTCTTATGCTTGTGTATATCTAGGTGCAAGGCTTTCAGATCAACAGCTCCTCACTGACAAAGGCCATAGGGCAGAAACTAGTCTGGGGATATTGGATGACTAGACACTAGATGGGGATTTTATGCACAAGTCTTCTGGCATCCATTGATCACTCTAGCTTGCTGTGTGTGGCAATATATATAGTGAGTTTTGCCTGTTTTAACAACAGTTATACACAAGCATAAAAAGTGGTGGTCATGTGATGTTTATTGGCTTAAAATTGTAAATATGTTAGAACTTAATATATACATGCAATTATTAGATCTCTGTTAAATGGTTTATGTACATTATGACTATTTTATTACAGTTTTGGGATCAGATCTGAAAGACTACCTCAAATAATTAAGTGGTATTAATAGTAGATAGAGGTCAGATTTAAACAACCCCCCTCTCATAATTACTGTGTTATTGTCAAATCCAGATTTGAGTCTTTGATAGAAACTCCCTAGAGTTAGTGTTGGAAGAAAGATGTATTGATTAGAATTATCCTGTATTATATATATATATATATTATTGTTATTATTAACTTATTAAGCTTATGATATAAATAAATAATATAATATTTATGAGATTGGCCATACATTTTGTTGTATTCAGCATTTATCACAGGCCACAGATTTACTTTGTAGCAAATATTCTTGATCATAGATCATAAATAATTGTATTATAAGATTTCATTAAAAAAATGATGCTTTAAAATTAAGTAAAATAAGGCAAGGAAACTTTATAAATAAATATTGTTTTCCACTGTGTCGGTGAATATTAAAAAAGAAAAGAGTTTGGAGAAAGGGTTTTATTGAAAAAAATTATATTTGTCTGACAATTATAATATTTTGCAATTGGTTACGTATTTAAATAATGTATTAACTACTTTATATGTAATATTAAATGGTCAGAATATTTAACTTTGCATAAAATTATACTTCCTCATAATTTTATGTTCATTTAATTGAAAGTATTTTTTATGTAAATTTTTTGGTACACAAGGTGAAAGCTCTAATGTAACTATTAACACTAATTGACCCATATATCAAACTTTTTTTTTCTCTGTAACTATAAAAAGAAAAAATTTAAACAAAACTGAAGTTATCAGCAGACAATATCATTTAAGTACTTAACAGGTTTCAAGAAGATCTAGGGAATGAAGGTAGGGTAGTTGGTAGTAAATTGCTTTGAAAGCGCTAAGCTTTAAATAAATTTAGTAATATATATAGCTTCTTTAAGAGCGTTATAAGCGCATAATTATTGATATTATGAATATATTGGAAATAATGATCTTTTGCATGTCAGAGAAAATTTTCAAATCAAGAAAATGCAAAATCAAAATAAGATGAATAAAGAAGATCAAGAAATGATTGCACAAAAATTAAAAAACAAGCTGTAAAAAAAATACTTTAAAAAAGGAGATGATATAGAGATTTTTGATATAGACAGAATTTACCCAGATAACGATATATATATATATATATAACAGAAACAGACTAATAAAGAGATAAAAAATCTAGAGAAGAATAATGCAACATTATCACAATTACACATGACCCAAATGATCTGCAAATTATTCAAAAAGTTGGATTCAGGATAGAAAATGGACAAAAACTAAGGGATTTAGAAATAAAAAATGAGATGATACATTTCAAAGAAGAGATTAAAAATGTCCAAAAGCAAATAAATCAACAGGTAGAAAATTTATATAAACATATGGCTCAAAAAATAAAGAATGATCACAAACAGATGGACTTAGGTTTGGTAAAACTTTTTGATCAAAAGTTTGAAAAATTAGAACAAATGATAGAAGAGCAAAAAAAATAAGACAAATGGCTTTAAAAATGGATGAATAATAAATCAAAACATTGAAAAAGAACTAATTGAATTAGATCTAAAGTTAGCTGATTTAAAGCAAAAAGAGGAAAATATAAAAAATAAGAAAGTGCAGCTTAAAGAAAAGCAATAAATCAAATGAGGTAAGATGACAAGCTCAAATATGATTAAAGTCAGAAGCTCAACAAAAAGTATGTGATGACATGGTAATTCAATAAGAACATGTTCAAATAAAATACTAAATGGTAGATGGATCTGATTTATTAAACTATGTAAAAGATGAAATAAAACTATGTGAGAAAATATAAGTAAAATTCAACAAGAACATATTTAAATAAAAGATCAAGTAATAGAAGGGATACCTCTTATATTAAAACAAGAGATAGAAAAAGAATGGAAACTAGAAGAAAAAGAAAAAATGCAACATGAACAGTTTGAAATAAAAGATCAAATGGTCAAGGATAAACCTGTTGCATTAAAACAAGAGAAAGGAAAGTGAACTAAAACTTTTGATAGAAATTGAAAACAAGCAAGAACTATTAAAACTAAAATCCAAATATAAAAAAATAATTCTGAATGCTTATAATAAATATTTAATGAATCAAAAAAGTTGAATAAAAAGGCAAGGAAAAGATAAACACAGATTTAAAACAAAAATTGACAGAAGATTTGCTATCTAAGCTGATTAATGTATTGTATAAAAAATTCCAACATCCTGAAATAAACATCAAATCCTTGCATAGGAAACGTTTTACTTATATATCTACTATAGATAAAGATGTGCAGAATTTAGCGATAATTGAACAGGAGAAAAATATCATTGAATATCAATTTTATTTATCAATGATGAGAAAAAAGAGAAGTTACTTTCACATAACAGTTAAGGTGTTTCCAAAGTCATCAGAGAAGAAAGTATATCCAGATAAAGGATCAATCTCAAATCACTATAAAAAACATTATATGAATGATCAAGAAGCTGAATATAAAACTAACCAAATGCCAAATGGACAAGAAAAAAATTAATACAAGTAAAATCATTTATTGTTGTTTTTTCTTTAAAAGATTGAGAATTTGAAATAAATGTTTTACATATTTCATTGTTACCATGTGATCTTCCATGTGGTTGTCAGTTGGTTCAGAGTTGTAAAGATTGTTAAATGTAATAATATATATATAAGACATATTTTGCGGGTTCTTGATCAAGTCAAAATATCAGTATATTACTCTTTAAAATATTTTAACATGGATGAACCCGCAAAATATGTCTTTTATATATGCAACCCGTGAAAATCTTTGTATCAATATATATATATATATGTTTAAATTATTACATGGATATTTTAAAATAATGTAAAAGATTTGTTAAAAAAGTGTGTAAATTTAAAAGAAACTTGTAAATTATATAAATTATGTTAAAACTTTCTCTTATCAAAAAATATATGGAATACATTGCAAAACTATTCAGTTAAGAAGTAGATTAAAATAATTAAATTAAAAACGTTGTCTTGATATGTTATTCAAGAACAAGAAACAAATTCAAGCAATTTAATAATTACATGTTTTGCAAATTCAATCAATTAAATAATGATAGTGTTTTTGAAGTTATTGTAATTAAAAAAATTAAGGTCAATAAAGGTGTCAAAAATAAAATATTATTAAAAGTATTAAAAACTAAAATAAATCATCAAAACATATATATGATTAGTTTTTCTTGAAAGCAGTCAATTTGAATTTATGTTTTAATCATTCTCACTTTATTCAATCTAAATCAAACTTTCATTATGATGATTGATTAGAAAAAAGGAAAATTTGCCAATTGCTGTAATCTACCCTAAAAATCTGAAATCTGACCATTCTATTTTTTAAATGAATCTCTAATTAAAATGAAGGATCAATGTTTAAACTTTAAATTTCAAAGACAGGAAATTGTGAAATGCCATTACGGCAATTTACAAATGGAATCAAATAATATTTGCCATTGACTAAGAAATTAAACTCTGTAGAAGTTTGCTTTGTAAGTCAAAAAACCTGCTTAGATTGTTATTTCAACATATTAAGTAGATACACTTGTATTTAATACTAATAAGCTATATTTTATATTATGGATTAATAAAATCAGGAAGTAAACATTTTTAAAAAAAAGAAGTTAGTTTCATTTTAAAGCAACTGAAGTAAAAAAAAAAAGAAAATTTGCTCTCTCTCTCTCTCTATATATATATATATATAATGATTTACTAACATTTAAAATAAATCATTTCTTTAATGTAAAATTGTCAGAGAAATCAAAGGTATAGTACACCATTTACAACAAATGAGCTTGCTTGTAAAATTGTTAAAGCTACAAATGTTATAGAAAAAAAGATTTATGTAATATAATTGGTGGTATTTTAAATTAAAGGCTTCTTTTGAAGTTAGATAGTCTTACATTTGTATGTAAATTAACCTTCTTTTTGATTGCTGTGAGCTAAATTTTAATGTATGCTAGAACTTATTAAGTACATGAAGTTATTACAATTCTGGTAAATGTTTATTGTACACTATATCTATATGGTGGATTTTTTTAATATAAATTTGGGATCATATATAATGAAGAAGTATTAATAGTAAATATAATTCAGATTTAAAGAATCATCTCTCATAATTACTGTGTTATTGTTAATTCAGGATTCAGTATCTAAAGTGGCCAATTACTAGAGATTACATTGTAAGAAAGATGTATAAGTTTAAATTATTCCATATTGGATATATGTGATTACACTATTAATCTTATGACATAAATAAATATATAATATTTGTGAGATTCCGCCATACATACTGTTGTATTTGGGGTTTATTAAATGCCGGGGATTTATTCTGTAGCAAATGTGCTCAATCATAGATCATAAAAAATTGTATTATAAGATTTAATTGAAAAATTAATGTTTTAAAATTAAGCAAAATAAATTGTGGAAACGTTATAAATAACTATCATTTTCCACCTTGCGTGCATGTGAATTAAAAAAAGAGATTGTAGAAGCAGTTTTATTGAAAAAAATATATATATATAGTTTATTTTATAATAAGCTATTATCTGTTATTTGTTTAAATAATGTGTTAACTCCTTTATATATAGTATTGTCTCATCTGCATAATTATCCCATGCCCATTTCATTAGGAATAACTTGTGAATCTACATAATCTAGCCATTTATTGCAAATAGGAGTTGTGTAGTGGTTATCATCAACATATTAAAGAAATATTTTTACATCTTATGTAATATATATATTTCTTTTTTTTTTTAATTTAATGGCAGTTGAGGCAGGTTTAAGAAATTAACCGAAAGTACTTCTGCTGATTTAAGGATTGTTTATAATAGTTTGTAAACCGTTAAATTTATTATTTCAATTATAATTACAATTTTGTTTTAATTAACGGACATTTTATTTATATTATATATATGAGCCAATCTATTTCCAGATATTTAATGTCAAATGGAATCTGTGTCAATTAAATAAAACTAAATAATTGAAACATATATAGTCTGACCACTGCTATATATATATATATGTGTGTGTGTGTGTGTGTGTCAGTTTTCGTGTTGTGCATATTTAAAGAACTAAGTAAATTTTAATTAAAAGAATTTTAAGACTGAGATTTTAGCACGATCTAGAACTATTCAACATTTTTATACGATAAATAAATGTTGTATTTAAAACCATAATTATAAATAACTTTTATTAAAAAATCAAGTCATTTTAAATATTTATTTAGGGGTTTTTTTTTTTTTTGGATTTTAAGCATAGGTTTGTTTTGAAATAAAATTAAAATGAACAAATATTAAAATCTGTAATACCACTTACTGTACTGTCAGATAAGATGATTAAAGAAAGATCATCAGATGTGCCAATTATTTATTTTTTAAAAACAAAATTGAACTAGGTAAATGTAAAATGAAGTCGCCACATCTGCTGCGTTACCAACCATTTCAACATGTATATGCTATTCAAAAAATAAGTCAAGTTATAAGCATTTGATAATATCAGCCTTGAGTTTTATTATTGTTTATCATCAGTTTTTTCTTAACCTGTTACTCGCAAAAAATATACATAAATATCTTAAATTCAACCTTTATCGATCCACTGCAGTATAAAAAATGTTCTACATTTATTCCAGATTCTTTGATCCTTAGCCACACATATAATCACTTTCTATGTCTTTTACAATATTTGTTTATATATTTTAAGACTTCATTTATTCATCTATTATCATTTATAAAATGGACTGAGAAAAAAGTATTTTTAATTTAAAATTTAAAAAAGGAATTTTTCTTTTTATTTTAGAAGTCTATTATTTTTGTTGTATATTGTTTATTTTTTTAAAAACTGTTAAATCTGCAATAATAATCAATACATATAAAAAAGATTCTTATAAAAAAAATTATTTTACAGGAGCATGTTTCTCCATACAATATTATCACTTAGATGAAGCCATAGTAATCAATGGATGCTAGAGCTTAATGCATCAAAATCCCTGCATACTGCCTATTCAAATGAAATTGCTTTTAATATTTAAAACAATTAAAAGCATTTTTGGAAAAGTGTAAGGAAGTACTTATGTATTATTATTTGTTTCTTTTTATTAAATATTAAAATGAAACAGTATGTAATATAAATGAAACATCATAAATAATTATTATTCATTAAATCGTTGTATTGTATAATCCAAACAACAGATATAAAAGTTTCACTACATTTGAAAAAAACTCTATTGTTTGAGAGACTAGATTGTTATTTCATATAAATTTATAATGATATGAGAAATTTGTTATTTTTAATAAGGTAAGGAGAACAGCAAAAATGTCATAATAGGACAGCTGCAGAAACTCAATAGTTTTACATTTCTAAGTGTTTCATTGAGACAAAATCATTCTGGATAAAACTAAAAGCTTGATCAAGTAACTCGGGACATGTCCCTGCCTTCATCTTGAAATAAACTACCTGTCTTGAAGAATGTGTCATTAAATCTTTACTAGTCAAAATTCTGAATTACTAATTATTTCTACTATAAATTATTGAACTTATGACAGCAAATAATAATAATGTATTTAATTAAAATATGACATTAAATGTTCTAAGCATCTGAAAGAAAGATATTTTCATGGATTGTAAAAAACAAGTATCTTATTTTAATCAAGATAATCTACCTTTACAATAATTATAATTATTCTTTTAAATCTACTATCATAAGCTTTACAACTCTGGTAATTTCGTATATGCCGTTATAATAGAAGTATGTTTAATTTTAATAATTCTGGTAACATTGTAATTATATATATATATATATGTGTGTGTGTGTGTGCGTGCTGAGTAAATACAACATATATACTCTAATCAATAATAAATTGCCTTGCATGATTTATTGGAGTGATAAATTATCAGACTTAAAGTTCTCGGATCAATTTCTTTTGTGGTTCTTCCTGCGTTCAAACATCTTATTAACTCCCAAACAATAATGCTATTTAATTCTTTATTAATAATAAGTTTTATAATAACAGTTATTTTTTATTAATTTTACTTTCAAAGTTTAGGTCTGTCAAGAGGATATACGTGTGATCATTAAAAGGTTTCATCCTGGTAGTCAAAATAGAATATTAAAAAAAAAGAATTCGTTTTATTATTAAATACTTTAAATAAAAGAAAAGGGAGAAACTATTATAAACTAAAATTCCACATAAATCATGATCTTGCTAATAAAATTAAGAATTATTAATGTAATCAGAAATATATATTGACTAAGTTACGTTATTTTCTAAAAATTTTGAAAATTATTATTAATAGTTGTGTAGCAGATTGTGTTTATTATTTTTTTGTGTGTCTGAATCTTCGGTAAGTATATTATCCTGTCAGATTTTTTTAAACATTATATGACTTTTATTCTAAATTTATTTTAGCACTAGGCAGTATATACGAATAAAGAAAACTTTAGAATGTGCAACATTTGCATTTTTTAAATTAAATTAATCAAATAAAAATGGATATTCCCTTAAGAAAACATTAAAGTTCCATGTCCAAGAATAAAGTATATTTTTATTAATAATATTATAAAAAATTCATGAAAAGGGTTTTAAACACACAATCATATATAGATTTGTCATTTATTTAAAGGATCTAGCTTTATAAATAACATATCTTCTTATACTACCTTCACGAGACAGAGAAATACATATACAGCTGATATAGTACAGCAATTACTATAATATTTCATATTTAATGGATATTTGTAAATATAATTATGCCCATTTTTTCCAAAATTGTAAATATCTCTTTTATCAAATATTCTTTTGGATCACAATTATAAATCGGGGCTAACATTTTCCAATTGCTTTCACTCACTATTTACTATAAATGAATGTAATTAAACTTGGCTCATAAAACAATTACATATTAACTGACCCATCTAATTATATATATATACTGAAACGATGTATATGCGCTTCAGGTATATGTTTTTAAAAAAATAGTTGGGAATATTTAAATTAAAGATTTTTCAACATTTTGCTAGACAATGTATATATATATATATAAGTAAATGCTTGGCAAAATATATTAGACCGTATTAATTCTAAAATAATTAAAATAAAATTTCAAACAAAATATTTTATTAATTAACAATTGAAAAAAATTTATAATTAGGTGGGTGAAAATGACATTATTTTTTATAAAAGTAATTAAATTCTCGACAAATGGATCGGCTAATTAAGAAATAAATATGTTATTTGGTTATTTTGTTATAATTCCTTTCCTTTTCAAAGCTAATTCTGTAACGTCTGTAATTGGTCAGTATGCCACAGACCACAACAAACTATAGGAGTAATCTGCAACCAATGGATGAACATATGAAATCGAACCGTGATGAAAATTGATAAGGCAACTCAGTGTACTATAAATAGGAGTCTGTCAGAAGATTGAATTAGTAAGCTTATGTTTTGATTCTTTATTAATATTCATTCATTAATTCATCCTTTCTTGACCATCAGAAGCAGTTTTAAAATAATATGCAAGAGTAGAGAAGCTTGCTATCTGCTCCACTCCAGTCAAGTCAATAGAGTGCAAGTTTAGTTCTATCATGAAATATAGAAGTTGCCATAATATATTAAATGACCATTACATTCATCATTGTGTCCAGATTATATGTGAACTGTGTGCCCCATAACTTCAAAAGTGTCTATATCTTTGAGGAAGAGACCGGCCATCATCCAACAAGAAAAACACCATCATATACTGCTTATTGAATAAAATAGAAATGTGTATTGAAGAAAACTGTTGCAGTTATCAAGAGCAATCTTATAAAAGCTTAGCAGAATGCCAGCAAACATAGCTATGTTATACCTACTAGGCTGTAAAAAATCTACAAGTGCCTGAATTTGGAACGTGAATTATTAATGATGAAAAGGATAATTTGTATGAACTTTAATTATATACTATTATGACTTTATCTCACTAACATTAGATATTTAATCTCGTAAATATGTATATTTCATTTCCTTTGAAATTTTTTTAAGATTTAGTTTATGTAAAAATATGTATACTTTACAAATTAGAATGGCAATGCATTGCTTCATCTTATTATTCAGGTTTATTAAGTGGACCATGGTTCAGTAAGCATAACCTAAGAAAATATTTGTAACAAAACAACTAGCCAATTATTGTCAATCCTTGCCATTCGCTATAAGTTTCTTTACTGTTATTTTATTAATTATTTTAAAATAAGAGTTAATATGATCACTTCCACTAGGTTTCAATGTAATAAGAATTAAGACTAGTAATTAATATAAATAATGGAGATTAATGACCTGTGGATAGTGTAATGTGTTGCGTTATAAATCAATAAAGATTACTTTTCATAGTTATAAAAGTTTACAGTTTCAAGCAAAATACTTTCACAGGTTTCGAATAGGTCAGCATTGGAAAAAGTATTTTCTTGTATTGGGGGGGAGAGCTAATGTATTATTATTTCCAGCTGTTTTGTATACATATATGTTTATTGTTCAAAAACGAGTATGAAGCAGATACGTTTTCATGTTGCTCATGACTTAGTTTGAGTAGATTTATCCGTAGACCCCTGCCCTAACGTATATCTGTGTTATATATATTCTTTGACTGTTTATAAATATAAAATGTTGTTTCTGTCACTTTCATTTATTGTATTATAATCATCATTATTTACCATGTAAATGTCACTTCCTACCAATTAGTTTGTAAGTTCCAGTCACTAATGCCAGGTAGATGCCAGATTATTATCTGGGCATTTGGTAATATTTATTTGATTAGTATTAAAACAGACATTAAAGAACATCTGGCTCACATGATATTAATTTCCCTTACTAGAGTAGCTTAGCATCTGTTTTCCAAGCACCAAAGCCTGAAAGTATTTATGTTAGTTTAGACTTTTTAATAGTATTGTTTATTAAACGATTTTTAGCGGATTCTAAAGCTTGTAAAATTAATAAGTCTCTGTGATATTAATAGATATTATTATAGTTACTCTGTGCAGCAGATGTGCATGTGTCCAGAAACAATGAAGGTGCATTTGGTCTTATGCTGTCCATATATAATAAGACAATATAAATATTATACTAAATTCAATCACTAATAAAGAGGAATAAACTGATGTTTCTCGAGGATTTCTTTCAATTGTGTCATTATGCATATTCTATAAATAAATCATAATTTCTCATTATTCAAGCACTTGCCATTTATTGCAATCAATAATGGTAATTATAATATAATAAGAATCTCTTGCATCTAACTGAGTCTAGCGGGATATAAAAATAAAAAATTTGTGATCGTGAGACGCCGGAATGTGGAACTGCATGCAAATTATCCTTGGACGATTTTCACATCATCTATGCAATTTTTGACCAGTGATATATATATATGCATCACAATATCTGTTATTAAGTTTTCCAATAGTACTATATGTGTATCACTTTGTAACACAGAGAAAGCCTGCCGGAAAATTAACATAGCTAGAGCTTGTATTTAATTCCAGCATCGATTTATGCATATTTTAATTATATATATGAAAATAATAAATATATGAACTAACTAAAGGAAAAATAAAAATATAAAAAACAGACAATTACTTCTCTTTAATAAAGCTGTTTTCTGCAGGTTGAAATATTAAAGCAGCTTCATAGAGAATGAATTGTGTATATAGTTAAAAGTTACGACAAAAAAATTATATCAATTCTATATTGTTTAGTTTGAAAAACTAAACATAAGTCCAATGTTTAAATCATTAATAATACAAAGTATGAACTAATAAAATATTAATACTGAAGCATAGTATATTTTCCATGCATTTTTATTTTTAATATTTAATAATGTTTAAAACATTCTCTTTACAAAACTCATTTATTTTTTAGTAAACCAGGCAACAACAAAGAAAGTAAAGTTACGAAACAAAATTTACTTAATAAATTTATGAATTATGATGATCATTAAATTGTTCCATTCGAATAAAGATGGGACTTGATAATACATTGTCAATAAATCACATGAATTTATTTATATAAAAGTTGTGATAATTATTCTAAATGTTCGGCATACGTTTAAAATTCTAGTGAACCTAAAATCGCAGACTGTAGTCACAGCATAAATATATGATATCACATTATTTATTTTATATTAATATTAAAATTTTAAATTTGTGACAAAAATTCGAAGATTTGATCTATATATTGTGCCCTCACCAACCGATCCAGTATAAATAAATGAAATAATGCTCCGGCTTAACTCTGATCTCAATATAATAAGAAATAAGTATTAGAACATCTTAACATAATTTCTATCACTAGATTAGCTCAAAATTTATTAATTAATAATATATGGTTCGAATAAATAAATAAATGAATAAATAATATACTTATAATAATTGTGAAACATTTAGTGAAGTATAGCTGTTGGACTATATTGAGAACATCTCCCTAAGAACAGAATCCCAATGGCATAAGAACACTATTCCCCCTTTATTCAAATAATAATTTAAATTTAGAGGATCCTTACGACTTTAAAATAATAATCTAATATATTATACTGGATAAATTATAATCTCCGTTATAAAATATAATTATCTCAGGTTCTTTAAATAAATCATTAATTACTTTATAATATCCTTGAGCCAAGTATGATGAGTGATTTTACATCAAACTCAACTACACCTCAGCAATAATAATAACAATAAGTACAATATCCCAACACTCAACTTAATTAATAATTTGTACGATATTTTCAATTTTAAAATCAAGTCAACTATAATAATCATCATCATAATCATCATCATTATCCAATTCTCTTATTTCTCATGTGGCATATTAAAAGTATGGTATAATCTGAAATATGTGGCAATAGGAAATATATTCAATCTTATGGCAGCAATTTAAATAATAGATTATGACCAAAATAATACTAAAATAATGTGATATTTCGGCATCATATTCTGAATAATAATTATCATTTAAATAAACTATTTTTATTTATGATGTGCAAAATATGTTATACCTTTAATTTTTGAGTTCTTTGGATCAAATCTTGTGGATGTGAATAGATCAATAATAACACTGACAAAAGTTTTTATAAAACAACTTTAACAAATGTATTTAGATTGACAACAAAATTTAATACAAGAAATATACAGTTAAATATTATTAAACTAACAAGTATTATACTAAAAAAATTTGAAAGAAAATTATATACAAAATTATACATAAAAATAAGTAGATTACATACTATTCAATAGAAAAATTACAAAGTATAAGCCTTCACTCTGGCGTATTTTATCATAAAAAAAGATCCAAAATTTTAATATTTACTCCTAAAATTATGATAAATTTATTACCAATAAAATAAATAAAATGGTAATATTTCTTTGTTTTCATGAAATATAAAATAAGATATTTTATAATATTTAATTAAATAAAATATATTTAGGTTCGCTTTATATTCACAAAATATATGACATTGGAGTAATGTTTGTTCAGATAATAAAACACTTTGCTTGGTACTTACTACTCTAAGTTTTATTATATGTTTCATGTTCAAAACAAAATATAAAATTAAATTAAATAAATAAGCATCCATAATTATACTTCACGTTCCTCATTCTGATGTTTATTTATAAAATATGCATTGCTTAAAAAATATTAATTTATGAAAATTTGGAAAAAATATCAAAAAATATTTGAAAAAAAAATTAGGAATAATTATAATTCCTTTATCATTTTCATCATCAATATTAAACATTTAAGATCATTTGAATTCCTATGTAATGCAAACCCTATCTTGTTTTCTATTAAAACAATTCATCATTTTAAGTTTATTCATTATTCTACTTTCAGAATACTAAACTCCATGATGCATTACTAATGAAATTAAGAAAGCAATATAATGAATAGGATATGAAGGAATAACTAAAGTAAAGACTCAATAGTATAGAATAATTCATTATTCTATATGGAAAACAGTGTGAAACATTAGTTACAACTCAGTCTAATACCCATAGAAAATAATGTCTAGACTCTTTGGCACTTACAGAACATCAACATACAAACAACTAACACTGTCCATGGAAATAACATACAAAAATACAGGGCTATGTTAACTGTATTTGCATAACAACTACTTTTATATAATATAGGTTAATCCTCCTATCTTCTTGACATACGTTACAAATATAAACATCCAGAGTTTCATTTCCTACTCCCCTGTTCACTATCATATAAAAAATTCCAAATAGATTTAAACAATCTACATCATGAAATAAACTAAGCAATTTTCACAATAATAAACAAAGTTAACACATTAATTCATCAAACTATGAATACTTTAAGAAATGGTTTTACACACTTAAGCTTAGCCATAAATACAAATGACTTTGATTAAAATATGCGATCAATATTCAGATAATTAAAATAAATATAATATGGTTTTACTTAGCAAAAAATCATACAAAATTATGGTAATTAATAAAGTCATAATCAACTTTATAATATAAAACAAAATATATGCATATTTTTTATTTATAGCTTATATCTTTTGATAAAAAATCAGTATGTGTTATTAATTCACACATCCATATATCCAGTCATTCTTTTAGCATAAAATAATAACTAAATAATATTAAAGAAACTCTGTTTTAACAATTGATGAATTGTTATATTATATTTATAGTTATACATTTACAAAAGTATTATTTATTCATTCATTCTTTTAGCATAATATGAATGTTTAAATTCCAAGCAATTCTTAAAAATATATACAATATATTTAAAATAATTAAAATTACCTATGTGATTAAAATATCACATTTTGATGTCTTCTGGTCCAATTACATAAAAATATTTAAAAAAATCAAAATTCCATTCACACAGTGCTTATTATAAAATATACTTTAAAAAAAAATGTTTTCAAGATTTTAAAAATGATTAAATTATTTTAAAATTAAGATTATAATAATCAAAAAGTGTGTACTAATGCAGCTTATCTAATATAACCTAAAAATAACTATACATTCTAATGTATAACCTAAAAATAACTATACATTCTAATGTTAGTATTCTTTTTTAAAACAAAAAAAACATATAATAAATAAGAACTAATAATAAAATTTAAAGTTATGTATTCCTCCTCTCCATACAAAAGTCCTTCTTTAAAATTTCTGCAGTCACTAGGCAATAAACACTTTCTAAAGTTTTTTTTTTCAAACTCTAAAAATAACACTAAAAAAATAATTGTCAACTTTTAAAATCTGTAAAAATCCTTGAAAATATTGTTCATCCTGTTGTGAAAGATATTTAAAACAGTCCATTTCTGTAAGTCTTTCCAGGATGACAATAATTTATTCAATAATATTTAAAATCCATTTTGGAAAAGTAAATCTTTTTACACGCACATATGCATGTATATATATTGCAATTTGTTTGGGCACAGATGCATCATTTATGGTCATATTTATTAACACGTAATTCCAGAATAGGCAGACATCTTTCCATTTTAAAACTTATACTCCAATAAGGCACAATAAGGTAAATAAATGCATCTAGGTTTTTAAATATTTAAAAGGTTATTTATTCCTGATAAAAAAAAATTTTTTCATTAACCATTTTTCTTCTTTTTTAAAAAAAAATATACAGCAATTAAAATAGCAGTCAGTCATGTTTTAATGTTCACCTAGTTCATATAGCATTTTTAGCAATTATATTCTTTATAGAATTTATCTTCAAAAATGTCTTGCTTCACAAGTCCAAATATAAAATTTGTTTCAAAAATAAATATTATTTAAATCTGTAATTATTCAAAGGTAATGATATTATAGAGTGATTGATATTTATTTTACAGTTCACCTCCAATCCCTTTTAAAGTACACAGGTTAATTATGTTTCCATCTTTTCCAATAAATTCAATTAGAATAATGCCTTTTATAAGTTTTAAACTTTTTGAATACAGATATAGTCATTATATATAACATACCTCTAGATAATATTTGTATACAATTTTGAAATACTTCACACAAATAAAAACTTAAATACTCTTATAACATTAGCAAAACCGTACTTCTATAAACTATTCGGCTTCTCGTCAGTAATCCTCCCATAGACAAGACTACATGTTTTTGCTCCATAACTCATTAATAAATTTTAATCAAGTTTCAGAATAGTTGATAGGAAATTTGGTGAATTTATTCACACATATTGTTGAATTAAAGATTAACTTTCTTTATCCTTTTAACTTTTTAAAAATAAAATATATTAAAAATGTAGATAATTTACTGTTAGTTTTTACTATATTATTAGGCTATAGTAATATAACTTTATACTGTTTAACTACAATTTTTCAATACAACAACTACTCTAACACCAAATTAATTACACATGGTATTTACACTAATTTTTAAAAAAAGATTTGATTGGATAAAAATAATCAGACTACAAACTCATTTATATATTTCCTAATTAAGTACTTTTAGATATTGGAAATAAAATAATGAGTAATCCTTTACATATAAATATAATTAAATATTCAATTCATTAATTTATTTTATAACTTTATTTGACCAAACAAAGCTATTTTAAAACAATATAATTTATTAATTCATTCAATTTTAATCCAATATTTTATATTACAAGAAAATATTTAATTTAATATAGCAATTTTACTGTACATTTGTTAGTTTAAAATATATTTAAAAACTAATTAACATATTGTTTCAAACATTTTATCAGGTCCAAAGATTTCCAGTTTATGTATAATTTCAGAAAGCAATTTAAAATGTTTTCTAAATTCATGCAAGCATTACACACATATCACCAATCATGTGATCTGCTTTCCAGACAAATGTGCTGCAATTTTTGAAACTTACTATCTGAAATAAAATCTAAATGAATATTTAATTTAAAAATAATACATATTATAAAATATTAAATGTAATAATAAAAATTTTAAATATCAAATTTTGACATTTTTCATAACAATAACTACAATTAAAACATTTGATAACTCATAAAATATGAAGAATTTTAATAAATAATTATTACACAATTTTAACTTATTTTAAAGGTAAATTTAGTAATTTATTCAACTATATTTAATATTATGTTGTAAATTAATGATTTTAAAACATTTATTTAACAGAATATAAACATATTTTTCAAGTATAACTAATACCATTTACAAGGCAAAACTCTCCATACAGTAGTTCCACCCTGTTCCAACCAGAGTAATCATGGATGCCAATAGGTTTGTGCATAAAATCCCTATCTAGTGCCTACTCATCCAATATCCCCAGACTAGTTTCTGGCATGTAGCCTTTGTCAGTGAGGAGACTTGGATCTGAAAGCACTGCACCTAGATGTTAGGATCTAATGCAACCCTCCAGCAACCACCTTTTATCTCTACTTAACTACAAAACTACGAGAATGAAATTGAAAACAATATTTTCAATCTAAGCTCAATCACTTATATAGTCATATGGGTTTGAACTCAGTTCAGCACCTATTCATTTTGGTGTCTTTGGCTTTTTAACAACCATAACCACCACTATCCTATTAGGCAGGATTGGTGTTAAACCACTAAACATCATGTGATCATTATCTTTTATACTAGCACATAATTGTTATTAAACAAGGCAAAACTCTCCATACAGTAGTGTCACCCTGTGCCAACCAGAGTAATCAATGGATTCCAGAAGGCTTGTGCTTAAAATACCTATCTAGCACCTACTCATCCAATATCTCCAGACTAGTTTCTGACTTGTGGCATCCATTGATTACTCTGGTTGGCCCAGGGTGTCACTACTGTATGGAGAGTTTTACCTTGTTTAATAAAAAATATGTGCTACTATAAGAGATAGCGATCATGTGATATTTAGTGTTTTAACACCAATCCTGCCTAATAGGATAGTGGTGGCTATGGTTGTTAAAGAGCCAAAGATACTAAAATGTTTGGGTGCTGAACTGAGTTCAAACCCATATGACTATATAAGATATTGAGCTTAGATTGAGAATTTTATTGTGTTTTCAATTGCATTCTCCTACTTTGGAAGTTAAGTAGAAACAAAGGTGTGTTCTGGAGGGTTGCATTAGATCCTAAGATCTAGGTGCAGTGCTCTCACATCCAAGGCTTCTCACTGATGAAGACCACAAGCCAGAAACTAGTCTGGGGATATTGGATGAGTAGGCACTGGATAGTAATTTTATGCACAATCTTTTTGGCATCCATTGATTACTCTGGTTGGCACAATGTGCACTACTGTATGAGAGTTTTGCCTTGTTTAATAACAATTATGTGCTAGTATAAGAGATAGTGATCATGTGATGTTTAGTGGTTTAATATTATTTACCTTAACCATGCAATATTAAATTATTCAGCTTTTTTTTATAATTTTAAACATTTAAAATAGCTTTAAAATATTCTTTTACTATTATCATTCATTTTAAAAAGTTTTAAGTCCCTTTTAAATATAACTATTACAATTATAACATATATAATCATCTCAATTTAAAATGTTTAAAGAAATTGGCTTTTTTAGTATGTCTAGCTTAAACAAAAAGGTACAATATATATATATATATATATATATATATATATATATATATATATATATATATATATATATATATAGTAACCACATTGGGACCCCACCTATTCTGCTGGTCATTTTCCTGATAAGAAGGAAAGAAGGATTGGTGTTACCCTCTCTACAGCATTATTTTGTGCTCATCAGAGGGTGTAGTATTAAAGGGACTAAAAACATCTAGAAATTTATCTGTTTGGATTTCCAAATGGTGTTACTAGAGTTCTTGCTTACAACAACCTTACTCACCCAAATCAGGTTATTCCAATCATAGCTCAGAAAACATGAGATTCCTGTGAACAGCTACACTAGAAAATGTATGACATGAAATAAAACTGATAATTTATATAACAACAATTTATTTAAATAACAGTATTTGTATAACATTCCTTCTAATAGTTCATGGCAGTTCAGATTCCATAGATCAGTTAATACATTTCATCAGTAAATTTTCTGATGCTTTGTCCCATCATTGATTTGATGATCATAGAGTTTTCATCATTTGCATTCCATATCCTATTCTTTCAGCATTCACATACTAGGCATTTATTTAGCTATTCATGTGTACATCACAGATACCTCCCTTATCATTTCTCAAGTTTAAAATTCTCCTTCTGTGAGTTTATATTCTTCTCATATGCGCATATTCGTAGACATGTCTCTTACTTCTCTATTTCAATATACACTTAGGTGAGTTTGATTTATATTTGGATTAATCCTTTTTATCTAATCATTCAGTAGTCAATTATTATATTTGAATATATTCACATATTTAATTCATGTACTTAGATGCATATTTAATTTATGTATATGGACACATATTTAATTCCTGTTGTGTATGCAGATGCATATTTAATTCCTGTATGTAGATGCATATTCAAGTCATGTACATAGACACATATGTAATTCTTGTATGTAGATGCATATTTCATTCATGTATATAGACACATATGTAATTCCTGTATGTAGACACATATTCAATTCATGTATATAGACACATATTTAAATCCTAAATATAGATGCATATTCAATTCATGTATATAGACACACATTTAATTCCTGTATGTAGTCACATATTTAATTTGTGTATGGAGATAGATATTTAATTCCTGTATGTAGACGCATATTCAATTCATATATATAGACACATACGTAATTTCTGTATGTAGATGCATATTTAATTTATGTATATAGACGCTCATGTAATTCCTGTATGTAATGTGCCATTACAATTTAGTCACTAGCTAAATTTATAGTAATGTGCATGTAAGAAAGTGTAAAACAAAAATCATCATCACATTTTTATACAATCATAAGTGAAGCTGTAGGGCATCCAAGTTCAAACCCTACAAGGTCCAGTTCTAAAAGCTTTAAACAGAGAAAGAATGGGTCAACAATTACATGCTTTACTTGTTTGTGTGTTGATAGAAAGGTAATACACACATTTAAACTATTTAATATTTAATTTTTCTTTAAAAAGCAAAGTTATAATGCATACATATAGGCAATGTATGTGTAAATTATTTAATTGTTTTATATTTCAAATATTAAACATTTTAACTTTCTTTAAAACTAACCTATGCTTGATCAATTCTAATATTTTATTCTATACTTTTATTTTGCTTTTCTTTAATTATAATTGGGATTTAAAAGTTACAGACTTAATTAAATAATTGGGTTATAATTCCTAAGCTAGCAATCATATTATTTAAGGTTAGTTTATGAATGATTTGAAAGAATGAAGGATGTGTGTACATTACATACAAAAATTTACATTTCCTAAATATTGAAAGAAAAGGAAGTATTAAATCTGTCAAATTATTTTTTTTTGTACAATTTTTTTTGTTAAAAGAGGAAATCTGTTTAATCAGATATCGATCTTTGTAGCAATTTTTTTTTGTAAATAATTGTTTTTCACTTTGGAAGCTTATAATGGGTCAGAGCTCTAATTTTGAAATTGTCTTATCTCAAGATCTAAAGAAGGAAGCTCAAAGATTTGAAGTGTTACCTGGATGTTAAAAAGAAGAAAAAAAAGAAAAGAAAGGAAATAAGGATTGAGTCTATTTTTTTTTTAAACAAAAGTGTCTGGAAAAAGGATTAAACTTTTCAGTTGAAAAATAATGTAGTTGAAAATAAATTACAGATCTAATTAAAACAAATTTGTCCAAAAATAGCAAGTGATGCTATCTCTGATTGGTTAAGTTAGCTAAAAATTGGATATAAAAAGCTGTCTTGAATTATTATTAGGATTATTGTTTATGATTCAGATTATTAAACTATCCAATTGAATGCTGAAAATATAAGAAATGGCTGGCTAGAAAAATTATATGTATGTCCCATCGGTTCCGGACCATCTGGGGAAGCTGCACATCACATAGGAAAGAAAAGATGTGTCTAAAATAATATTCTACACCTTTCAACTGACCAGAGAAATAAGATGTTTTTAATAGAAGGAAGAAAGCATTCACCTGCATTCAAAGAAGATGAATTAATCTACTGATAAATATTAATCATCAAGTCCAATTAATTGTTACAACAACTGATTTTAAACTCAAGAAAATTTACAAATGTGAAAACAACTGCTGTATTTCATCCACATGCTTGACAGGAAGAGAAGAAAAATTAATATAATGATTTCCAAATTATCCACTAAAGCAAATAACCTCAATAGAGTCACCATCATCAAATAGTTATACACCTCAAGAAAGAGATTGTTCCCACATAAAACGGAAATGGTAGCTGCAGAAATATAAACCTTATACAAGACAAGTTTGAACCCTTGGAAATTCGCCACAAACAAAAGATCGGTAATATGACTTTTTATATCTATTTTCTTTATGATATCAGTCTTAAGAAACATTTTAGCAATAAAGTGGTATATTTTATTTAAAGAACCTTTAAAGACTATTCAGATCGATTAAAACAAGAATGTCTTACTAAAAATAACTTTGAGCTTCATAAATGATCTTGAATGTATGAAAATTATTTGTTTATTAATTTTACAATATTAATGTGTAAAACAATTTTTTTTTATGGTGTTATGATTTTAGTTTTAGCTGATATATTATTATTATTTTGGTTTTTAATAATATTTTGTTATTATGGGATAAAACACGCACATACATAATAATATTTTTATATGTGTATAATTGGGAGTGAATGTGAAATAATGAGTAGTATTAGAATATTAGATTATTTTGTTTCAAGTTAAGTATAGATTTCAGCGCTTGGAAGGGAGGGGGAGAAAATAATTTAAAACTCTTTTCTAAAACTTGCTCTTTCAATTTTACTAACATTTTTTTTTTACATTCTATTTACATGTTGGATTTTAAAGTATGTGTGCCAATGAGCAGATAATATTTTTTTTTTAAATACTTTTCTCATGGAGTGAAAATCATGGTCAATGTGACGTCCAACTTAATACAAAATACATTTGAAGGGAAAGGGGGAAGAACTTAAAATTAATCTGAGGATTGTTATATAATCAATTATTATTATTATTATTCATGTCAATTTTCATATTATCTAGAAATTTTTATGTATATGTTAGAAATGTAGTAATAAATATTAGTTTGTTTTATTAAACGAGGCGTATATATTTCATTAAGTGTAGTCTTGGTTAAGTGTGATTATTCATCATCATCAATGGTTGAATATTAGTTATTTAAGATATAAGTAAATATGCTAAAATTAAGCAATAATTATGAATTTCTTTATAAAAATTAGTTTTATGTTTAGGCTTAGTCCTAGAGCTGTAGTTGAAACCCTTGTCATTATTGTTATTATTATCATCATCATCATCGTCATCAACATTTTAATTAATGAGCTGTTTAACTGTTTAAAGGCCATAAATAAATATTGATTTCATAATATTTAGTGATTTTTTTTTAGTATTATTATAACCACATCCCATCATCTATTTCATGCAAGGATGAGTGAATTGCCATCCTAAATTAGTTATATATAATCTGAGCTAGTAAACTTACAAAACTATTGAAACACATTTGTTATGCTAAGATCTGAGAAATGATTTATGTCTAATATACTCCACTTTGGTTTAAAGATGTTTTACTTTTACCTAAATATTAGTGCTTATAGTGATATGGCTCAAAAAGCAAAATCTTCCATTTTATTATAAATAAAGTACCAAGAAGGGATTCAAACCCGGTACATGTGAAAGGTTATCAGATATAACCGTGTCTAGATTCAGATAATCTAGTGGCGCCCTGCTAGACCATATTCACTTAGTATTTGTTTAAACATGCACTTAACATCAAACCAAGAAATGAAAGGGGATAAGATCTACTGCCTGTATACCTGAGTTATATTTTATTGAATTACTAGTGTACTCACTTCACGTGATTTCATATACCTGAGTTATAATACATTGCTATAATAATTTGCTTATAATTCTTGATAGTGTTATATTTTGAACCTTTACTTAATATCTTGATATTTGGACTCCTTTACTCAGATATAATAATATCTTTTGATCATTTAATTTTTGAATTTATGATTATTTCTTATATATAGTAGACAACTCAGGTATGGTAATATCTTTTTTTTTTGATTCATTTTATTATGTTACAGTAAATACATATTCAATTCATGTATCATCATCATCAACCATTATCAATCCACTGCAGGATGAAGGTCTTTCCAAGTTCAATCCATCTTTTCTGATCTTTAGCTTCTCTTCTCCACATCACCCCTGCACACTTTCTCATATCATCCATTCACCTTACATGTGGTCTCTTTCTGGGTAGTTTACAATCTCTTGGAATCCAGTTTAAGACTTCAAATGTCCATCTATTATCATCTCTTCTAGCAATATGTCCAGCCCAACTCCACTTCAATCTTTTAATTTTTTCAATGATGTCAGTAACACCTGTTTGTTCTCTTACCCATATATTGCATTTTCGACATCTTCTTGTTACTCCCAGTATGCATCTCTCCATACTTCTTTGAGTGGTCTAAAGTTTCTGTATTGCTCTTCTATTAAGTGTTCAAGTCTCAGATCGATAAGTAAACACTGGCAAAACACATTTGTTAAAAACCTTTTTTTGCAAACACATAGGCACATTTTCTTTTAGTATCAAATTATTTCTACCAAAAGCACTCCAACCAAGTTTAATTCTATGATTAATTTCATCCATTATGTTTCCATCTGTATTAACAGTCTGACCAAGGTATTTGTAACTATTAACTTCTTCAAATTCATCATAATCAATCTTTATTTTTATATTTTGAGCAAATCGATTAAACATTATTTTAGACTTTTTAACATTTATCTTTAGTTCTACTTTCCTACTTTCATCTGATAACTGCTGCAACATTTCCTGCAGTGCTGAAGCATTATTTTCAAAATCAACTACATCATCTGCAAAATCTAAATGACTTAAATAATCTCCATTTACTTTCACTCCTTTAGTTTCCCATTTTAATCTACAAAATGCTTCTTGCAGCACTGCTGTAAAAAGTTTTGGAAATATGGAGTCACCTTGTCTTACACCTTTCTCAATGTTGACTATCCCAGTATCATTATGTATTCTAATTGTTGCTCTTGCATTTTTATAAATATTCTTTTAAATATAACATCCTGGATCTATACCTTGATGATCCAATGCTTTAATCATTGTAGAAATGTTTATAAAATTAAATGCTTTTTCAAAATCTACATATCCAAAACATAATGGTAACTCATATTCAATTGTCCTTTTTATAAATTCTCCCAATACTTGGATATGATCTACTGTTTTAAAACCACTTTTAAATCCAGATTGTTCTCTTGCTTTGTGGAAATCCAATGTTCTCTGGAGACGAGTTGTAATTATCTTGGTAAAAATTTTATATAAAACTGATAAAAGGCTGATAGGTCTGTAATTTTTAATATCTTCTTTATTACCTTTTTTAAATATTAGTATTATTACTGCATTCTTCCAATCATCTGGTACATCTTTATCATTTAGACATTTAATATATAACTTTGCTAAAAAAATATATTTCTTTACCTGGTTGTTTTAGTATATCAATTATAATTCCATCATTATCTGGAGCCTTTCCTTTCTTCATACATTTAATTGCATCTCATTTCTTCATTTAAAATTCTGGGCAATTCGGAAGATGTAATAGATATAGGAGTTATTTGTTCTTTATTACTATATAATTCTTGATAAATATTAATATTATTACTGAATTCTTCCAATCATCTGGTATATCTTTATCATTTACACATTTAGTGTATAACTTTGCTATAAAATTTATATTTCTTTATCTGCTTCTTTTAGTATATCAATTATAATTCCATCATTATCTGGAGCCTTTCCTTTCTTCATAGATTTAATTGCGTATCTCATTTCTTTATTTAAAATTCTGGGCAATTCGGAAGATGTAGTAGATATAGGAGGTAATTGTTCTTTTTTACTATATAATTCTTGATAAAAGTCTTCTACCCATTTCATGATGTCATCTCTCTTTTTAGTAATAATTCCAGCTTTTTTTTCTTATTGCAGATATAAATTTCCTACCAATACCAAAATGTTGTTTTACATTCTTGAGATTTTTATTTTCTGCTACAGCTTTCTTTGCTAGTTCACAGTTATACTTTCCTATATCATTTTCAAATCTTTTCCACACCATTTTACAAAATTTGAGATATTCAATCCTTTTTAGTGCATCATATTTGTATATCTTCATATTTCTTCTTTTCTTCATAATTTCTCTAGTCTCAGTAGAAATTTTATTGGTCAATTGCTGCTTTTTTTCTACCAGCTATCTTTGTTGCAGTTTTTAAAAAGTGTATCAGTTATTTTCATATTAATTTCATTCACATCTGAATCATGTTCAAAATCTCCTAACACTGGAAACCTATTTGTAAGTTCTAATTTAAATTCATTAGAATGTTTCTGAAGATTAGGAATATCAACTGTAAATATTGTTTTTCTTAATAATTTTTGTCTCTCTCGTTTTGCATTAACATGTATCTTACATCTTACTAATCGATGATTACTTCCTGTGTTAAATTTATTAAGAACATTACAATCTTGAAATATGTATTTTCTGTTAGTCAAAATATAACCCAATTCTGTTGCACTTTCATTTGGATGCTTCCATGTCCATTTCCTTTTAACATTTTTTTCAAAAGAAGAATTCATAATATAAAGTTGTTTTTTTTCTGAAAACTCCACAAGTCTAGGTTCTCTCTCATTTTTATTACCATAACCAAAATTACCTACAGCACTTTCATCTTTAATTTGTTTACCAATTCTATCATTAAAGTCTCCCATAATGATTTTAAAATGTTGTTTACTCTGATGAAAAGCCTTCTGTACATCCATATAAAAATCTTCTACTACTTCATCACTATCAGAACTTATTGGGGTATAAACCTAAATTATCTGCATTTGGTATCTGCTACTAAGTTGTATAACTAATTTTGCCACTCTGTCCTATAGACCATCAATCTCCACAATGTTGTTTTTCCACATTTTATTTATAATGAATCCTACTCCACTTGTATTTCCAATATTTGTGTCTTTATAATAGAATACATGTCCACTTTTTAAATAAATTGTTTCTTCACCTTTTTTTCTAACTTCACAAAGTTCAATAATGTCCCGTTTAATATAATACAGTTCTTTTTCTAATTCTGGCAATCTTCCTTTACTTGAAATTGATCTGCAGTTGTAAGTACCTAAATAAAAAGTTGTCATCAAATGGCAACCTGGATCCACAATCAGGGGATACTTAGAACCCTCCACCTTCATCTGCCAACCACTGCCTTGGTTAGTGACTTTACAGCCTCCTGGGAAAAAGGGCCATGGTTTATTTTTGTCTGTCATAATTGTATATATGTATTGGAAAAATATTTATCATTTACACAAACATTCATTCTGCCTTATCATGCAACTGAGAAGAATGACCATTGTGTTTCTTGATCTTAAATTCATAGGTAAAAAGCCAATAAACTCACCACACTGTCTAATGCATGTTGGTGAGCAGCCCATCCATGTTTGTATACTGTATGAATAATCACATAGTAATAACAGCTGCAATGACAAGAACGTATGGAGCGGACATCAGAAATTTGCCCTGCTTGGTTTCTTTAAGGCCTCCAAGAGGAATCAAAGGGTCTCCTTTCAGTTAATACAAACTCCTTTCTGCAGCCCAATTCATGTATATAGACAAATATTTAATCCATATATGTAGATGCATATTCAATTCATGTATATAGCCACACATTTAATTTCTGTATGTAGATGCATATATTATTCATGTATATAGAATAGTTACTCTTTCTTGGTTAAACATAATGCATTTACATAAATCAGGGTATACATATTTAAATTAAATTCTTACACTATAATCTCTACATTTCATTTAGCAAGTTGAACTTTAAAAATTTGTCATATATTGTTTATACTCATTATTATAAAGCTTAACTTTGAATCACTGTTATAAGTTTTATCACTTTTAAAAAAAAGTGAATTTATTATTGCATTTCACCATTTCTGTCAACATATTTGAATTTACCTTTTTTTTTTAATTTTAATATCAATCATGGCAATTATGTTATTCTATAAGAAATTATTTTGGTACATAACATATTATCATTTCGTTGAATTAATCATTTTAAATAACATTATTTTATCTTTCTGAAATGTTTTTCTTACAACATTTTCATAAATACCTTTAAATTTTTTATATGTTATCTAGAGTTTTCTTACCTTTAAATTTATCTGTTGGTGATTCACCACTGTTAAATCTTCACACTAAAAATGTATTGATCTTAGAGCTGAGTGATATATATTTACTTTCAGTGGTCACTTAGGTATGTTTTTTCATCTTCATGACTTTTTTGTGGGGTGAAAAAGGAAAGAGAGCTATTTTTTCTAGCCAAACATTCTAGAATTTTCCATGATTATTTGCTTTACATATTGCAGTTTTACACTAGCCATGGATTTCTCTTATTAAGTGCTCTACTTCTTTTATTAAAGGTCATGGCAGTGCCAAACTTAGTTGGTCTGATTATTTAAACTCTTCATTGTAGACTGACTAATACTAAAATGCTATTTACTGCAAAGCAATTGTTGCAATCAATCAACTGCAACTCCTCAAATTGATCGATTGCTTGCTTTATATACTCCTACTTTCTGAGATTTCTTAATCATCTTTTTTATCTCACCCACATTAACCAACATGTCTTTTAAAAACATGTTGACTACTTTTGCCTAAGGCAAGAAAGTGATGCTGTTTTTTTTTCTTAATGAACTAATTACAGTATTTCTATGTTGCAAATCATAAACATTCAGTTCTAAAAAAGAAAAATATTATATTGGTAACATTTGAAATCACAGATTTTTAATGATAAAAATTCATTAATCAAATGTGTCATTTAATTTCTAATTATACATTTTGAATATTTATTTTTCTCTTTTTTAAGAGAATTCAAACTTACATATTTTCTTTTTATAACTATGTCAGCTTTCTTTTTTAAAATCAAACCATTTTAAAATAGGGAAGGGGGATACCTTCAGGATATATGAAATAACATATGTTTTATTACCCCCCTCCCACTAAATTTTGGGATGAAATTGCATTAAATACATGATTTCATTTTGCAAACTATAAAATTCATTACTAACAATATTGTCTCCACTTGTTTAGTTGATGTTGATGAAATAGATAACGTGAGATGGGGAAAAGTGAATACATAAATTGCAGTTCCCAATGTCAGAATAAGTATATGCTTAAGCATGGACTACCAGTACACAATGCACCATAACAACAGAAAAAAATACCATAAATTTAAGCACTACCACTCCTTATCTAGAGAGACAATCCAACTCTAATGAGTAGCCAGAGAATATTTTTGACAATGGATCAGCCCTACACAACACCATGTGAGTCTTAGTGGATTATCTATTCCTGGGCCCCAGGCCTATTCTCATACTGGACTACTCTCAGACCTCTATCCCTAGGTCTGTATAGTGCTGAGAATATACTTCAGAGCACCATGAACACAATATATCTAAGCAGTCCCACTCAATTATCCATCCACCATAAACATAAAAAACACAAAATCATGCATCACTACAGTCCTACTCAAGAACTGCTTCCATCAGCTAGTGCCACAAAGGGTCGTAACAGCATTATATTTAATCTGTTGTTATTTTTAAAGATGGGGTGACTGTTGGTCTAATATTTGCCTGCCTTCCTCCAGAACCATGATGGACAGAAAACCTCATTACAGAACATAAGTTTGCAATGCAACATAAATGTTATTAGGATTATCTCAGTATTAGCACAAACACAACTTACTACCCAGAGGGCACATTGAGAGAAAAAATGACCAAAGGAATGTTTGGACATGTAGAATACCTTGCTCATTTCCTTCATGAGTCATATTGTTTCCATGTCCATAACATAAGTCTATGCCTGGTAGACAATTCAGTATTTTACTGATGAAAAAACCAGCTCCTCTGAGGGGCTTATTTGAAAAAAAAGTTTAAACCATAGGTAGGTGCTGTATAAAGATAAAACCTCAGAGCATCATTAAAACACTGCATCCATATCCCTATAAGAATATCATCATCCACTGTCAGCACTAAAGGCAAAGTTATAATGCTTCCTAATATTTACCCTCAATATCTTCAAAGTATCTTCTTACTTCTACTGTTTTTATGGGTCTTGCTTATTTTTGTTCCCTTGGACAGAACTATAACTGCATCCTGCTTTAGGAAATGAGGATCATGATCAGTTTTCTGATAATAACTCTCCATGCTGTGAGGGGATACACTCCTGGTTTGAGGAATTATTTATGTTCTATCATGGGATGAAGAACCACATTCCTGATGCATATTTCCATGGTTAATGTTTGAACCATTTCCAGATCACCTCACTATTCAGGTACTGGTAGAACTATTTATGCTGCCTGTTGAATTTCTCCTCTTCCTCTTCCATGGTGAGACTTCATTTCTTCTATAATGATACCATAGTGGTGCATCATGGTTACTGCAGCATCATGGAGATATCTTCCTTTTATATCCAAGAGCACTTATTCTCAGTCCATTATCCTTCCTATATGGAGCTTTACTTGACAGCTTGAATCCTCCTTCTTTATTTGTTGCCAAGGTACCACAGTTGTCATAAGGCATTAACAACTTGGTCACCTTGTCATAATCCATTAACAACTCGGTCACCTGCTCAATGGTTTGATGATCCATCTCAGTCAGCATTCTTTCAATGTAGCTTGAGGAAAATATGTCAGATCATCTAGATGATTTGGAGTTCTCTTAGTGGATCTTCTGTCAGGATCCTAACTTGGCCACTTGATATCAAATGAAAGGGATATATGGTTCAACATGTGTTCATTTCCCCTGCAACACCTTATATTTGATGCCCTACTGACAATTGTCACTTCAATTCATGACAATTGTTATGAATGCCTATTAAAATTTCATTGAAATTGGGAGGATTACTAAATAGTGATTCCCCCATGCTTGTGCTATGTCTTGTAGATTACTACAAGCTATTTCCAGTTGCTACCTTGGATATTGCATTAATGCTGGAGTACCTATCTAGACTTTTCAGGTATTCAATAGGTGCTTCATTAAAGCCTCCTGCAAATGTCCATATTTTGAGGACTGGTTTACAATCCCTAACATGTAGTTGGGTAATGGCATTTCTTAATTAATTTTGTGAAGATTTTCTTCTATGTTTTGGGACTGTTTCTGGCTCTTCATTTGCCTGTCCCTTATCTGGTATATATTTCTCTGACATCATATGGCTGCTTTTTGGTCCTGCATGGATTCCTGGATTTTTTCTATATATATACATGCCTTCACAAATTTGGGCCATCTTGACCTTTTGTTCATTCAGAGACTTTTTGACTTCTTCCATGATTTCTTCTTTAATTCTCAATTATTTGGTCAGTAATCTGTTTTATTACTTGGTTATTTTTTTATTTTGACTTTCAGTCACTTATATTATTTGTTTTTCTATTCCTTGGTTTGCTTTATCAATCTGTTTTTCCATCTCATTTTGACTTATTTGCATCTATTATTTGTTTTTTATCTTCTTCTCTTTGATGGTCTCTTTTTTTGCTTATCTACTTATCTTTATTGGTCTCTTGTTCATTCAGAGGCTTTTTGACTTCTTCCATGATTTCTTCTTTAATTCTTAATATTTGGTCAGCAATATGTTTTATTATTTGGTTTTTTTTCATTTTGACTTTCAGTCACTTCTATTATTTGTTTCTTTATTCCTTGGTTTGTTTCTTCAATCTGTTTTTCCATCTTCTTCAATCTGTTTTTCCATCTTCTCATTTTGACTTATTTGCACCTATTATTTGTTTTTTTATCCTATTTTCTTTGTTGGTCTCAAATAAAGACAAGAATATAAGCAAAAAATTGTTTTTTTTTCTCTTTGCTGGTCTCTCCTTCTATCTTTTGCTTTAAACATTTCTAGTAGCTGGCTTATTATGGATGCATCCTGTTTCTGTGTTCCTTCCATTTGTTGCTGATCATTGTCTTTTGGATCACTTCCTTCTTGCTTTTGTTCTTCACTATGATGATCATTCTTGGCTTCCATTTTCATCATTTTTGTCATTGTTCTAGTTATCATTTACATTTTATTGACTTGCGATTTACTTCTTTCTTGTTATATCTGATTCTTTGACAATTTTATTATTGATTGCCTTTTTATTTCTCTAACTTTAGTAAGCTTCCTTCTCCCTCCGTACCATGATTTAGCTCCAACTTCTCTATTATGCCTATATTATTCTTTGTAAACCATTCATTTTATTTAGCTCTCCCAATTTCCTCTTATTCATTTTCATTACACATCCTTACAGTGTGTGAACTATTTACAACTAATAGAATCATAACTGTTTACAACTAATAGAATCATATTTTGCTTCTGCCTTCCATATTTCTTTTTTATTTTCTTTGTCTACATCTTTCTTCCTTTTAGATTTTTATGCCTATGAGCAGACTAGCAAGATTGGGCCCCATAATTAGAGTGACAAATATAACCAGATTGGGACCACACCTACCTGGAGGTCATTTATTTCCTGATGAGCATATTGTAGGCAATTGGTGTGACTCAATGCTGACATTATCCTGATTACAACAATATTTCCTGCTCATCAGAAGGTGTACAGACTGAAAACATTAGAAATTTATCTGTTTAGTTTCCACATGACACCACTAGAGTTCCAGCTTACTACAATCTTTCCCATCCAGGTCAGGTTATGCTAAACATAGCTCAGGAAACATAAGATTCCTGTCTATACGTACACTAGAAAATGAATGACATGAAATGAAACAGATAAAATATAATATTTTATATATCCACAAATTATTTAAATAACAATATTTGGATAACACTTCTTCTAATGGTCATTGCAATTCAGGTTTCATAGATCTGTTAAACCATTGCATTTGTAACTTTTCTGATGCTTGGTCCCATTGCTGATGATTATAGAGTCTCCATCATTTATATCCTATAATCCTGTTCTTCCAGCATTCACATAGTAGGTATTTATTTAGATATCTGTGTGTACATCATGTACACCTACCTCCCTTATCATTCCTCAAGTTTAAATTCTCCTTCTCTGCTTTTATATTCTCCTCATATGTGCATATTTGTAGCCATGTCTATTTCCTAATGCGAAATACTTTTAGGTGAGATTGATTTATATTTGGATTAATCCTTTTTATCTAATCATTCAGTAGCCAATAATTATATTTGAATATATTCATATATTTAATTCATGTATATAGACACATATTTAATTCCTGTATGTATATGCATATTTAATTCATGTATATAGATGCATATTTAATTCCTGTATGTATACACATAGTTAATTCATGTATATAGACACATATTTAAGTTCTGTATGTAGATACATATTCAATTAATGTATATAGACATATTTTGTTCCTGTATGTAGATGCATATTCAATTAATTTATATAGACATCTTTTTTCTTGTATGTAGATGAATATTTACTTCATGTATATAGACACATTTAATTCCTATATGTAGATGCATATTTAATTCATATATATATATATATATTTTAGTAGAAAATATATTAATTGATGTAACTTATATAAAAATTTCTCTTTCTTCTCTTGGTGATTTGGTTGGCTTGATTCGCACTTGAACAGATTACTTTCTGATATTATTTTAATAATTTTCAATTTGCTTCATTCCATATGCTAACTCATATCAGAATGTTTAACTTTTTAAAATTTTTACAACATATTAAAATTTGGTAAAATATTATTAAAAATAATATTTTGTTTTTATTTATTTAAAGTAATCTTAAATTATTATTTCTATTGAATTAAAATAAAACCATTTGTTCAATTAAAATAAATTATTAAATAAATACAATAATTACGTAGGCGTCTCAATGTAATAAAAGAAAAGAGCGCGAATTTCTAGGAGAATATCGTCTGTTAGTTTGTTCTTTTGGTGGGAAGAAGAACAGAAACGGTAAAGGCAAATGGTGTAAAATTTGCTGAGCTGATTTTGAAACCGTTAATAAGTAAATAGACTACCACAAAATTTGCTATAAACATAAAATAACTTAGTGGTATCTAATTAAGATGGATCACTAAAACTTAAAGATCTTTTCAAGTCGTTCAGCCAACTGAATCAAATCACCGTAGCGTTTTCCAATATCGCATTTTTGAAATGTCGGAGCTTCCCAGTTTGAAAGAATTAAATACAAGAATTTGGTATGTTTTGAAATATTTATTATTCTACAATTTGGAAAATTTGAATCAGTGTTTTAATTACAGAAGTTTTATTAAAATGAAAATTTGTTTTTTAAAAAAAAAGAAAAAAGTTTAAGTTAAAATAAAGTAAAGCGTTAAATTTGTCAAAATCTTTTAATATTTCCGTTCTTTAATTCTAATAAAATATATTATTGATTGATAATTAATTTTATAATGCCAGTAATAATTGCTAGTTAATTTGTTTAACATTTGGATCATAAACATTCTTTAAATAATTAAACAAAGCTATTTTATAATTGTATCGTCAGTTTAAAATGAATAAAGTAATTGCTGTAATTGGTTATTCCTGGATTAACGCAATGGATAAATAAATACTTGCATGGATAGGATAAACTTGGAACACTTTTGACAGAGAGATGTAGGGATTAATAACTTTATGAAAAACATTTTCATTTAAATTCTGTGTATCCTGTTTTAAAATTGTTTCATGTTTGGAGAGCCACGCAAATCGTTAATCTAATATTGCTTTAATAACTAATCAAATGGATATAATTGCATGTATGGAATTTAACTACAGTTATAGCTATTACCTCATATACTTATTATTCTACACATTGTACATGGATTCCATGGATCACATTAGGAGTTACAAAATGCTATACAATCCAATTTGTGATACACATCTGCTAAAATTCATGTATTTGAACTATAAAATGCTTTACATTTAGTTTTATCACACACACACACCCGTTAAATGTTATATGTTAATGAATAATACATTTATTTAATTTTATCGTTATATGAACTCGCATATGAAGTTCATAAGTTATATTTGTTAGATTTAAATTAATAAAGGTTGAATAAAATATTTATTCAAAAGAATAGCGCTTGCGGAGAAAGCTTAAACAGTACTTAATGAATTCATGAGATATTAATCTTTATGAGATATTTTGTGAGTCTTTCCAGATTTATATTCCCATGCCAATATTATTTACATTATATTATACATGTTTATTTTAAGCAAGATAAGTAGTACATTAGTTGTCCTGATTATTGTAATATTTTACTAAGCAAGAACCCACATTTGCTAAAGTGTCAGCGTATTCTGAATAATCAGAAGAATTGAGGGGGATGATTTGCACTTTAATGTGAAGTAAATTATAATGTTGTTTTAGTATGTTAAAGGCTTTAATCTGTGCTGGTGGTTAATCCGCAGATTATTTTAATTGCCATTTTGTATTTTACACACATTCCTGCGCTGGTGGTTAATCCGCGGAATTGTGTGATTATACGTATGACTTTATGATAGTGTTTAAATACGCAAAACGTTAGTATTATTTAATTCCTACGTGTAGATGAATACATCCACAGGAATATGTTTGCTTCACAGATATAAGTTGGGCAAAGTATTTTAGTTAATCTGCCAAATCATCTTCTTCATTTGTAAGCATAATTTATCGGTTAGATTGATAAATGGTAGCAGGACATTCTATTCAAGTACTTCATGATAATTAACTGTTGGTTGATTATTATCTACCGGAGTGTAAGTTTACATTTTCATTTTAATTAATGATTACATTATAGCTAAATCATACAGACATCATATTATTTATTATATGATTATAAGTTTATAGTAGGAATTTATTGAATCTGGAAATGACGTTCAATATTTCATAAGTTAATGCTGAATTTAATAATTGTCTCAATATTCATTATATTAGATTGAAATAAGGTATGATTAGGTTTTTAAATACTGTACCTGTGAGATGTATTGAAGAAAGTCTATTGAACCATCATTTAATTATTTTATTTGTTTAGTTATGTTTTATTTAAAATATTGAAATTAACTATTTATTGTTCATAAAGTTTGTAAATAAAGGTTGATTTATAATTAAACTTACTGTGCCGTTGCTATGTGTCATTCATAACATCAGAAATCATAAACTTTGGATAGAGCATACATTATAGAGCATACATTGAATTACATATTATTGTCTACATGATATAAGAATTTATTAATATTTTGAGAAAACATTAAGATGCTTTTCGTCTTTGGTAGTATATGATTGGTAAGGTACAATAAAATCCCATTTACCTTTTCCATCATTGTGGCTTTGCGTAGTTGATTCTAGTATAAAATACAAATTAATTATTAAACTTGTGAACAGATTTATTCAATAATGATATGATTAAATATATTTACTTAACATTTTTAAATTTTCATTCGTCAATACAATAAGAGTCTCAATGATATATTAAATTATAAAAGAACCCAATTATTCATGTTTATTAATTGCAAAGCTTTACCTGGACTAGCATCTGTCTTAGAAATCATATAGATGATTTAAAATTTCATAATTTTATGTGGTTCCACAAATTACGCTATCTTGTACATGGTCGGCCATAGGGTCGCATACCATAAAAATCGCAAATTGAGGTTTAAAAGTGATAAAATTGCACTTATAATTTGTTTAATATGTTTTATAATAATACTATGATAGGTCTTCGCGGTATACCCTGGCTGCGATCAAATAAATTATAAAAAGTTAGGTTAATTCATTAATTTTGTCTGTAGTAAATTGTCCCAGATGTTGATTGTGGTCTTTTGTGCATAAAATAAATAGTATGATATGCTTTTGGATATAGCTCTTAATAGCTGATAATGTGCAATGAGAGTTGATCAGTGACCAAGGTTGTAATTCCTAGTGCACTTACGTTACGTAGTTGAGATTACACAATTTACGGTTACAATTTATAGTGCCGCAACAAGTACGGCATGATGATGGGTAGTTGGAGGGGTGATGGAAGGTTGGTTACCACCTTGTGAGCCATCAGGGTTGACGGCTCCGGGGATTTTGGTTACAATATATATATATTCTTTCTGATGAAAACCAGTCCTCTGGTTGAAATATTATATTATTTATTGGATTTATAAGTCTTTATTTTTTTGTTTATATATATATATTATAATGGGACAGCCTATTTGATAGCCTTAGTTGAGGCACCAAATATAACGGAACAGCATTTAATCATCCCAGTTGATGTATTAATTGTAATATAATCAATTATATTTAATGTTTAGAAATCATTAACTTAATGCTTCACAGTTAGGTTCGCCAAATATAACAGAATGGATTATATTTAAAATCTAAGTTGGTCTTGTTAAATATAAAGAGATGATTAAATTCCTTAGAAAGAGGATACGCATTTCACTACAATCGGACTTTGGGTCTTCAAGTAGAATGCTAGAAATGAATCGATGAAATACTAAATCCATGATTATATATATCTTTATTATGCTAGCTCAATAATCTTTAAATAAGTTTAAATACAATTTAGACCAGGTCATCCATCTTTCATCCCTCTTTCAGTCACCATTATGCCACGATATTCAAACTCACGGAGAATTTGCAATTAGCTCTTTTCAGGAATAATTTCAAAACAAGTTATTTCATATGCCTTTATATAAGCATTAATTATAACTATTATTCATATGATATTTATAATACTAGCATATATATAATATAATTCAATAATGATTAGACAAAGAGATCACGTTAACAAATCAATATTTAATAAACAATAAAAAATATAATAGAATAGATAATAAAATATTAATAAATAAATACGGATGAATTTTATCATTTTAAAAGAATATTAATAAATGATATTTTTTTATTTAATACCCTATGATAAAACTCAATACTATAATAAACTTTCAAAAATTAAAGAAAATAGCTTAAATTAACAGATATATAAAAACAATATCTGGGTTCAAAAATTAATAATTTATGTAACTTATTAATTTATTTATCGTTCTTATTTATATGCTTCACAATTACCCATATATAAGTATTATTTGCCATTGTATAACTTATATATTATATGTATTTTTAATAAATAAAAATACATTAAACGTTTACAATATTACGTAGTAAACACAATATAATCCTGTTTAAGATATCTGTCAAATAATAACTATTTTTTATATCCCTCATCTAATTTGATGAATTATGTTAAGCTTTCAATTAATTATATTTAATAATAAATATAATTTTCCTTTTAAGATATATATGATGCGATGCCAAATTTGAAATAAAGATAATAATAATAATAATAAACATATTAAAATAATATAAGCATTATTATAATATATATAAATAAATAATAAAGGAAACTTATTTATAAGAGAGTTGAGAGTAGATATTGAAGTCTATAGTTCATCATCCCAATGAAGATCTCTTACGAAGCATATCACCAATCCATTGGTACAATGATGATTCCATTTATCCTTAAATGATAAACTGTTAATAACATCCAATGACCGGATTAATGTGAAATAAAATAAATATTCTTCGAATGTAGATGTTCTTAATCTTCATTTCTCTATTATCACTAGACGTTCTATATATTCAATATTTCAAAATATTTTAAAATAGCATGCAAGGTTGGTTTCGAAACCTTTACGATATAAAGCTGTTTTACTCAAAACACATTGTTTTATCCTATATATATATATATAATTATCTTAAATTTATATATATCCGAAGAATCACGGAAGTATTAAAACAACGTAGTTTCCAAAAAACTTAAACAGACGTTCTTTTCTTTTATATTGCTATTCCTTTAAGATTGAGTAGAAAATTAAATATATTTTCCTTGCAGACTTTTAATCCACAAATTATTTTAATTTGGAAAAGTTAATATTTAAATTCCAATCGTTAAATAGTAGTATTGATAAAAGAAAAATGCTATTTTTAAAGAGAAAAGATTTTCTTTTTCTTTCGTTTTTTTTTATATCAAGAGAACGAACGAATCTGCTCGTGTGTTATATACAAGTTCATGCTTAACTCAACTATCAATTGTTCCACTGACATTAAGATTTAATAATAAAATAAAAAAAATATATAAGTATTTATTCTTAACTTCAAATCTGGCATTTTACTCAAAAGCTTAAGGTATGTATTATTTAAAACTTAAATGTATATATAAATAGTACATATATGTTACATAATAAAATAGTCAAATAAAAATTTATATTTATAAATAATTTCACAAGAGATAAAACACGTTAGACCAATAATAATAACTGTAAGTTACTATTATAATATATATATATATATAAATATATATATAAATATCTAATTCTATATATATATATATATATATATATATATATAGAATAGTAATTCTTTCTTGGTTAAACAATAATGCATTTACATAAATCAGGGTATGCCTATTTTAAATTTAATCCTTACATTATAATTTCTACATTTCATTTGCCAAGTTGAACTTTAACAATTTGGCATATATTTCTTATACTCTTTATTATAAAGCCTAACTCCAAATAGATGTAATAAGTTTTGTTTCTTTTGAAAAAAAATCAGTGAATTCATTATTGCATTTCACCATTTTTATCAATATATTTCAATTTACCTTTTTTAAAAATTTTGATAATAATAATGGCAATTACATTATTCTGTAAGATATTATTTTGGTGCATAACATATTATCATTTTGTTGAATTAATCATTTTAAATAACTATATTTCATTTTATCTTTCTGAAATGCTTTTTTATAAATATTTCAAATGTTATCTAAGTTTTTTTTTTACCTTTAAATTTATCTGTTGATGATTCACCATTGTTAAATCTTCATATTAAAAAGTGATTGTCTTAGAGGTGAATTGTATATATTTTCTTTTGGTGGTCACTTAGGCATGCTTTCGCATCTTCGTGACTTCTTCATGGTGTGAAAAGAAAGAGTGAGCTATTCTTTCTACTCAAACATTCTAATGTTTTCCATGCTTCTTCATATTGCAGTTTTATAGTAATCACAGGTTTCTCCTACTAACTGCTGCACTTATTTGATTAATGGCCAGAGTGGCTCCAAACTTAGTTGGTCCAATTATTTAAACACTTTGCTGTAGTCTACTGCAAGGCAGCTGTTACAATCAATCAACTGCAACTCCTCAAGTTGATCAATTGCTCGCTTTATACATTCTGACTTTCCATAATTTTTTATCTTTTTTATCTCACCCATGCTAACCAACATGTTTTTCAAAAACATGTTGATTTCTTTTGGTAAGGCAAGAAAAGATACTATCTTTTTTAATGAACTCATTACAGCAGTTCTGTATTATAATTCATAAACACTCAGCTCTAAAAAATATTATATTGGTAACATTTGAAACCACAGATTTTTAATGATAAAAATTTGTTAATTAAATGTGTCATTTAATTTCTAATTGCACATTTTAAATATTGATTTTTCTCTTTTTTCTTTTTTTAAGATAACTCAAAATTACACATTTTGTTTTTATAACTGTGTCAGCTTTCTTTTTTTAAATCAAACCATTTTAAAATGTAAAGGGAGCAGTACCTTCAGAATATATGAAACAAAGTGTCTATTATATGTATAAAATTAAATACTGCCTAACACTATATTAGTAATTATAAATAAAGTAGAAAATCATATAATACTGCAACCCTAGTTATAAAACAAAACTCTACTAAAATTCTCTGACAACCATGATTTCATTTATTAACAAATAGGCCTCAAATGAAATTCAACAGGATACAAATAGCAACATATGTACAAAAAACAAAATCACCTTTTTATAATTCAATTTAAAAACCAACCACCATTTGCATCAAAGAATGTCTTCATAAGATAGTCTCAGATTCATGGAAATTGATTATTATTGGTTCTTTGACTCTTTTTTTAATAATTTTTTTCATAAAAGATAACATCTGCATTGTCAAATAATATTTTATAACTAGTATTCAGTAGATCTGAAACTGATTTAGTTTTCATATCTTACGATGATCTTCATTTTTTGTTACAAATTTAGGTACTTTATTTTTTGGTCACAATTGATAAAAACCAATAATCCATAACTGACTAACAATACATCATCAGATCCCAGTTTACACATTAATGTTCATTAGAAAACTTATTTAAAAATATTAAGGTCACCATCTGAACTATGATACCTATTTTAATTCTAATATTATTTTATGACTTAATTTACTTATTTTATGACTTAATTTACTTTGACCTATATAAATTTTATGACAATTACAAGAAATCTTATAAACTGTACCAGAAATAGATTTATTGTCTATTGACTGTTTTGAACTAGTTAATGAATTTAAATCAAGTCCTTTCTTCCAGGTCACTTTTATACCCTTAATAAATTACTATTCTTGTAAACAAACCTATAAATTGATGACTTGAATAGTACAGAAATAAATACAGATATTCTCACTGCCAGTTAAATTTTTATTATTATAAGGCCAATAATTATTTTTATTAAATATATTATTTCTAATAAATTCATAATTATATATCTAAATTAATATAATTAGAAGTAAATTAAGTCCTCTATATTCATAAGCATTATTTTCAAAAGTATTAATTAAGCCTTCCATTCCTGTAAAAAAAAATTCAATAAAGAAATTTTTTATGAGTAAAAAGGTTGGCAACTATCTAACCTTATCATACTTAATAATTTTTTTGTTTAATAAAATGATAACAGAATAAAACATCATCAATTTTGTCAACATTTAAATCTAAAAATTTTAATATAATGAACTCAAAAGTACCACATCCTCTCAATAATAAATTAATATTAAAATCAAAGCATTTAATCTATCAAAAAATTATTTTCTTTCTGGAAAATACACAATCATTAACATACCTAAAAAATAATTTTAATGAAACAGAAAAATGAAACACTATACTCCGAAAAAATCAATATAAACATAACACATTAAATAAAAATAATAAAATCAATAACCCACCCTTTTTTAATCTTATAAAACACATTCATACATAATAAAATCCTCCAATAATAGTATCAAATCGCAAATAATCTTAATTTTCTCTGCAAAATAAATGGGTACAAGGGTTGTAATGGGTGGTTTTCCAATTATTCTGACTATTTGTTCTAAAATTACATTTTCCATCAATAATGAAAAAATCAATTCATAAATTTTGTACAACTATTCTTGATTAAATCATGTGACTAAAATATGCAAATTAAAAAATAAAATTGTATAAACTGAAACTAATCTAAAAAAAGTTGAAAAAACTCTGACAAACCAAAAGATTGTCCATAAAATGGATGTAAACTAAAATAAAATGTAAAAACTAATATTACTCAAACTAAGCTAAAATAAAATTGCATATGATAAATGAAAAATGCTGCTAACCACATGTTGAATATAAGAGCATTTGCTATTCAAAGATAAAAATTAAAAATTAAATTGTTCAACTAATCTTTAATTAATAAATACTAATGCATTGTATTACTATATATGACAATAATCATCTGGTGAATAAACATAAAAGCGTTTGTATATTCAAAGATAAAAAAAAGTTTAAAAAATTAAGTTTATAATTAATAAATACTAATGCATTTTATTACAATATAGGGTGATAATCACATGTTGAATAAATGTAAAAACAATTGCTGAAAGAGCATTTTCATATTCAAAGATACAATGGCAGTAATAATATGTTGAATATAAGGGCATTTGGATACTGATTTAGTATGCACTCATGCCCATTTTGGATTATAAAAACCACCTAAAACCCAGACTGACACATCCAAGTGATAAATGACATCAATCAATCTATATGTTGGCGCGATCTCACCATTCGTTACAAAATCACCATTTTCATCAATAAAAAAAAACAAGTTTCCTGTAGTTATAAGAAATCTAATCATTTGATTAAAAAATTAAAACACAAATTTCATAATTTTCATCGAGAATTAAACAATAAAATCTTGGTTTGATCACATTTTTTCATCAATATTACAAAATCGCTATTTTCATCAATAATAAAAATAAAAATAAATTCGTTCACAGTTGTAAGAAATTTAATGTGATAAAAAAATTAAAATGCAATTTTGACAGTTTTGATCAATAATAAAAAAAAAAAACAATTGTAAGCAATAATTATAAAACTAAAATGCAATTTTCATACAGTTACTTATACGATCACATGACTAAAAAAAGCCTAAAAGAAGGTGTGCAAATCTTTTAAATTAACAGACATTATAACGTATTATTTTTAAAATTCATAGGATTTTTGTTTTTTCTTATATGAAATAAAGCATATTATTTTTATGAGTTTATAATTTCTAAAATATGAATTTAAAGTATTTAAACAGAAAAAGGAAAGGGAAAAAACAAAAAAATTGAAAAAAATATTAATTAAAAAATCACATGTTAAATAAACATAAAATTGATAGAATTCAATAATTCTACAATTATAAAATGGGGGGGGGGGGTAAAACGAATTAAGAAAATACATTTATAAATTATAGCACACATCCCAATAAAACATTGAATTACAAATCTATAATATTAGCTCAAATACTTAATAAATTATATTAGCATTATTAATATTGCTAAATTAAAATTACACTAAGGAGGGATCTCACTAACATACAATTGTTGACACTTAATCCGGTCTTTAAAACATTATAATAATAAAACAGATCTTTAATCTTTGCTCTTAGCTTTACTTGGCCAAGTGCAGGTACATATATATATATATATAAATAAGTAGGACAGAATTTTTTATTTAATGTAAAACAATTTTAAAATTAAAGCATGAACAAAATAATTACATTCATAGATAAATGTGTGTTAGAAATCAAGATTTTAATGGTCAATTTTATAAAATTTGTTAACATATAGAATATAATGCATGATAAATCTGTACTAAAAATAAATCACTCGTTATCCTTCTTGAGATTTTCTATGAAATCCCAGAGAAAACATTTCTTAGAACGATGGAGGAGAAAAATATAATAATAATAAAACCTAACAAAAACAGATTACTCTCTCTTTTCATATATTTCCATTCCTCAACTCTACACAAAACACCCCTCTTGGGATATCGTGAGAAGAAAGGTGTTATTTACATATTAATAAATTTGATCACTTCATCGTCTGATCATTGATTATTAGTAAACAAATTAATCTAGCAAATATATTACATTTCTTAAATTTAAATATATATATATATTGTACTAGTCAAAAAAGTATGTCCATCCAACAAGATTTAGAACCTAAGCAAAAGTACCCCGAGTCCAATCATGCCCAAGGTACACAGGTCAGGAGCAATCATGAATTCTAACCTATTTGCCCATTCCCAAAATCTATAATATCATGGACGACACCTATGGTGATACCACATAAATTCTTTATAACTCGGACCAGTGCTACAAAGTTTTACATGAGAACTCAACTGGTGATGATGATGGTGAGAGATTGAGTGAACCCAAGATATAAGTAAAAAAACATAAGATAAATATACCAAAGACATTGGAACAACTGGATTAAAGTTTAAAATATAAATATTTATTTGGACAAAATTCAAGGTGAGTTTTATATATGTATAATCAACTTCACAGCTTTAAAACTTTATTCTAATTATAAACATTTAACAAACTTGATATTATTTTATTTTAACCAATATTAATTTAGTGAGGCAGTTACAATACTGAACTTATGTTTAAAAATAGGATTTTATTCAATGTTACAAAAATGGATTTATCTGAGTGGTTTGGTGGACATTTTATACATTTAAAAAATATATATTTATAAAGATACAATGGAGTTTCGCTGATTATATGATTTTAGTATGATGCCCCTAGCTTTTGATACATAAGTTTATTTTTATCTAGAGACATTATTTATAACAATTAAAATAAAGATACATTTTGATCAGTAAGTAGACTAAAACATTATTTATTTTACATTTTCGGCTTTTAATGATAGAATATAGTGAAATTCTATATTTGCGGGAACGGCTTATTTCAAAAAGAGGGAGAGCAGCTGCATGAGAAGTTGGATTTAAACTCCAACAGAAAATACTACAAGGAGAGAAGCGTTTTATTATCACATATCATTACGATTTATTTTGCTAATCAGGCTATAAAACTAACTATAAGAAATGGATGTGCTAGCATAATTACAGTGAGAGAAAATGACACATTTGGCCAGGACAAAGTCATTCTCCAATTTTTTAAAGATGGTACATGCCAGCTTCATGCTAGAGCAATATAGAAAGAAAAGGTAGGCAGAAAGTTTCTATAGGCCGGATCATGGTGTAGCCATACAGAGCTTCATCTACACTAACCTGCATGTTCTAGAAGTAGATTTAGACTTCTATCATGAACGAGAACATTAGAAGATGGGAGGCATTGAATCCCTGGAATGAGGTATAGGTGAATCAAAGCAGTATATAAATATATACTTGGGGGAGAAGAATGACAAATGAAGAGGATCATGACTTCCTGGAATGAGATACAAGCAAATCAGATCAAAGCCCTATGCAGCTTATTAATAATTTGACATATGCCAGCAACACTATCATAATAATATAAAGTCAATCAATTTAAATATTAAATTAAAGCCTTAAATGGTTTAACAAATATGTAATGATATGCTAAAATAATGACCCATGTAAGCTAAAGTCATTTATCATAACTTAAACTATAATTAATAAAGTGTGCATTGCTCCTCCTTCTTGAATCAATATTTTAACATATTAAACAAAAACTAAAATTCCCACACTTAAAAGTACAAACTACAAAATATATCTAAGTTGCCAGCCATTGGCGATAATGATCAACAAGAAATTAATAAAATTAAAGGACATTAATACCCACCCCAGACTGCAAAGAATTTATACATTTTGTATAAATTTACAATAAAACATTTATTTAAAAAAGCAGGTATTCATTTAAAGTACAAACCCAATCTTACAAGTTATTTAGAAATAAACAATAACCCATTAATTCCTTTCCCCTTTTCTATTCTACAGCAGGATATAGAAGTTCGTAAGACTAGGTTTGATTGGCATTTACAAATAAAATTAAATGAAAAATATAAAAATATCATTAAAATTAAATTATAACTGCACTAAATTATAAAAATAATAAGAAGCGTGAGTTGGATGAAAGGTTTGGTAGGAATATTGGTTTGGATTTTAGAGAATTGATACAAAAAGATTAAAATACTTGCCGATTAGTAAGTTTTTAAAAAATATTAAACATAAAGAAAACATTAATTTTAAAATGAAATTACAAATTAGAATTGGCTAATGCGATTATAGTGTTTTTGAACTGGTTACCTCAGGATTTTATGGAGTATTGACAGATCTTCTGTGGCAGGGAGCATTCTTTGATGGCACAGTCACTCTTGAGCAGTAGGAGCTACATCTCAGCATGAGTCGGATGTTTTATATATATAATCAAAAACAATCTACTGTACCGGTTGAAAATATATGTCCATCCAACAAGATTTGGAATCTATGCAAAAGTATCCCAAATCCAATCATACCCAAGATACATAGGTCAGGAGCAATCATGAATTCTAACCTATTTGCCCAATCCCAAAATCTATTACATCATGGACAACACCTATGGTGATACCACATAAATTCATTATATCCTGGCCCAGTGCTACAACATTTTACATGAGAACTCAACTTGTGATGATGATGATGATGAGAGATTAAGTGAACCTGAGATATAAGTAAAAAAAACATAAGATAAATATATTAAGGAGATTCGAACAACTGGATTAAAGTTAAAATATAAATATTTATTTGGACAAAATTCAAAATGAGTTTTATATATATACAATCAACTTCACACCTTTAAAATTTTATTTTCATTATAAACATTTAACAAACTTGATACAATTATTTTTATTTTAACAAATATTAATTTAGTATGGCAGTTACAATACTGAATGTATATTTAAAAATAGGCTTTTATTCAATGTTACAAAAATGGATTTATCTGAGTGGTTTCGTGGATGTTTTATACATTTTAAAATATATATATTTATAAAGATACAATAGAATTTCACTGATTATACAATTTTAGTATGATGTCATTAGCATTTGATTCATAAGTTTATTTTCATTTAGAGACTTTATTTATAACAATTAAAATAAGGGTACATTTTGATCAGTAAGTAGACTAAAACATTTATTTTAAATTTTCAACATTTAATGATAGAATATAGCAAAACTCTATAATTACAGGAATGGCTTATTTCAATAAGGGGGGCAGCTTTATAAGAAGTTGGATTTAAACTCCAACAGACAATACTACAAAGAGAGAAATGTTTTATTATCACATATCATTATGATTTATATTGCTAAACAGGCTAGAAAACTGACTATAAGAAATGGCAGTGCTAGCATAATATCAGTGAGAGTAAATGGCACATTTGGCCAGGACAAAGTCATTCTCCAATTTTTTAAAGATGGTACATGCCAGCTTCATGCTAGAGCAGTATAGAAAGAAAAGATAGGCAGAAAGTTTCTATGGATTAGATCATGGCATAGCCATAGAGAGCTACATCTACCCTAACCTGCATGTTCTAGAAGTAGGTGTAGACTTCTATCATGAATGAGGATGTTAAAAGATGGGAGGCTTTGAATTCCTGAAATGAGGTACAGGTGAATCAAAGCAGTATATCAATATGTACTTGGAGAAGAATGACGAACGAAGAGGATCATGACTCCCTGGAATAAGGTACAGGTGAATCAGATCAAAGTCCTATGTGGCTTTTTAATAATTTGACATATGCCAGCAATGCTATCATTATAATATAAAGTCACTGAATTTAAATATTAAAGTAAAGCCTTAAATGGTTTAACAAATACATAATGATATGTTAAAATAATGACCCAGGTAAGCTAAAGTCATTTATCATAAGTTAAATTGTAATTAATGAAGCATGCATTGCTCCCCCTTCTTGAATCAATATTTTAACATATTAAACAAAAACTAAAAATTCACGCACTTAAAAGTGCAAATTACAAAATATATTTAAGTCACCAGCCTTTTGGCAATGATGATCAATAAGAAATTAATAAAATTTACGGACACCAATATCCACCCCAGATTGCAAAGTATTTATACATTTTGTATAAATTTACGATAAAACATTTATTTAAAAATAAACAGGTATTCATTTAAAGTACAAACTCAATCTTATGAGATATTTAGAAATAAATAACAAGAACCCATTAATTACCCCCCCTTCTATTCCACAGTGGGAGATAGAAGTTCGTAAGACTAGGTTTGATTGGCATTTACAAATAAAATTAAGTGGAAAATAGAAAAATATCATTAAAATTAAATTATAACTACACTAAATTATAGAAATAATAAGAAGCGTGAGTTGGATGAAAGATTTGGTAGTAACATTAGTTTGGATTGTAGAGAATTGGTACAAAAATATTAACATACTCACCAATTAATGAGTTTTTAAAAAAAATTAAACATAAAGAAAACATTAATTTCCAAATTAAATTACAAAATAGAATTGGCTAATGTGATTATAATGTCTTTAGCTGGTTACCTCAGGATTTTATGTAGTATTGATGACTATTCTGTCACATGTGGCATTCCTTGATGGCATGGGCACTTTTGAGTGGTAGGAGCTACATCTCTGCATGACAAAGAGTGGAGCTGAAGATGGAGGGGTGGCTTAGGCCCCTCGAAAATTGAATGGACATGAAGTTTCTAGCAACCATTGACCAAACTCTGACACAATTTAGCCCTATTTATGTCAGTTTTTAGCCACTCAAAGAATGTTTGTTTTAATTAGACTTCCTGACTCTAATGTATCCTTAAACTACAAAAATCTTTTCTCTATTGTTAGTAAAGGTGCAGTCATGAGATAACTGTCCAAATAAATTCAAACCAATTTCCAGACTGTAAATGGATTTGATAAAAATGTTAATAGCTAACTAAAATCAATTAGCTTTGTTTTAAATTTTACTTTCCTTAACTTTAACTTACAAATTCCTTTTAAAATCATGAAACAAACTTCCCACCCCTTTAACTATTTCTGGACAGATAATGACTGCACTTTCCATCTTGAATTTTTATGTAGTTTTATGACAAAAAAGTAATTACAAAGTATTAATATAAAAATTAAAAAATACAATTTTAAAAGACACAAAATTATTTAGTATTTTTAATTATATATATGCTCCTGTAATATATGTATATATCTGAGTCACGTCTATAAAAATTAATATTTAAAATAATTAAAGAAAATTTTTATTTCAGATTTATATTTATAAATTTCATAGATGCTTCTCAGATATATATTTATAGTTTATATATATTTTACAAAAAAAAAGAGCAGGATGAAACATGGGCTGTGGTAGAACAGTGAAACTCGATCTTGAACTAAGGTTGACTGTTTCAATATATATATATATTCAAATAATAATAATCTATAATATTTTTTGTGTAAATTAACACTACATTAATGAGAATTAAAATAACATATGCATTGTTTTTATGTTGGATTTTTCTTCCCATATATATATAAAATTTTACTGGCAAGTTTGGAAGTACCCTTGAAGCATTTAATTAATATATAGTCTATGTTTTAAAAATGCTATTGATTTGAGATAAACCTTGATATTTCACCATTGATGTTGATCTAATAGACATGCTTTCATATAACAGCTGGTGGATTATTGATTCCAACTACTGATAGACAACTCAGTAGGGCATTTGCTATACTGGGATCTGGAACTCGTTAGATGACTGCTTGAATACTGGTGCTGAAACATTCATTGCTGACCACCTTTCTTTTCGATGACATGGATAAAGCTGACTCTGGACTACTCATGCATTTTTATATAATGTCAATACATATATACAGTTGAACTAGAATTTTATATTATTATATATCTAACAAAATATTACCTTCAGTATTTATAAGGTAATCACTCAAGAAGCATTGGGAACTTTTCTATTAATTGATTTGTAATCATTTAGTTAATGGCCATTCACATATTTTATATTATTTAAATTTTAATTATTTTTATGTAAAGTTCTTACTTTTCTAAAGCTCTTTATATACACTACTGCTCCATAGCATTTGATCTTCCCATTAACACTTTTGGGAAGTTCTGTTGCTAATTTAACTTCCAAAGGTGTTAAACTGGAACTATTTGTTATCTCTTTCTTATCTTGGTATTTTAATAAGGCACCAATTATTGTGATTGCTTAAAGGATTATTTTCATTTCTAAAACTTATTCTATTTTTCTCACGACTCCAACCCGTTAAAACATTTGGATTTAGATAATTATTTAACTTTTATTTAACTTTTGAAATATTTAATTTTTAAATTTATTTGCATGGTTTCAATAAGTTAAAGTGTCTACTGTTACACATACATGCACACTCTTGATCCATGTCTGTATGTATAACAAATTCTATGTGAGGTTAAATGGAGAAAAGAAAAGAAAAATGAAGCTTGCATATATGCACTATTTCAGTATGATCAATTCAGTGTTATCTATAGATTGATTTCAGAAAAACAAAAGAGTAGTAAAGTTTACTTATAGAAGTGTTATTTTATTTATAGAAGTGTTATTTTAATTTCTTTCTGGTAAGAAAAAACAAAAATCATAATAATTGTAAAAATAATATGCTTTATTTCATAGGATTATATATATTTTTATACATTTGTTACTTTTTACACATGTGCTAAAATGCATTTTGATTTCTTAATTATTGAAGTAAAATAAATATGAATAATAATTAAATTGCAGGTTACTTTAAAATATTTCAAAATAACACTTCCATAAGTAAACTCACTTATCTTCTGTTTTTCTAGAATCAATCCACAGATAACATAATATTGGTCATGTTGAAATGGAGCATATATGTGTGCTTCATTTTTCTTTTAGTTCCCATCATTAAACATCTCATAGATTTTGTTAAACTCACATGCTAATCTCAGGTAAGTAAATTACAAATTATTTAAACGAAATATTTAATTTCTGGTTGAAGGATCAGCTGATAGAATATCATTTTAAATTACAGACAGGGTTATGATAAATAGTTACAGAAGGCTGAAGTTAAGAATTTGAATATTAGGCAGTAGCTAGAGTTCTTTACCTTGGTAATTAGTAGTGATTCTGGGTGATTGCAGTGTCCATTGGAATTGGTAAACTAGACCTAGTTAGATTCAGTCAGGCAGGCAGGTAGCATTTTCATTATTCAGTTTTTAAGTACATTAAAGTTTATGGGTAATGGTATCCTGGGTGATGAATGTGGGAAAGAGCATGTTGAATGGCAGGAAAGGTGAAAATTTCCACTATGCACAATACATTGCAATTACAAGTTTTTCTTTTGGGATTCAAATCTAGCAGTATTTATACTATTTTCAGTTTATCTTGGAATGCACTTTAGTTGCTAGACCTGAGGCACTTTATGCACTTAGTGGACCCAGAATTTGCTGACCAGATGCACTTTTTGTTCATATAAATTTTAATGACAATACAATCCTGCTAAGAATTTCTCAAATGATCATTTTAAAATATAATCTGAGATTTTAAAACAAATTTGAAGTGGATAAAATTTCCATTAATGGATTTTTACCTTACTGTTATAAAATTATAACATTTTAATTTGAATTAATGGATTTCTGGTTAATTGCTTTAATTGCATTCGAGAATATTCAGTAGGATTGCATCATCTTTTTTTCTGACCTCCATTATTAAAATAAATACTAGATTATAAATATATTTTTAAAATAGACATCAATATAATATATTTTGCTTTTATACATTTTTAAAAATAATCTCCCCTTATATAATATGTACACATCCATTATGCACATATACAAATTAAAATAAAATCAAATATTTATTTATTAAAGGTAATTACATTAAGATATTAATATATATCTACGTCAGTTATTATTTTAATAGTTAAGTAAAAAAATATATTAATAAATATGTATATATGCAAAAGGATGGAGTTTGAATGTGGTTTCATGGTGTGAGATTCTGAGTGGGTTGTGAAGCTCAATCTGAGCATCAGATTGACTGCTTCATTTTCCCATAAAAAAGTCTTTTACTTGATGTTTTGGTAACAAAAGAACAACCAGGTTGTAAAATGACACATATCTGTAAAAGAAAATTATTTTATCTGACTAGCATTGACTGATTAATTTTTTTTTTCTCTCTGTTCCTGACATTTTATCCCATGCATAAAAAATACTATTTATAACAAATAGATTTTAAACTATATTTGTATTATCTTTATATATTATACTCATCCATTCCTTTAGTTATTGATTTATTTTTGTTCCCAATAACCCAATCTATCCTTATCCATTTTATTATTTATTATTGCTACCCTGCCTAACTTTTTATTTTTGCATTTCTCAACTTCTAGTTCTAACATTATTTATTTATATATATATAATATTTTATAACGGGTACTGTATTTTACATTTAATATATATATATATATATTGTAGATATATATGACTCATATATATATATATATATATATATATCAACAATAAATAGCATCTAAAACATTATTTAATGCAATATTTTAAATTGCCCATGTATTATTTAGAAATAATAGAAATAGTGCTAAACTATCTGATAATGATATAATTAGTTTCCAACCAGTAACCACCTAAACATTCACATAAATATACAACCAATATCTCTAACTGCGTCAAGCAACCTTCACACCTTTTAATAGCAAGAATGGAAATCCATTCTTACTAATGATCCATTGAATATATATGGACACTTAAAGATTGCAACTTGACTACAGAGTATGAAATATTGTTCAATGAAGTTTAAATAAACCTCTTTAAACATGAAATAAACATGTCACTATAATGCAGACTAATAAATAGTCATCTAAAACATTATTTAATGCAATACTTTTAAATTGCCCATTGTAACAATATTTCATACTCTGTAGTCAAGTTGCAATCTTTAAGTGTCCATATATATTCAATGGATCATTAGTAAGAATGGATTTCCATTCTTGCTATTAAAAGTGTATCTTATCATTGAGTTTTTTCTGTGAATGTTTAGGTGTTACTGTTGGAAACAATTATATCATTATCCCAGATTTTTAGCCTTTTCCTTATTTTTCTAAATATACATGCTTAAATATTGCATAAATATTTTAGTTATTATTAGTTGCATTATAGTGATTTTATTTCATGTTTAAAGGTTATTTAACTTCATTTAACAATATTCATCTGTGCAGTTGCAATCTTTAGGTCCATATATATTCAATGGATCATTAGTAAGAATTTTCCATTCATTAAAAGGTGGAGGTTGTGAGTGTTGTTGCATATTTCTGTGTGTTTAGGTGGTTGTGGAACTAATTATATCATTATCCCGATTAGCTCCTTTCGCTTTTTCTAATACATGGGCTTTAAAAGTATTGCTTAAAATGTTTTAGAGCTATTTATTGCGCTTATAGTGACTGTTTTTTCATGTTTAAAGGGTTTATTTAAACTTCTTGTAACATCATACTGTGTCAGTTGCAATCTTTAAGTGTCCATATATTCAATGATCTTAGAAGAAGTTCCTTCTTGCTATTAAAGGGTGGCCTGACGTAGGTGGTGCATCGAATGTTAGGTGCTGGTGAACTAATATATATATATATATATATATATATATATATATATATATATATATATATATATATATATAATATATAAATATAAATAATATAATATATATAAAATGTAGATATATATGACTCATTTCACCCACATACATATTATTTAATTTAAAAAAAATATTTTTTTTTCTTTTATATATATAGATTTATGTGTACGTATATTATATGTGTAATATATAGTTGATAAATTAATGAGTGGTGAATGAATATAATGTTGTAAGAAATGATATTTTAATATGTTCTTTTTCTTATTAAATAATTAATATATTCAGTTATTTAGTTTTATTTCTGTAAAATAAAACATTCAGAAAGTGTAAAATAAAGCGATCAGATTAGTAGATTAGGAGATTAAAAAAATGTACACATGCAAAAAAAAAAGTGTGAAAGAATGAAAATGTCTGTATAAAAACAAAAATGCTTTTACACCTATTGCTAGTGACTATAGATTGCCAGCTTTGTTGTATTGTTTTTATCTGTATTTAAGATTTTTTTTTAAAAGAGAGAAGTGCTTTGAGGAAATAAAAGGTGATTATTAATTTTCTTGTAAAATCGTGATAGAACATCAACTTGTCAAACTCTGATTTTTTAATCTTTTATCTCAAGATAAGACATGCAGGTGGTCAGTTTCTTTGACCAAAGATTGGCAATATAAATGAATGAAATAATATTAAAGATCACTCAGTCAGTATTATTAATCAGAGATGTAAATGACTCAGTTTTTTACCTTATTATTAAACAGAAATGTTTAAAGATCACTCAGTCATTATTATTAAAAAGAGATGTAACGATCAGTTTTTTTTTAATGTTGGAAAAAGAAAGTGAGCAATTTGATTTTTTTTTCACTCTTCAAAAATTGAAAAAAAGGAAGGAAATGATTCTTGTTTTAAAGCCAGTATAGATGAAGATATGCATCTATATAAGCAATTTCCAGCAATATTGAGATAAAGAAGAAAGAATGGAACAAAATTGAATTACTTGGAAGAAATTATTAACAATTATATAAAAATGATATTAATACATCTTGCTGTGCATAATACCATGAATTTGCATTGCTAAAACCATTTTTTCTGCTTCCTGGAATAATACAGAATGGGTTAAAATCACTAATCTACTGTGGACTCATATACCAATCAAATAATAACCAACAAAATGATAGAGTTTGAAGCCAACCACACAAGCTATATGAAATGCTTCTTTTGTAGCTCCTGGTCTATTTTAGGCTCATTACCTTTGGATGGATGGAGAAGGGGAAAGAAGAGAAAAAGAAAATGTATAAAAGCCACATATATAGCCAGGTTTGAAGCTATGAATCAAATTTTTTGTTAGAGTTTTCCTCAGTCAGCTAAAGTGTCTAAAATGATTTTTTTTAAATGGGAGAGACAAGAAAATCCACCAGTTCATACTTATCTAAAAGTATTTATAATAACTCTTTTTGAAATGGTAGAAGAAAGCCAGTCAACAAATTCAGCATCATCAAAAGTATCAACAATAAATAATTTTAAAATTGAAGAAATAAGCAAGCCAATCAATTCATGTTTATCTTAAAAGTATATGCAAGAACTTTTCTTTTTTTTAATGGAGCAAAGACATGCAGTCTGACAATTCAAACTTGGGACATTTATAGGAAGTGAAAGTGATCGGGTAACTATGAACTTTCGTTAACAGATCTTTTATTATTGCTTATTAAAAGTAAACCTTAATTTATTGTTCAAAGCATTATTTTTTTTTCTTTTGATACAGAAACATTAAGGGCTTATTTATCTATAGTTATTCTCAATATCACATAACATAACACAAATACAGTTTAAATCTTTAAACTTAAATGTTCATTATTTTTTTTATTATATTGTAATATTGTAATGTTTTTTTTAATTGTTCTTCAGTTGTTATGATAATGAGCAAACCTATACATATATGCATTTATAATGGTTTTTTTTTTATTTTATCTTATTGCATATTAAAATTGATATAATGTATTTTATTTTCTTTTGCTAAAAGGTTGCACGAATATTTTTTATATATATGTAATTTATGTATTAATCTCTAATATGGGGGTATACATTTTAAACGTATATGTTAACATTACAGAATGTGTGTGCATGTGTAATTGCTTATACAAACACGTCAAAAGAATAGGTTATACCTAGTTAGTTTAAATATGAGAAATTATAAAGTAAGGCTTACATATGAATGGAAGTGAAATAAAACACGAGTTACATATGAAATTTATTTTTATGATATAATAAGTTAGGAAAGTCTTAAATAAGCATTCCATGAAATATATATTTTTTTTAAATGTCATTTTAAGCCAGCTTATTTTAAAATTATCCAAATGACGAACTTGTATATAAAATTTTGTGTTAGTTTTGTATTGAATTAATGTAATAATAAACCATTTATCTGATTAGTAAATTTGATTTTAAAGAAAGAAAGAGTAATAGTATTAATAAAATATAATTATATATCTTAATTGATTTCCGAGTTCTTATTAAAAATATTATGTTTTCTTGTCTTAATTCTATGGTTTTAAATGATCATCATCATCATCGCTCACAGATATTAAGAATCATCATTCGTAAATATGAAGCAATCACTTGCTAATATTAAGCGCTCGCAAAATGTTAAGTAAACTAGAATGTTGATTTACATTTAGGTATTTAAGGGTTAAGCTTGATAATAACCAAGTTTTAATAATTATAGGTGTATAAAGAAAGCTAAAATTATGTTGTGTCCATGAATTATGATCATCCTCATCAAAGATGGATATCGTATTATTGATTAAAATGTTTCAAATAATACTATACAAGAGTTATGATTGCCATCATCATCATTAATAAATTATAATCATTAAACCTAATGTTTAGCATAATTAATATATGTAGTAAATAAAGATTTATAGAAAGATGAATATTATGCATAGAGATTCATGATGATCATTCATCATCACTAGTATTATTAAATCCTGGTTTTAACTATAAAAGTATTTTAGTAAATAACTATAAACTTATATAAATGCTAGTAAATGTAATATTTAAATCTTAGTTTGAAATAGGATAATTTTTAATAAATGCATGTGAGTTTATAAAGATTAATTTATTGTTGTGAGTTTATTAATAAGCTATGGCTAGTATCATTATCACTATTATTATTATTATCATTATTATGATATCATTATTATTATCATTCATCATTATTATCATCATCATTATTACCTTTATATTATGATAAATAATCTAGTTAAATGGCCATCAATATCAATAATGGTCTTCACATGCTTGTTTGGAAGCCATTAATAAGATTATACATGTCTGTTCATCAATATACATAAAATGAGCTAGCAATGTCTATAAGAATCTTTGATCTATAATATAAATTTTGGTAATATTGGGATCTTGTAATTTTATCCATATAGATAAAATGTAAGAATGTCATTTTTTCATTAGTCATCCAAGTCATGTGTGATAAAAATGTACCGAATGAGTTTTGAACTCAGTACACTCTAAACAGATATTTATCTAGATTTAAAACAATCTAGTGGCACTCATGGGAAAACACATATACTTAGCTAAACTGAATAAAGAGTGATATAATCCCTTTCCAACTTCATAATATTAACTTTATATAATATATATTTTATAAGTTGTCATGAATAGCACCAGTGTGTGCATGTGATCATGAATGGTCTTATATGGTTGGAAAGAAGAATAGGAAGGATTCTTTGTTAAAAGAACCTAGTATGGGAGATAAGCATAATGCACTCCAGGAATCTCAAAGTGGGTAATTTTATTCAGTTGCTATATTTAATATTCTTTTATTTGATGACAATGACCAGTATGTTTTATTGTTCAAATGACATCCCCAATATTTAGATATTATTAAATCTTTAATGATGATAGTTTTAATTGTCATTGTTGTTATTTTATATGGAGAAATGAGATAACTTATTTATTTCATTACTAATGTGACAGAATTAATGTTTAGGATAGTTGCAATCGGGCTATAATGTTATATTTAGTTATTGAATTATGGCAACTATCATTTCATCACTCATCTATTTATCTATACTGTGACAATGTTTACTTTCTGTTACAAATAACAGATTAGATAAACACATATGTTAATAATGGATCATTTTCTATCAATTTATTATTCTTTCTGTTACAAATGTCTTCTTTCCATTATTACAATATATATATATATATATATGTGTGTGTGTGTGTGTCTAACCTCTTGTCCTTCTTTCAGTCTTTTTGCTTTGGTTGTTCTTCTGCACCTGAAACATACTTAATAATTTCTTTATTTGAAATGATTATTAAATTCATGTTATAATCATTGGAAATACGTGTGTTACATAAATTATTAGGGAAAAAAATTCTATATAACTTGATAAATCTCAAATCATTGTTTCCAGCATTTTATTTTTTTTTACTCAATCTATCACCTATTGGCAAAATTTATAATGATATTGCTACTGGTTGCCAACCAAAGAGGTAATATTGTTACAATATTGCAGTTTTATTTTTTTAATCATTTATATTATTTTTGACTAGATGATCCACTTTTATTTGAGTCTAACCTTTTATAAATACATGTTTTTATTGATGAAGGCTGTACCGCAATTCAGATTTATACTACAATACAAAGTTTTAAAAAAAGTCATTATTATTTGGAGCACATATTTTTACATATTATGGGTGTAAAAGTATTCAAAAGCTGCCACTACATTTCTTTCACCAGCCTGAGAAAATGATACGTGTATATTTAAAACATTATTCATGGGGAAAAAATATTATGTATATAAAACACAGTCATGATTATTTGGAGCACTGTTTTTGTCTTATTATGGGTGTGAAATATTCAATAGCTGCCACTACTTTTCTTTCACTAGCCCGAGAAAATTATACATGTATATTTAAACATTATTCATGGGGAAAAAATACTACATATATAAAACACTATCATGATTATTTGAAGCACATATATTTTTATATCTTATGGGTGTGAAAGTATTCAAAAGCTGCCACTACTTTTTTCTTTCACAAACTCGAAAAAATTATACATATATATTTTTACATTACTCATGGAAACACTACTACATATATACTGAACATTATTCATGGAGAAAAAACATTACATACATGCTCAACATTATTATTGGAGACAAAATTTATACATATATAGATTAATAATGACTTGTTCAGAGTATGTACAATATTCAAAAGATCTGAATTGGGTGTATAAACCAAGGAAGAAACAAATTTTTATACATATACATTTAGTATTATTAAAAACAACATTATATATATACTAAACATTACACAGGGTGATTCATGGTGTGAGAATATCTAATAGCCTTCTGAATCAGGTGATCAAACCAAGAAAAAAAATCTTTATATATATATATAACATTATTTAAAAACATTATACATGCTAAAAAACACTCTCTCATCTCAGGTATGCAGGTTTATATTCAAAGCCTTACATTGACATGCCAAACCCAGGGGTAAAAAATCTGTTTTCCCAGTCAGTTTTGTCTGTTCACATAACAAGACTTAGCATCTAGGAAAAAGTACCTCAAGTCCAATCATGCATAAAATACATAAGTCAGGAACACTCATGAACTCTTCTCTATTTGCCTATTTTCCATATCTACCAACTTATGAGAAAGAATTCCAACCAATGATATCGATCTAAGTTATCTCTCTCTGCCAGCATCGCAAAGCAGAGACTCTAATTTGAAATGATATAATGGCACCCTTTTAGTATAAATATCATAATATTGATCTATTAAAAGATTGTGACCTTTCACATTAATTATATATATATATATATATATATATATATATATATATATATATATATATATATATATATATATATATATATATATATAATATATATAAATATATATATGGGAGATCATCTAGTCAGAGCCAGCATAACTTAATAATTAAAATATTAATTTAAATAAATGAAACAATGATTCTGCAAGTTATGATATATATAAGATTTATTATTTTAAATAAAATATTCATATATACTTGGTTTATATTATTTCATTAATCATCACTAGCCTCTTTAAGTACACATAATCTGATTTATGTCTACACAGTAACAACAGGTATATCATATAAAATTTGTTTTATAACTTGGGAAATGACATGTTTTATTTATTACTTTATTTCATTGTGGAAAATCCATATGCCAATAATTAATAAATACACTGATGAACACAGTTAATTTATTGCTATAAGAGTAAATATCTTTGTGAGATACCAATCCATCCTCAGAAACAACAAAATATAGCACTTGACTGAATATTTAGAATGATTAATATTATTACAAAATACACTTTACAGTAATAAGTAAACTACTCTCAGTTTATACTGAAAGAAAAACGTGTGGGATAGTTCATTAACATATATATAATTGCATCGCAAAAAGACATGCATATGAAAATACTTATAAATATAATAAATCTACTAACATTACAGATTTTGGATATTCATAGGTTTTATCTAAAATGAGAACAAAAAAACAGGTGGTGTGTGTACGGTGGCACACTTATGTGATCCAGTCATGGATCCTAAAAGTTGCTTCTGAAAAATTCATTGACTGAAACTAAAAACTGATATATGTCTGCAAACTTTGGCAGAATCGGTTCATGAAATGAAGAACAATCTGCTGTGAGTTTTAAAGGGATGGGTTTTTCCCAGAGCGATCCCATATTGAGCTAGCTCAAGTGACCAAGTAGGTCCCCAGGTGAGCCTGGTTCTTGGACTTGGAGATATGAGACAGGGTCCAGCTTTTCAATACACCCGGGTAGAATGAAGCAAATATATATAAATGAACGATGAGGCTGGTATGTGCACAATGCTTGGAACAACACATACAAAACTTCAAAAGAATACTTAGTTATTACTATCTATACATTATGGAATATCTCACATATTTAAATACTAAACAGTACAGGAGAGCTTAAATTTATTAATAAAATGACAAAATGTTGATATAGAAATCCCCTTCTCCTGTTACATTAATTTATATATAAAACTTCCCACAAATGTTCATGAATATGAGTTGATGATAATAACATTTTCCATCATCTCAGGTTCACCCTAATTTCTTCATACTATTATAAATGGCTATGTAAATGTGGGAACAATGATGATGAAGTGCTGGTGACCATTACTACAAGATTGCCACTCAACTTAATCTCAAATATAACCACATTTGAAAAAAAAAATATTTGCATTTTATGCAGAATTAATTCTTAAAATTTACTGTAAAAAATGTGACAAGTGTATTGATGATTATAAGTTATAAAATAGTAGTTTTAATGTATATTTAAAAAGTTCATGTTTAGACTTGAATATAAAATCTATGATTTTGGAGACAGAATTGGGTTTTTGATTGCTAGAGTTTATTTAATTGTACTTTCAGTCTTGATGATGGATGGAGGATTTTGTCATTGGCTTGATGATGCAGTGTTTTTATGCTACTGTGAGGTGTGTTCTACCTCAGGTATTGCTCCAACCCACATTCTGATTTCCCATTATTTACCTTGGTGCAGTTATCGTCATCCTGTCATGTGCTCAGCTTCTAAGTTTACAAGAGGAGCAAGGCTTAGTTTTGTATTTCCCAACAGTTAAGACTCAAATGAGCATGACTTTGCAATAAATTTTGCATTTTTATTTTATATCAAGGGTTGCTTATAGTGTCTAAATATAGGTAGCCCACTTGGTGTTCATGTTGTATTGTGTATGTATACTCCAGTCACTGAAATTTATATCTATCTCAGAATTTCTGGTTACTATTCATTCTGTTAGCTATCAGATTGTTTTGATTATACATGTATATTATAAAAAATATAGTTATGTGGGTATTTCCTTTGTCTTTTCCTTTTCCCAATAAGGAGGAATATGGAAGCATTATTTGTCTCATGACATACAACATAGTATATATATATATATATATATATATATGTTATATATACTATCCCCCCACATATATATATATATATATATATATATATATATATATATATAAAGTTGAAGGGAAAAGTAGAAATAAAGAAACAAAAATTTTTTGTAGATATTTTCTATATTATACTGGAATAACAGTTAAGGAATAAATAATTTTGAATTTAAAAAAAATTTGTTATAAACTAAACATTTAAAAAAGTCTAATATTTTATTAATTCTGATTTTTAAATTAAAACAAGCATGTTTTTATGTTACAATAGATATACTGGTAATTATAAAATTCCACAATCAATTTTGATTAGATTAAGTTTTTTTTAATTAAAGCTTGTGTAACATATTTTGATAAAAATCCTAAAAAGTTATTTGAAAGAATTAAAAGTGAATTGAAATAAATTCAGTAACTTTATTCAATCAAGATAGAGAAAACTTGTTTTTAATTACTGTGTTTTTTCCACCCTGGCTACAGAAAGGTTGGGAAAAAATATTAGGAAACTGTTTCAAAGTTTTAGAGTTTTATAGGCAGTGCAAGTCCAACTGCTGCTACTAATTCACAATGGTAGACTTTGGATTAACATGGGAACAGTTCCAGATTTTATGTGGTTCATGGCTCATACATATGTGGGTATTAGATGGCATAACAACTGGCTCATAGTAAACCAATAGTTACCACATTATAACTTTCCTGAAGATAAAAATAAGCCAGATTACTGTTTTAAAAGAGACCAGCTTACCATGAGATACCATCAATTTGCTAAAAAATTAGCTTATATGTTTACTGTTTTATCTATATGTAGAGAATCACAGATAAAGATACTGTGTCATATATATATATATATATATATATATATATATATACTATATGTACTTGATATATATATATATATATATATATATATCAAGTACAGCTAGTGAGTTATTTTAAATAATTTCTTTAGAGAAAATTCCAGTTGTAATTTTTAAATTACAATATTTAAAGCAAATATGCTTTATTCAACAAAAAGTAAGATGCATTTCAAGTATATTTTGTTAACAAAAAAAAACTCAAAAACATTTTCTAGATTAGGGAACAAAAAAACTTGCTGGAGCATGTTTAAAGATGTTTATAATTAATCAAAAGTAATATGAAAAAAAAAAGCTTTGATAAGGACTGTCAAAAGAGTAAATATTTTTGAAAGAAAACTTACTTGCCATAAAAATATGTGAGCCTAATTAATAGTTTTAATTCTCATCATCTATTTCTTATATATACATACATCATATGTGTGCATTTATGTATTATTAAAAATGAACTGAATTTTTTATAAGTTTATAACAATTTTATATACATTTTGTACACATATCATTTATTGTTTTATATAATCTATAGTATATATGAGTTTGTTGAAATTGTAAGTAGTTCTTTTAATAAAATGATTACCAGAAAAGTGTAATTCACATAAAAAAGTAATAGAAAATGCAACAATGTATTTAAAGATTTATTTACAATTTAATATACATAATTTTAAATCAATTCAGAATATAATATGTGATATGTTGGACTATTTCCATTATTTATGAGTGAATGTTGAATGTAAAGAACATTTTTTTTATACTTTATTTAAACTTTCCAAATACAAACAACTTGTTAGTAATAACACACAAATAGACAATACAGGTTAGTAATTACACAATGTTTCAAGTAGTATTATTCTCCACTCTTCTTCAGGTGTTGCTGGCCTATATACACAGTGACAATATTCGCTTAGAAGTTGAACTCACACCTTTAGACAGATTAGCTCAGTTGGTAGAGTGTTTGCCTTAAAATTCGATATTCAAGAGTCTAAAGGTGCGAGTTCAACTTCTAAGTGAATATTGTCACTGTGCATATAGGCCAGCAACACCTGAAGAAGAGTGGAGAATAATATTACTTGAAATGTTGTGTAATTACTAACCTGTATTGTCTATTTGTGTGTTGTTACTAACAAGTTGTTTATATTTGGAAAGTTTAAATAAAGTTTAAAAAATTTTCTTTACATTCAACATTCACTCATAAATGATGGAAATAGTCCAACATATCACATCTTTAATATACCATCATTACAAACCTTCAGACAAATTCAGAATATATATTAATTTGAATTTCTCCATTTTAATTTTCTATTGTTTCTTAGTGCAATTAATTCTCCCTGCTCTTTTAGATTCCATAAACTTTTCAAAAAAATGTTTTTGCTATAAAAAAAAATAGGCTTATTAAAAGAATACCAATGTAATAACAAAAGCTTTTTCTTCTAAATTATAGAACTAAATTAAAAGTGTTATTGTATTAAATATGACATAAGCATTATTACTTATTCCCCATTAAATTTAGAAATAGTATGTCCATTTTCTGTTGACCATTTTTAATTTTTCTATCTTTTGTTTTGCATAAATCCTTGTATTATTTTTTATAATTCTTTTATCTCTATTTACATACCCAATCCCATTTCTGTTAATATTTATTGTACATTCTTGGGGATATAGCTATTTGTAATATTAGAATTGCTGTTTTAAAGCCTTATATCTTATTGTATTTTATCTGGCATCATCTTCCAATAGCTTTTTCACCATATCCCTTATTGTATAATTGTAAACTCAAATGTAATACAAAATAAAATATCTTTTTACCCTTTGAAATAAAAAGTCATACAAAAATAAAGATCCTCAAATAAGGTATGCCAATGTTGTCTCAAACAAGCAAAATAAGTAAATGCATGACCTAAATTTCTATCTTGGCAATTTATTTTAAAGTGAATATAAGATCTTTTGCAACTTTTTGTGCACTAAGACTCATCCGATATGAACCACACAATCTAACATTATCAGTTCACAATTTTATGAATCTTTCATTTGCCATTAATATATATATATATTGTGCCCTTTTGTATGGGTCACCATCTAATTTTTGTGCTAATCTATTAAAAATTTTAAATTTAAGATATATTTGAATATGTGATGTTAATTTTGCTTATGGTACTATTTCAAAAATTTTAATTAAAGCAATCTATGAGTATTTGATATGTAAAATTGTGCTGATATTGAGAGAGACATTTTAAATGATGATGATTATAATATATGGTTGGGAGAAAAATGGCCATAATCAATACTGCATGAATATATTTAATAAATAGGTGTTTAAAGCTAAAGTATTTAAAAGACAAATTAAAATTAAATGTATATGTTTATTGTTGATAAAATAATATTATAAAAGAATATAAATATTTTAATTATTGTAAGTACTTAAATAAAAGACTAATATTTGATTTTAATAATATTGGATAATTATTTTAAAATCTATTATAATATCTTATTTATTTAAAAAATATTTATTTTAAAAAATGCAATTGTTAGTTTATTTTTAGACGATGACAAGCGTTTCTTGTATTGTAAAGAACAGATGTTTGTTAAATGTACACACACATGCTTGGAAGTTGTTTAGTAAAGTTGCAGAACTATTTTAAAAATCATGTTATAAAATTTATAAATAATACGTGAGCTATCACGAGATAAAATAAAGATAAATCAATGTAGAATATTAAATCTGATTTTAAAATATTGCTTTAAAAATATAACGTATAAAATAGACTTAGTTTATTTAAAATAATTTTATAAAAGTTAAAATTAAAATCAAGTAGGTAAAAATATTTTTAAAAAATGTTTAATAGATTTAAATAAACGATAAAGATTATTTAGAAATTTAATAGTGTAATAAATATTAAATATTAAATAAGTCATTATTTATTTTTAATTTTGTGTTGTTGGTAAATATGTAAATAAGCCAGCAAAGTTGATTGTTTAATCTACCAATCAAATGGGAAGTTTCTTCCGGTATAAAAACTCAGTTCAATTGTTAGGAGAGGACTCTGTGATTGATTTTTCAAGTTAATTGTGTTATTAAAAATAGCAAAGTAAATTTGATAGACGCTCTCAAAATCAATTTTAAAATTACAAGAGTGTCATTATAAATAATTTATAAAAGTTTTAAATGATAGACATGCAGTGTTAACTTAATTTTTTCCCTATCGATCGTCTCTACTAGGCTCAATTTACAAGCAAATGGTCATGGGAACATCATATATAGTGAAAATATATCGGAAACTTTACCTTAGAAATATGACAAACGCTGGATTAGTTCGGAAAATTACGAGATGGAGAAAAGTAGTATTTTGGACAGTATATAGTTTTAAAAGCTAATTACTAGTGACTATTAGAAAATAGATATTTTAGAGAATAAAATACTTCTTTATGAAGAAAGTATTTTTGCAAGCTATAAATTTAAAAATATATCTTAAGTAAAGATATTAAAAATGAAAGTAGTTTTATAAATACTTGCCTTGTTAAGTCTTTATGTTTAAAAGACTGAATGTTGACAATTTTAAAAGGCAAATAAATTGAAAAATGATTAGTTAAAAGTCTTAATATAATAGAAATTATTATATTGAAATAATTTAAACGCTGGTCATTTATAGATAAAGAAGCTTATTCTTACCTGGATATTTTATTAAGAAATGCGCAAGTAATATGTGGACGTCCCAGTTAATTTAAAATAATTAAATGATAATTTTTCATAAATTATAAACTAATTCAAGAATAATAACTTTTAAATAATATTTTTAAAGAACTGAATCCGGATCAGATAAACTATTTTAATTTATTATATTTTTATGGAAGAACTGATTAACTTTTATTTTGGTTTTAAAAGAACGTTTTCGTTTTTCATAAACTTTTAAAAAAACACGTGATGGACCGGAAACAGGAAATGGTGTGCTAGTGAATATGTGCCTAGGATTAAAAAACTTTATGGTGAAAAAGAAAACATCGCTGGAGTCACGTAATATAAATTCTGTTTTATTTATCTAATATAAAAATTAAATCTTATTAATTTATTAAAAATAAGATAGGTACATTTCTTAAAATAGTAACTAAAAAAATAATATAATGATTAATTGCATGAGTTTATTTTATAATTAATATAACACAGAATATTTTAAAGAATGATCGTGAGTATAAATGTGAATTATTTTATGAAGCTGTAATTCCGAAGAATATTGGAAGATGGACTGGACATTAATTCATTATCTATGGTAAAAATTGTATAATAATAATAATTTTGATGTATTTAATATGTTTTCTTTAGATCAACCGAATGATATGTTATTGTTGAATGAATGTATGAATGTTTTAAACATACACACACATTATATTGGCAGTAACAGTTTTATTTAAATATGCATAATTTGAATTTATGATATAAATATGATACAACATTACATAAGAAGCTTAGAAATAATTATATGATTCTTTCGTAAATAAATTTTGATTTTTATTTTTTTTATTATTATGTTGGAGTATTAAAATTATATTTATTATTCATACAAGTAATTATTTTATTTGCAAGTTAGGAATAGATTTAAAAGTCTATATTTTACTGTTGTTTTATTGGATAAATTAAGTTAAGTTTTATGTAGAAGTTTATGTTGGATTAAAGATTTACCGAAAATAGATGACGAAGTATAAATAGTTTGGATAATTAGTATTTATTTAAAGTTGAAAGTTGTTTTTCCGGAAATTTTAAATAAGTTTTAGAGGATGTTTTGTAGAAAGAAAGTTATTAAGAAGGAGTAGAATAACACATAAAGTAAAGTAATAATTTCACACAGAAAAGAATCATAGAATTTATCTAATATAATACTTTATGAATTTGAAATTAATGAATAATTTAAATATTATTATTTTAACAGTACATATATGTAATGCATATTTGATAAAACATGTAGCATGAATTGTATTAACTGAAATATAAAATTATAATCAGTTATTTGTTATTACATTATAAAGATACATTAGTTTCTATATTATGCTATTAGAGTAATACTAATAGTAGAGTGAACACATACTAGTACATGATGAAATAAATGACAGTAATACTTAAGTGATGTAGCAATTTAATTAGTAAAGTTTAATTGTTTACATATGCTACATAAATATTATTTACATAAATTTTTCTGTATAATAATTGAAGTTCACTGATATTTGTTTAAGTCTAAGTTTTGAAAACATACTTCAATGTTATTAGTACAGCATTTTAAAGAATGTATAATTACTTATTAAGAGTATGAATTAATAACAGTGTAAACATATTGTATTATTATTTTCTTATTTTATTTTCTTTTGTTTTCCTAATTTGAACTGTAAATATTGTAAATAAATTCTTAATTAAAGTTAATGTAAATAAATTTGTTTAATTTGTTTAAAAGTGTGTCGAGTTCATTATTTTGCACCACAGCATTTGACAGCAGATAATTTGAATAAACATAATATTTGCACAATATGAATTTATTATTAGTATTAGAAATAAACACAATATTTTTCTTGATATCATTTATAAGAGTTGATTAACATTAATATATTATATTACAATGGTCATAAGATGGTTATAATACACAATATAAGAGTACAAGATTATTTATTGCCACAGATTATTAAGTTATAAGATTTTTGATTTATTCCAAAGTTAAGATACTATGTGAAAATAAAAGATATACATATTATTCTTTATTTAATGATTGACGATATAACAGAAATAGATAAGATTAAGTTATACTTTAAGATTAGTATTATAATTATTAAAATAAGTTAGGTGTATTTAGGTTTGATATAAAATCCCATATCATACTTATTTACATGAGTTATCATTACTTTAAGATAATTAAAAGAACCTGAGATTATTTAATTATATTTTAAAAAATTAAAAGTTAAGATTTATTTATTTTATTATTATTAAAGATAGTTTATTTTATTAAAAGCCATAAGAATGCTGTAGATGTAGTAGTAATTTAATAAGGAGGTAATAGTATTCTTATGCCATTGAGACAATGTGTTTGGAAGATATTGACTCAATGTAAATCTACTTACTACTTTGTAACTTTACTTCACAGTCTCATGATTTTAATTAAATACTTATTTAATTAGTACATATTATAGAAATATATTGATTTTGATAATTAATAACAAATTTAATTCGAATATGATAATATAAAAGTATATTAAAGATAGATATGCAAATTTTAATTAAGCATTACAATTTAATTGAGCTAGTTGTATTTCAAACTATATTATACATCGAGAAGTAAGGGTACAATATATATATATATATATATATATATATACGCTTGTACTATATATATATATATATATATATATATATATAAAACAAGTCATAAATTTTATAACTTGCTTTTAAGCTTGCATTGAAATGTTCATTAGAGGGAGCTTACCAATGCTCTAATCAAGCTTTATTTTATAAATGCCAAAACAGAAAGAATTCAAAATCTTTATCGAAAAGTCCCGATATCCAGACAATGAGCATCTCAGCTCTAGTTTCTAGAGTCCCAGCACTCCACTGAGTTGAGCCACAAGCTTGAAACCAATTGGTCTGGAGATAGAGACTTTCCAATAGAGATTTTGAATGCTTTCTCTTTTGGCATTTATAAAATAAAGTTTGATTAGAGGTAAGCTCCCTCTAGTGAATATATATATATATCATCAACAATTATCAATACACTGCGGGATGAAGGTCTCTCCAAGTTCAATCCATTTTTTTCCGATCTTTAGTTTCTCTTTTCCACATCACCCCAGCAGCCTCTTATTTCATCCATCCATCTTACATGAGGTCTCCTTCTGGGTCTTTTACAATTTCTTGGAATCCAGTTTAAAATTTCAATTGCCCACCTATTATCATCTCTTCTAGCAATATGTCCAGCCCAACTCCACTTCATTCTTTTAATTTTTTCAATGAGGTCAGTAAAACCTGTTTGTTCTCTTACCCATATATTGTGTTTTCAATCTCTTCTTGTAACTCCCAACATGCATCTCTCCATACTTCTTTGAGTGTTTTGAAATCTCTGTATTACTCTTCTAATAAATGTCCAAGTCTCAGATCCATAAGTAAGAACTGGCAAAACACATTTATTAAAAATATTCCTTTTCAAACACATAGGCATATCTCCTTTTAGTATCAAGTTATTTCTACCAAAAGCACTCCAACCAAGTTTAATTCTATGATTAATTTCATCCATTATGTTTCCATCTATATTAATAATCTGAACAAGTATTTGTAACTATTAACTTCTTCTAATTCATCATATTCAATCTTTGTTTTCATATTTTGAGAAAATCTATTAAACAATACTTTAGTCTTTTTAACATTTATCTTTAGTCCTACTTTCCTACTTTCATCTGATAACTCCTGCAACATTTCCTGTAGCTCTAAAGCATTTTTTGCAAAAACAACTACATCATCGGCAAAATCTAAATTATTTAAATAATCTCCATTTATTTTCACTCCTTTAACTTCCCATTTTAATCCACAAAAAACTTTTTGCAGCACTGCTGTAAAAAGTTTTGGAGATATTGAGTCACCCTGTCTTACACCTGTCTCAATGTTGACCTTCTTACTATTATTATGTAATCTAATTGTTGCTGTTGCATTTTTATAAATATCCTTTAAAATATGACAATATCCTGGATCTATACCTTGATGATCCAATGCTTTAATCACTGAAAAAATATTTACAAAATCAAATGTCTTTTCATAATCTACAAATTCTAAGCATAATGGCAACTTATATACATTTGTCTTTTCTATAACTTCTCTCAATACCTGGATATGATCTACTGTACTAAAACCACTTTTAAATCCAGCTTGTTCTCTTGGTTGGTGGAAGTCCAGTGTTTCTGTAGACGAGTTGTAATTATCTTAGTAAAAATTTTGTATAAAACTGATAAAAGACTGATAGGTCTGTAATTTCTAATATCTTCTTTATCACTTTTTTTAAATATTAATATTAATACTGCATTTTTCCAATCATCTGCTACATCTTTATCATTTAGACATTTGGAATATAACTTTGCTAAAAAAAATTATATTTCTTCACCTGCTTCTTTTAATATATCAATTATAATTCCATCATTACCAGGAGCCTTTCCTTTCTTCATACATTTAATTGAATATCTCACTTCTTCATTTAAAATTCTGGGCAATTCGGAAGATGTAATAGATATTGGAGGTACTTGTTCTTTATTACTATATAATTCTTGATAGGAGTCTTCTACAAATTTCATGATGTCATCTCTCTTTTTAGTAATAATGCCATCTTTTTTTCTTATTGCAGATATAAATTTCCTACCAATACCAAACTGTTATTTTACACTCTTTAGACTTTTATTCTCTTCTACAGATTTCCTTGCTAGTTCACAATTATACTTTCTTATATCATTTTCAACTCTTTTCTGCACCATTTTACAGAATTTGAGATATTCAATCTTTTTTAATGCATCATTGTTGTATATTTTCATATTCCTCCTTTTTTTCATAAATTCTCTAGTCTCAGTAAAAATTTTATTGGTCAATTGCTGCTTTTTTCTACCAGCTATGTTTGTTGCAGTTTTTAAAAATATATCAGTTATTTTTCTATTAATTTCATTCAAATCTGAATCATGTTCAAACTCTACTAATACTTGAAACCGATTTGTCAGTTCTAATTTAAATTCATTAGAACGTTTCTGAAGATTAGGAATATCAACTGTAAACATTGTTTTTTTTTTCTAATTTTTGTCTTTCTAGATTTACATTAACATGTATCTTACATCTTACTAATCGATGATCACTTCCTGTGTTAAATTTATTAAGAATATTACAATCTTGAAATATGTATTTTCTGTTAGTCAAAATATAATCCAATTCTGCTGTATCTTCATTTGGATGCTTCCATGTCCATTTCCTTTTAACATTTTTCTCAAAAAAAGTATTCATAATATAAAGTTTTTCTTTTTCTACAAACTGCACAAGTCTATGTCCTCTCTCATTTCTATTACCATAACCAAAATTACCTCAGCATGTTCGTCTTTCATTTGTTTTTCAATTCTAAAATAAAGTCTCCCATAACAATTTTAAAATGTTGTTTACTCTGATCAAAAGCCTTTTGTACATCCATATAAAATAATATTATACTACTTCATCACTATGAGAACTTGTTGGGGCATAAACCTGAATTATCTGCATTTGGTATCTGCTATTAAGTTGCAAAACTAATCTTGCCACTCTGTCCGATAACCCATCAATCTCCACAATGGTATTCTTCCATTTTTTATTTATAATGAACCTATTCCACTTGTATTTTCAATATCTGTGCTTTTATAGTAGAGTACATGTCCACTTTTTAAACCAATTGTTTCTTCACCTTTTCTTCTATCTTCACAAAGTCCAATAATGTCCCATTTAATATAAGGTAAATCTTCTCCTAACTTTTGACATCTTCCTTCACTTGAAAGTAATCTGCAGTTGTAAGTACCTAAATAAAAAGTCATCATCAAATGGCAGCCTGAGTCCACAATCAGGGGATTCTTAGCACCGTCTGCCTTTGGCCACCAACCGCTGCCTTGGTTGGTGACTTTACAGCCTCCTGGAAATAAAGGTCATGATTTATTTTTGTCTGTCATGATTGTATATATTGGAAAAATATTCTTAAACTTGGAGGTAAAAAGCCAATAAACTCACCACACTGGCTAATGTGTGTTGGTGAGCAGCCCATCCATGTTTGTATACGATATGAATAATCACATTGTAATAACAGCTGCAATGACAAGAACATATGGAGTGGACATTAGGAATTTGCCCTGCTCAGTTCCTTTAAGGCCTCCAAGAGGAATCAAAAGGTCTCCTTTCAGTTAATAGCAAATTTCTTTCTGCAGCCATATATATATATATATATTGAAACAGTAAGATTCGTATTCAAATCTTAAGTTTCACCTTTTTCTGTCATCTCTCACTGACCGGTCTATCCCGCCCAAATTTAAACTTTTGGTATCGAATTGTGTGTGTAGCAATATTGAAAATGTATAAATATATGTAGAATTCAGCATAAACACGCACACATTTCGATCTCAAATTAAAGGCAATAAATGGGGATAAAATAATATAATTTAGATTTCTTTTAGTTATATAATTTTGTATAATTTTAATCATTTATTCTGGATTATAAACTTCGTATTTATTGCTTTGTTTAAATTTCATTTAATAATAATTCTAAAAAAATCTGATGTAATATTTAATTAAAAGTTAAAATAATCTTATGTTCCCTTTTGTCTTTGAAATTTAAAAGCATCGGTCAGTGATAGATAATAGATTAATTAAAGAAAAATTCCCCAAAATGTAATTAGTAAATGTAAAATGTAAACAATAGAATGGCAGCTTTCTTTAATTAAAACCAACAAAATGCATTGATTATCCTTAGAGCAGATTAAGTAGAACCTAAAAATACCTTAACAAAAATGTGAAAGATCAAGATAAGAAAAGAGGCCATCTTAGACTTGCTGGAGACATTCACTTCAACTTTAGCTTTGCTCTCGATCACTGAGAGTCTCCAAAATATAAAAATAAATTGTTCCTGCCAAGGTATGACTGAGTAAAAGCACCTAGATTATTCTCCATCGGGAGATGGTCTATCGATGCTGAACTTTCCATTGCCCATCATAAATTCATCATGAAGATCTGTTGCCTGAAATAAATGAGGAAGCTGCTGCTGCTGCTGTGAAAGTAAATGAAATATCTAAATACAAGAAAGAATTGCCACTCGTGAACTTTTGCTGCTAAACTAATGGAATCAGAAAACTTCTTATAAAACAAGTACCTGTCTGTGTTCAAACTCTAGAGTACTCTAAAAACATGATATAGCTCTTCTTCATATTACTTATCTAAATTATAAAATGTAAAACTATCACTTGTATAACTAAAATTGAATAATTAATTTAATGTGTAAATTTCTCTAATAATCTAGCTTACCTCACTCTATCTTTCTTGAGTGAGTATTTCTAAAATCTACCTTTTATCTATATTTATTATTTAATTATTGCATGCACATAATTGTCTCAACTTTCAAAGTTTAAATCTATGATCGCTTGAAACAGTGAATGCATGTCAAATTTTCATTAATATTTACTTTCATAAATAACTTAACTTTCATATAAATCAACATGCATTCAATGCATCGTTTATTGTAATGCAGGGTCTACTACTTCACAAATGGCTGGTGTATTAGTTGTAATAATCCCCAGTTTATATATGTTTTGCATTTATTAAATCTTAATGAATAATTTCATAAAATTACATTTCTTTGAGAGTCACCAAAGTTCTTTAGTAAATGTTGATAATGTAGGGCTGAGTTAGAAATCTATTTAAATCTTATCATAATCGTTTATACATTATACATGTGTTACGTTTTAGAGACACGATGACCCATTCTGCCGTGAAATTTCTGGATTCTTCAGGGTTGAAATTAACCCCATTCGTCCTACACAAGCGGACATAATGGGTGCTCCCGTATGATTTGACATCATGCAGCCAGCTGGCAAACTGCGAAATGGACCGCTTGTCCCTGGTTATGCTTATGTGACACCGTACTTCGTCGGGCCAATGGCAGAGACCAGCCCGATATTCTTATAAACTCATTCATGGCATTGCAGTTTCGATATACTGCCATTTAATATTGCCTTTCTAAAGCGTACCACGTGTTCCTTTATTTAATTTTATTATTCTATATATCACTCCGCCTCTGCAGTATCTTCATAATTCACTCTCAAAGAAATGTCTGCCCTTAGTTATAAATAAATATTTTAATTAAATAAATATATGTCTGCCGTTACTCTTATAACCCTTACTTTAGACTCTTGCATTGCAAAAGTATAAATCCCTCCAGGCATGCATTGGAAATACTTACCCGAGAATTTTAGGTAGCTAGATTACACCCTCAAATAAATGAATTCCTTTTGTAAACAGATAAATAATGTATTCTTTAAAATATAATCATGTTGCAAATCCCGCTACTGAAGCTGTTAGTCCATAAAATATTATAATAAATGATCTTATTAAAATGTGTTAATAAATAATTTTAAACTATATGTCTGCAGTTACATTTCATTTATTCGATACCCATTCTATATAATATTTCCTCGATTATGTAAATACGAAGGTTTAATTAATATTAGTTTGATTATTGGCTAACTCGAAAATAAAATCATGAATCTCTTGCATATCCCTGACCACCGTGCCTAAAGAAATATTTACTAATGTTGCATCAGATGTGTTGTTTCATGGATTGTATTGTGGAACTGATAAACTATGTTCGAACTCAGTACCATGGGTGGCTTCGCTACCTTGATGGTACTGCTGTTCTGTGTGGTGGTTGAATTCTGCACTATGTTTACGAGTCACACGTTTTCTAACTGTTACATAGTAAATTTTTTTTTTTAGCGTTTGGCACTTTCCAACGTGGAGCTTTCGATACAAAAAACCCATATATACCCTGAGCAAAATATAACGCATATAAATTTCTTTTAGCGTTCGTTACTCAAGTTAGCTAATTATTCTATATATATATACGATTTTGTTTTGATAAAAATAATGAAAAAATAAATAAATCGAGTGAAATAATGTGGACCGAGTGAATAAAAGGACAGCAGGTGTAATAACAAATTTAATGAAAGCAGGGATGTGTGTGTAATTTAAGAAGGAATGAAAATACTCGGATCTAATGAAATATTATATATATATATATATGTCAAAAAAAAGTCATCAGTCGCTAAATGAGAAAGCAGGTAGCATTGAATAATTTATTAAAACACCGTTATATATATAGCATAGACAGCAGAAGCTTGTTATATATGTTAATAGTAAATATTTTGTTAAAGTACAAATATATATATCATAGACAGCAGTGGCTTATTATACGTGTTACCAGTAGTTCGCTATAATATATATGTTAAACATGTTAAATGCAGCAATTTAGAGATAGGGCAATGTAGAGTAGGTATGGGAAGTGAAAGAGTGTTATAGGGCCAATATACCAGTGGGTAGTAGTCAAATGCTAGTAGTATAAAAAAAATCATATTAAGAAAATGGAATCAGAAAATATTGATATACAGCAAGTAGATTTATCTGAAGCTTTGGAGTCGACACCCGAGCGAAGGGAAGCTCCGCAACAATACAGAGGATCAATGGACTTTAATTTCAAGTTCATTGAGGAAATACTCAGACAGAATATGCAAGAAATGAAGAAAATGTATGAGGAGGAAATGAGAAAAAGAAAAGATGAAGAATCAAAACAGAGACAAGAAGAAGAAAAGATAAGAGTTAGAGAATATCAGGAATTTAAAGACATTATGTGGAGAGAGTTAGAAGCCATAAAGGAACATTTTGGAATATCCCCAGCTAGTAAAAAGGAAGAAGTGATTAAAGATATGGAAAAAGAAAGGAAGTCAGAGAGATCAGATGAACCGATGATAGTAGAAGGGCAAGCAGGTAGTGTAGTAAATATGAAAAAGTGTGAGGAGCAAAGAAATCTCATTCCAGCCAATGAAGGCCCACACGAACCAGAGAAGGAAGTCAGCATTAAAGAAAAGATGAAGATGGACACTGGACACCAAAGCTATTTAGCAAAGATGATCCATATCAAAATCTTTAGAGGGGAGATAGGAGAAAATCCTCAAGCCCACTTAGAAAGCTTACAAAAGCTCTTCCAAGTTCATAAGACAGGGCCGGATGAGCAGATAGCGATAGCCAGCTACCATCTACAGGGTTCTGCCAAGGACTGGTGGAATATGGTGAGATGGAAGCCTAAAACCATAAAAAATTACAAAGATGTGTTAATGAAGCATTACTGGAGCAACGAGCGTCAAAGCGGTATCTACAATACGCTCTGCCAGGAAAAATATGTGACGATAACCCACGAAACGCACACACAGTTTTTCCTCCGCCAAGCAAACTGGTTTAAATCCCTTACAATGTTCGCCTTTTCAGATTCACACATCATAGGGACCATCCAGCGTAGTATGCCGCTAACCATCCAACAATTAATGGCAGGTAGTTGGATAAATGACATCGAAGAAATGATTGAATTTCTCACTACCTTGGATTTGAACCATTGGGCCAAAGAACCACCTGATAGAGGGCAAAGATTAGAAACCCCAAAGCCGCAGTCATCGATGACAAGAGATCGGTATTATCCACCTTACCTGGGGTTGCAAACATATTAGCCTCTTAGGACGGATTAAACATATATGAGAATATTAAAATGAACTTGATATAATGAACTTGGCTGAATGGATTGTACTTTAGTCAAATAGGGTTTTAGATAGAAATTTTATTATATATATTATTTTTTTAATTACTATTACTCTTACAAAATTTTTTTTATATTATACTAACTAATCCTATTCTAAGAATTTATATATATATATATATATATATTGTAACGATATATAAATATGTCGTTACATTTATTTAAAATAAAAACTTTTAAGTTCGCATATAAAAATAAGTGTATTAAAAATAAAAGTAAAAAAAACTAAACGCTAAAATTAAAAACGTTTGTTATACGTATATATATTCGCACAGATGCTAAACTGTAAAAATATTTTTTTTAATAAATAAAAAAAAGGTATTTGAATGTATTTTTTATAAAAAAAAGATTTATAAAAATATTTTAATAAAAAAATAACGTAAGTTAAAGTAAAAACAGGTATTAATTAATTCCTGTAATCTGTAAATGGAAATGATGTTTATTAATTATCTAAAAGCTGTGTAATTAAAAAGTGAGATGAAAAGTTAGATAAGAGAAGAAAGAAATTTTAGCTTGACCAATGAAAGCACTAAGCCTTGGCTCGGACCCTAACGAAAGTGATAGACTAGTGACGTTTTGTTCATTGAATCCTGGTGGATAATATAAAAAGGGAAATACAGTTTTTTTCGGACAGTTCCAGCGTTTGTGTTTGAGAGATGAGGTATGACGCACATACCACACTCTCTATTAAAAAAAAAAAAATGAAAAGACTGTGATACTTTGAACCAGCTATTGCCATCTCCAGAACATTCCCTTCCAACAGAGGTGTCGCGGGAATTAATAAAAGCAGAAACCTGGACTCTTCTACCATAAGCTATCTGAAATGAACAATTGTTAAAAACAATCAAGAACTTTCGTCAAGTTTTACAAATTGATAAACAAGCCAACTGAAATGTTAAAACGGACTCTTATCTGACTTTTGTAAGTCTTTAAATCAAATTAATAATGTTTAATTTTATATGTTTTCCGATTGATAAACATCATTTCAAATTTTTTTTTTCTTATTGTAAAGATTGGTTAAATGTATGAAATTTAAGTTGTTTATAGACGCTTGCATGGATTCGTTTGCGGTTAATTATATTTTGGTTTTCATATTTGATCAAAATATATAGACATTCGATAAATAATGATACCTTACGGTGAGTATCTAAAATGTATTTATTCGGATGTCTTTTAAGTTATTGGTGACAACGCAAGTATCTTATGGTGAATACTATTGGGTTACTTATAAGTTTCCCTCTGCGATTGTCGGTATCAATAATTTTGTATTTTGATCATTTATGTTTATTTTGAAATGTTTTTGACCGTGGAATCTATGTAATCGATCTATACCCAACATTTTTAAACAAATCTGTGCGAACGTATTTAAATGTTAAAATTAAGTCGGGCGTGAATGGCTATATAGTTTGTAAAGCTATATTAAGGGAGGGTAATCTTAGGTTATTCATTTCGTAGTTGAATTGGTTCAATGGATTGGATATATTTGTGTAATTAGTCGATGTAGTATGAGGTCCGCTACGGGCAGGATTATAGATATACGCCACACACCCTCTGTTTGCCTATGGATGGGTTTGTAAGTCGGCAGAAGACCGCAGTCCATTCCTATGGAGTTTTTTGTTTATTGATCTACTTGCCAACAGATGTCACATTCCTGTTGGTGGAGAGTCAATCTCTTCTCTATTTCTACTTATTGTTCAGATGTACATTCCTGACAATATAGTATTTTGTGTTGTCGTATCATGCTACATTGAATACATGAATTTATCAGATGGATTGGCACCAGTTGATTGCGAAATTTGTTACCTAAGGTTAAATCAGGGAAGAATATTTTCCTTTCAAATACAGACCTATGTAGTCCATTCATACTCGACCCTCTAAATAAATAGTAAACTCATTATTTGCAATCTACTTAAATTTAGAATTAAAGATCAATATAAAATTATAAACGTTAAATTTATTCCTCAAAATTTAAATATTATTTTATATGTGCGTAAATAAATATTTTTATTTGTTAATTTCTGGCAGTGGCTTTTATTATTTTATATTTAAGATATAAAATTTATAGATTTTTATCTCTGCGTCTCCGCTGAGCTAGTGACTTGGGCTAACGGTCGGAATATTTAAAGAAAGTGGAATCTTAACAGCGCGTATCTGCCTACTTTATAAATTTTTCTAGGCTCAAATGCCTAGATGGCGCCCTTGTAGTGCAGATATTGTTTTTGTGGTTAGATTCGATTTTCACTTTCATTCCGATTGGTACAATATATATATACATTCAGTTTAACTAATTATTACTATGATTTTAACAGACACGGCCAAATTAGGCCATTTTAACTAAACTATAAATTCTAGATCCGGGTATATAAATTGTTAGTTGCTTCATGTAATCTCTGCTTTCTATATTTCAATATATCTGTAAAAAAAATAATATTTTTTTTGTATTTAAATTATGTAATGTAAAAATTTTTTTTTCTCTTTCTTGCCTCCTTTGTCCTTCCTTAATTGTTCATGGGAAGTACGGGGAAATGAAACAGTAAGATTCGTATTGGAATCTTAAGTTTCACCTTTTTCTGTTGTCTCTCACTGACCGGTCTATCCCGCCCAAATTTAAACTTTTTGGTTACGAATTGTGTGTGTAGCAATATTAAAAATGTATAAATATATGTAGAATTCAGCATAAACATGCACACATTTCAATCTCAAATTAAAAGCAATAAATTGGGATAAAATAATATAATTTAGATTTCTTTTAGTTATATAATTTTGTATAATTTTAATCATTTATTCTGGATTATAAAGTTCGTATTTATTGCTTTGTTTAAATTTCGTTTAATAATAATTCTAAAAAAATCTGATGTAATATTCAATTAAAAGTTAAAATAATCTTATGTTCCCTTTTGTCTTTGAAATTTAAAAGCATCGGTCAGTGATAGATAATAGATTAATTAGAGAAAAATTCCCCAAAATGTAATTAGTAAATGTAAAATGTAAACAATAGAACGGCAGCTTTCTTTAATTAAAACCAACAAAATGCATTGATTATCCTTAGGGCAGATTAAGTAGAACCTAAAAATACCTTAACAAAAATGTGAACCTAAAAATACCTTAACAAAAATGTGAAAGATCAAGATAAGAAAAGAGGCCATCTTAGACTTGCTGGAGACATTCACTTCAACTTTAGCTTTGCTCTCGATCACTGTGAGTCTCCAAAATATAAAAATAAATTGTTCCTGCCAAGGTATGACCGAGTAAAAGCACCTAGATTATTCCCCATCAAGAGATGGCTATCAGATGCTGAACTTTCCATTGCCCATCATAAATTCACCATGAAGATCTGCTGCCTGAAATAAATGAGAAAGCTGCTGCTGCTGCTGTGAAAGTAAATGAAATATCTAAATACAAGAAAGAATTGCCACTCGTGAACTTTTGCTGCTAAACTAATGGAATCAGAAAACTTCTTATAAAACAGGTACCTATCTGTGTTCAAACTCTAGAGTACTCTAATAACATGCTATAGCTCTTCTTCATATTACTTATCTAAATTATAAAATGTAAAACTATCATTTATATAACTAAAATTGAATAATTAATTTAATGTGTAAATTTTTCTAATAATCTAGCTTACCTCACTCTATCTTTCTTGAGTGAGTATTTCTAAAATCTACCTTTTATCTATATTTATTATTTAATTATTGCATGCACATAATTGTCTCAATTTTCAGACTTTAAATCTATGATCGCTTGAAACAGTGAATGCGTGTCAAATTTTCATTAATATTTACTTTCATAAATAACTTAACTTTCATATAAATCAACACGCATTCAATGCATTGTTTATTGTAATGCAGGGTTTACTACTTCGCAAATGGCTGGCGTATTAGTTGTAATAATCCCCAGTTTATATATGTTTTGCATTTATTAAATCTTAATGAATAATTCCATAAAATTACATTTCTTTGAGAGTCGCCAAAGTTCTTTAGTAAATGTTGATAATGTAGGGCCAAGTTAGAAATCTATGTAAATCTTATCATAATCATTTATACATTATACATGTGTTACATTTTAGAGATGCGATAACCCATTCCGCCGTGAAATTTCCGGATTCTTCAGGGTTGAAATTAACCCCAGTTGTCCTACACAAGTGGACATAATGGGTGCTCCCATAGGATTTGATGACATCATGCAGCCAGCCGGCAAACTGGGACATGGACCGCTTGTCCCTGGTTATGCTTATGTGACACCTTATTTCATCGGGCCGATGGCAGAGACCAGCCAGACATTCTTATAAACTCATTCAGGGCATTGCAGTTTCGATATACTGCCATTTCATATCGCCTTTCTAATGCGTACCACATGTTCCTTTACTTAATTTTATTATTCTATATATCACTCCGCCTCTGCAGTATCTTCATAATTCACTCTCAAAGAAATGTTTGCCCTTAGTTATAAATATTTTAATTAAATAAATATATGTCTGCCGTTACTCTTATAACCCTTACTTTAGACTCTTGCATTGCAAAGGTATAAATCCCTCCAGGCATGCATTATAAATACTTACCCAAGAATTTTAGGTAGCTAGATTACGCCCTCAAATAAATGAATTCCTTTTGTAAAAAAATACATAATGTATTCTTTAAAATTTAATCATGTTGCAAATCCTGCTACTGAAGCTGTTAGTCCATAAAATATTATTAGTAAATGATCTTATTAAAATGTGTTAATAAATAATTTTAAACTATACGTCTGCAGTTATGTTTCATTTATTCGATACCCATTCTATATAATATTTCCTCGATTATGTAAATATGAAAGTTTAATTAATATTAGTTTGATTATTGGCTAACTCGAAAATAAAATCATGAATCTCTTGCATATTCCTGACCACCATGCTTAAAGAAATATTTACTAATGTCGTATCAGATGCGTTGTTTCATGGATTGTATTGTGGAACCGATAAACTATTTTCGAACTCAGTACCACGGGTGGCTTCGCTACCTCAATGGTACTGCTGTTCTGTGTGGTGGTCGAATTCTGCACTATGTTTACGAGTCACACGTTTTCTGACTGTTACAATATATATATATGTACATTTGTCTTAATGGTTGATAAAGATAATTGGTGAAACAATTGAAAGTACTTCTGGTAAAGAATATAATATTTAATTTTGAATACTGTGTTAAATAAATTTCTTTGAGTTATTATTATATGATTTTAAAAATACAGGCATTTAATGGTTATATATATATATATATATATATATATATATATATATATATATATATATATATATATATATATATATATATATATATATATATATAGTATTAGATAAATATTCTACACTCTTTATTGATATTGAAACTTGTTTCAATCTTTCAGCAATTTCTTTTTGTCTTTTGTAAAATAAATGATGGTGGAAATAACAACATTAAAATATACTAATGTAACTTATACATTTATTTGTTGTTTATTTTTAAATTATTATTCTTTATCAAAATTAAAGTTACTTTAATTCTGGATTTAAATTAATATTATTGTGTTAGGTTACTAATCTTCTAGACAACATTTAATCAAATGCTGAATCTCTAGAATTTATCCTTCTTATGCAAAAGACTTTAAACAAGTTTTTGTTTCCTCACTAATATGATCTTTTTCCAGTTACTTTAAAATTATTGAGTAATTCCAATCATTCTACAAGAGAATGTTTTTCTTTTCTTTCTTGTACACTGTTTCCTGCGTTATTCGCTGAGGTGTGTTTCATAATTATTATTATTTTCCCCAGCAATTTATTACACCTTGAATATAATTGGTTGGATTAATATGTTTTAATTTTTTAGACTCCATTATACACTATTTTTTATGACAGCGTTCACATGCATGGATTTTGGTAAATGGATATGCATTTTTTTATTATGTCTTTTAAAATAATAAACGGCATGTGTGTAAAATAAATTATGAAGAAATTTACAATAATAATAATGATACCCTATATATTACATATATAGAAACAGGTATATAATAAACATGTGTGTTTCAGTTATTACATAGTAAAGATGTCTGCCCATCCTTTGTATATGTGTTAAATGGATTATGTTCTGTACATAAGGGGTCAGATTGACTTTAGGTCAGCATGATGGGTGACAAGAATCTCGGCTTTGGGGTGGCCTTTGAGCATTCCATCATCATATTTTCAATTGGATGGATGGTTGAAGAGTTGGAGTGTGGAGTAGATTGAAGCCTGTCCATTAAAATATGAGGTTTTGCTATCTTAATATATATCTGAGCATTTATAGCATATATGTATAGAGATGGTAATTTGGACCAACTAATGATTGCTGGTTTAGTATGAACTATGTATATTGGTGATTATTTATCTTTTCAACATATATGTGTTCAAGTGTCTCAGTGTTATGAGATAGTGTGGAGAGTGGTGGTAGGTGGTGTGAAAGTCTGTGCTCATGTACTCTATATATTAATAATAATAATGGTAAAAATTAAAAATTTATTACATTTTCTAATGTAAAATGAAATTTGCTATTACAAATACTAAGTTGCTATAGAAACCACTTGAAAACAATATCTGATATCATCTGCTTTTCAAACAAAAAAAGAGAAAGCACTTCTTCATTGTGCAATTTACAAAATGGGAAGTGAAGAAAATTTTAATGATTGTTTAAGTAGATATAATTCAGTTTCAGAGATAAAAACTTGAGAGTGTTCCATCCTAAAACTTCCATTAAATGTAACTTATTATGGAACTGTGAATAAAAGAATGCCTTAAAAATTAACTATGCTTCTGCCAACCTAGTAATTACATGCAGATGCTTAAAATATGTGACACTTGGTATAAGGAAATGTGCTCTCCAATTAATAGGTTAGTTGTTATACAAAAATCGACTTCCATGACTAGATTTATAAATTTACATAATTTTGTACCCTCAATCATAGGAAAAAACTTTTTTGGAATAAACTACAAAAGGAAAAGGAAAACAAACCACAAAAGATGGAAAAAATATATTAAATGAGAATGCTTATGGCCATATATCTTGATTCAAATGTTAAAGAAAAGTAACCTCAATGGAATCTAAATACATAATTAAATAAACTTAGTATAAACTTTTTTATAAATTATTGAAATAAATGAGAGAGTGCAAATCTCTCAAGCGCTTATGACTACAACCAGCCATTATAAATAATAAAGATATTTTCTGCCATGTGTGTTCTCCATACAAATACTTTGATGTAAATATGTATATATGATTTTTTAAATATTATTTTCATTATGTTTGTTAATTAAAATTACAGTTATTGCTCATAATTTTGGTTGCATGTTTATTTTTCATTTAAATTCTTCTTTAGGTGATTCCAGTCTGGTCATTATCTATGACTATTATAAATTAGTTAATTAAAAACCAAAAATTGTATAATAACTCACCCATGTATGTTGTCTCCCATTACTTATTCCTCATACCCTTAAACTAAATTAATTCATGAGTATTGTATTTTTTCCTTATATTTTCTTATCAATTACATTCATACATGAGTAATACCATTACAATATCTACATTATGTTGGTTATTTATCTGAGTAAGACTAACTTTAGAAATTTTGTTGTGTTGTGTATTTCCCCACTCCCTAGCTATAAAAAATACTTTTAATAATGTTTTAAAAGATATGATGTTAATGTAGACTTTAGTATGTCAGATTATAAAATTTAAATAACAACATTACCTAATGAAAATTCATAACTTAATTTTTAAAATGGTCAAGAATTGTAATGTTTAAGAGAGACAATTAAATAAAAATAATGTTATATGTTAATTAGGTTTGAGATATTTAAGCAAAGTTTGCTTTGTTTCTGCAACCCCACCTGGACAATTAACTATATTTATGTACTTAGATTATATTTCTTTAATGAATTGGTTTACTATATTATTTATTTGGTCACATTTTGTTATTCACTGATCCAAAAATATAAAAAAAAATTTCATAAATATATATTAAAATATTATTCAATAATAATATTTAATAAATAAGTATTTTACAAGAATATTGCATATTTATAATCTTATATATATAAACAAATGACTGAAAATTACAGTTTTTTTTTTACAAAGAAAAATATTCAGAAATTGCTCTCAGGACAAAAAATTTACCATTCAGAAATTGATACTTTTATTAATATCAAAATGGAACAAGTCTGGTTTTTTATAAGCAAATTGTATATTCTAGTTTGATGTGATGTTGGGGTGATTTTTTAAAGGTAGGAATCTCTCAGCCACTATGCCCACAAAAAGCAGTTAGCCACCTTACATTTCCTTTCCACTCCACCCCCTAAGTTTTTCCCATATTCTTCTCTATCCTGTTTCATCCCATTTCCACAGGATAATCTTTGTCAACTATATGGTCTTTATATCTAAATCCCTCTTGTTCTTTCCTAAACCAACTTAAAAACCCAAAACCTACTTTCTGTATAACCACTTTATTTATATTTATTCTCCCACAAGTCCATTATTTGTACCCTTTTATTTATGGACATTTACATTCAATTAACAGATGCCTAATGTTTTCTATGCTTTCCTTACATAATTTGCAAACTATATCACCCATATTATTCTATTTATGTATATATTCTTTGTTAAAGTTTAAAACAGGCAAAATTTTCCATACAGTAGTGCCACTCAGTACAAGCCAGAGTAATCAATGGATTCCATAAGGTTTGTGCATAAAATCTCTATCTGCACAAGCCTTCTGGCATCCATTGATTACTTTGGTTTGCATTTAGTGACACTACTGTATGAGAGTTTGCCTGTTTTAATAATAGTTATGAGCAAGCATAAGAAATAGTAATCATGTGATGTGTTGCTAAAGATCCTATTCAAACCTTAAATAATTAAGTACTTTTCATGCTATTATCATAAATTAATTCACACTCAATATTCTGTTTACTTCTATTTATGTTTAAACTCTTTTTACTCTCTATACTAGTTCTCCATCTCTCCCACTTTTTATTTTTTATTAATGTATCTATTCTTCTATCCAATTTCTTGCCAATATAACAGTCATCAATTCTCCTACTACAATCCCACCTTTTGGATAAGTATCCAAATGTTTGTACTATGCTGAGATCTTTAGACTTTTTCCAAAATAATAATTTTAAAACAATTTCTATGGGGGGGGGGGCTGTTACTATAATCTAATGTTGTAGATAAACACAAAAAATCCATAATTGCAGCAATTTTGTTGTAACATCCAAAATATGTCAAGATAAGCTACAGCATTCTAAAAATATTTCTATAAAGAGTTATTATACAAAGTACAAGATGAAAAATAGTCAGTTAGAAAATCTGATAATTAAAAGTTTTTTAAAAAAAAAAAATAAATAATATACAAATAAATATGAAATTATATTATAATTAAGTAAAATGCATACGAATAAAATTATAATAAAATAGTTAAAATTATAAAAAAAACTAATTAAATAATAAATAATTAAAAGTTATATTACATATAAAATAGAAAATTTATATAGTATCCTATATAAAGATTTAGATATAAAAAAATAATAAAATTAATATTTATAAAGTTACTAAAATCTATAATTATATAATTTTTAGATTTATTAAAACATAACTGTGTGGTATATAATATGTTAGATAGATCATATATAATGTGTTACACATTTGAGTATATGTGTAAATTATATATTAAAAGATATTATGAGATCATATATATTTTAATATTGTAACCATGATGAACACTGCTGATTAGTCAAAACTGTGAAGCAATATATCAAAGAATAAATAAAATTTACTGCATTGTAAAAAGTAAATAAATAAAAGTGTATTAAACAAGGCAACATCATCAAGTGTAACTTCAACAAAGAAGACTAAAATATCTTTTATCATTACTTTACAATATAATTAAGATCAATTTTACTACTGCCAAAAACTGACTGTTTTGTGCAAATACAAGTTGTGACAATTTGATTCCTGGAATGGCATGTCACCCATGACTTAATTATATCAAAATCACAAACCTGCTGAACATTTATATTGAACATATTTAAGCAACATGTGTGTAAATTTTAAACTGATATGGGTAGTTTTAGTTAGTTATTGAAAATTTGTGTGTACACTTTGGCATAAAAATGGGTCATAATGTGCTCATTGTGAGAGACTTTTTGACCAAAAAAAATCAATTACAAATTAAACCATTCTGCATACTGACCTGACTTAAATCACTGTGATTTTTGGTTATTGAAGATATTTTATAACTGATATCCAAAAGAATATCAGCTGTTCAACAGTATTTGTGAAAATGAGTTCCAGGGGTGTTTTAAAAAATGAGAACATCATTTTAATTAGTGTACACAAGAGGTACTACTTTGAAGGTAACAGTGGCCATTAGGGTACACTTCCATATGTATATTTTATGAAGGTGCATTCCAGGAATTAAATACTCACACTTTGTCACTGGTTACCCAATCAATATAACTAACCTATATTTAAATATGGACAATATAACCTATTTATGCAATAAAAGAAAATTGTATATTTTATATAATAATTACTCCTTTGTAATAACATTCAGTTTTTGTAAACAGATGACTTTTTATTTGTTATTTTTTTCAGGGAGTTGACCAATCAGTGTAAAAATCTAAAACAGGTTTGAATATTGTATCTTTTTCTTTATTGGTTAACTGATTTGATAAAGTTATTGCAAATGAATGAGAAGGGAGTGAAAGGCATTGAATTTATGATAGAGATCCAATATTTTATTTCTTTACTCTCCAAATAGGAGTAATTCTGTTAAATCATTTGACTATCAACAAAAAGAATATCCACACTTGTTTTTATGTTTTTTGCCCATGATTTGTTAATTTCTTAATAAAATAACTAATGAAAAAGAAAGTCTGCTATTATTTTCAACACAACTGTATTTCAGAAGAAATAACCTTGACTGGAATAAATATGGCTTCACTGAAAGTTTGCTGATTATTGCTGAGGAGAAATTTATACTAAACAATACGACTGCTTTGCAGATTTTAGAAAGTATTTTTATTATTAATTTTGATGAATTAATATATATATATAACTCTGTGGATGGCTTGTGTGACCAAGTCGAAACGTCAGTGTATTGATATTAAAAGTTTTTAACACGGATGAACCCGCAAAATATGTATTATATATATATTGCAACTGACAGAATTGTAAAGTTTACATGAAATTACCCAAAGACAATTTGTATGGGAGATCCACGTTACAATATCACATGATCAAATACTTTTTCTTTATGGCCTGCTAAGATCAGTAGATACATGAGACTGTATCATACTCTAATTAACATATTGACTGCAAAATAATGACAAATGCTATTGATAATGAGATGCTACAGTTTATTCACTAATATACATTTTTACAACAACACACACAATGGCATAACAGACTGCAAACTATGGTAAAAATCAACATATTTTATCTATGATTAAACTTACATGTTTATTTTACTGACCAGTTATTTTTTTAAACAAATGAAAGGATTGGCTTTTTATGGATTCTATAATTAATTTTATGTGCAGATAATATATGGTTCAATATATTTTTTTGTTTCTGAACAGATGCAAACTCATTGTTTAGACTAATGATTACAAATATTGACTATTGCCATTTTAAGATTCAATAAACCTAGAGTTTGAGGATATCTAAATTCATTAACCATAATAAATCATTTCATAAACTATTTAAAGAACCATACTACCATAAGTACTTTCAGCTGTAATACAGGTATATAAGTAAATGTAGGAGGCGAGAAATAACATATGCATTACATTCTTTATGAACAAACAAATACATGTAAACTAGGAATAGAATGTGCTTCTATCATGTATTACTGTTAAAGGTACCAATTGTAAGAGGAACCAGCAATTGCAAATGGTTTTATCCAAGACAAGTATACACAAAGCATATAATATATGGTAGAAATGTCTGTCTACTGTATAATACTGCTCTAAGTAAAATAATGAATGCAAGTGGCTGGCAATTGCCATCAGTATAAAAATCATTTATGAATAAACAAAACACATACAAATGAATCTCATCTAGAGTCAAAACTGACCAAAGTACTATGAAAAGATAATTAAAAAAACCATTCTTAATTTATTCTGTCTATGCAGATTCTTTTGTGCCCTATTTAAAGTTCATTAAGTTATAGATATAATAAACATTTCCATACATCATTAAGTTACAATTAAATTACTAAATATTTACTGTAGTGAAAATGACTGGTTTTTAATATACTAAGCCAGAAATTGCAATAATGGCTAATTTTATTAGATAAAAAAATTACTTTTCTTTTATATTTATGCTGACTGAATTATGGCATGATTAATTAAAACAAAATAACAATCCCTTGCCATACTAGTTTATGAACAGATTTACAAAAATTAATAATAACAATACTTTCTAAAATACTTTCAGTACTCATTTTCTTTCATCACTAAGAGTTTGATTTTGGACTTCTGGTATTGGTATACTTTTAGTGGACTTTGTTTGTTCAGCCATAGCTATGATGGCAGTAGTCTTTAATCATAGTGGTCTTAATTCTGCAATCAGCATCTGAATAATAGTTTACTTGTTGGTTGATGGCTGATTTCTCTCCCAAAGCAGTAAACACTTGATGTTTATGCATATAATGGACACAGCACTCCGGAAGATCTTTCTATACTAGCTGTTGGCTTCTTTTCATACTTCTCTATGAACATTCAGCATGTAGTTTGCTAGCAGTTCAGAATAAAGCAAATTGTGGCTTTTCTACTCCTGCATGATATTTCAACACCAAGACCAATAAATGTAATGGTTTCAAAATCAAAGATCAATCAGTAGCACAAACTTCAACCAAAGCACTGTATCAATAATAATCCAGCAGTAATTAATACCTTGATTTACCATCCCTATTTATAGTTCCTGTAATGGGCTTATCAGAAAAATTGGATCCATGATTGGTTGTTTCAGTTTACTGATCTCTAGGTGGGAGATAACTCTTGGGCAACATTTTGATCCCTGACTTATTTCTCCAATTAGTATAAAATTTTATTTTTGAAAGAGATTACCAGACTAAATTAAATTAGATACTTATCTCCTTAATTAATTGATCTGTTTATAAGGATTTAATTACTTTTTATAAAATAATGTCATTTCCACTTTATAATTGTTAACAAAAACACCTTTTCTTTTAACAAATTTTTAAGATAAACTTACCTTTAATTTATACTTATTTATATAATTTTTATTTATTAACATTTTCTGAAAATACTTAATTTAAAAATTTCTATTGACTTTTTAAAATTATCCATGAAACATATATAAAAATACGTATATATATATATATATATATATATATATATATATATATATATATATATATATATATATATATATATGTGCTCTTCCGATCTCAAAGATTTGCATGGGTTGCATATATAAAAGTCATATGTTGTGGGTTCATCCGTGTTAAAAAAATTAAATATTATATTATATGTCTTTCTATGTTTTATCACCCAGTAGATGACTGTGTGATCAAGTCGAAATGTCAATATATAATATTTAAATTTTTTAACATGGATGAACCCCAATATATATATATATATATATATATATATATATATATATATATATATATATATATATATATAATAAAATGAACTATATATATAATAACTAAATGAAATGAACTATATATATATTATAACTGAATAAAATGAACAAATGTGAATAAGAATCTCACAAAATCTTTAGCTCAAAAATATATATAGGCTGATAGTAATATTAAAATTATATGCTAAGCTCTAGGTTCAAATGCATATATGCCACAATAATAAGAGTAAATAATAACAAAATCCATTATTAAGACAAACATAATATCTCAGCAAACTAAGAGGAGAATTCTCATACTCTATCTTTTAAAATATAATAATTCTTAATATTTAAAGCATATGTCATGAAAGAATTAGATTTCTTTTAAAATTTTTCACAATACATCCTCAAATACAACCACATCTTCATAATTATAATAATTATTTTATTGTCATGATCAGATTTAACATTAGATTTATTTTTTTTATTAAATAAAAGCATGTCTTCTTATGTTTTGCCCCATTAACTTTTTCTGAAAATGGTATTTTCTTAAATGAAATAGTTTTTTTACTTAAATAATCTTATACATAAAATATATCTCAGGATTTTTGTATGATGCATACACTTATAATTATAATTTTGTTCTTCTTTTTAATTTTAAAACCTACAAAAATACAATGTTAGAAAGTAATAAGACATATACTTACTCTAAAGATAACATCTATTATCTTACAATTAAAATTTACAATTTATATTAAACATGAAACACTCTTAATTTTAAAATAAAGATAATATACTATGATAACATTCATAATATCATGAGTAGATAATGGATTTTATGATTACCCAAAATATCACACTAATAAATTTTTCTTAATTTTTTGAAATAAAACCAAACAATGTTGTAATCTTAAATTTATGATGAATAAAATAAAGTGATTTTCCAAATAATACAAAGTGATCTTCCACATAAAAGAAATTGACTAAGGTAGTCTTATACCAAATAAATAATTAATTGTAATTAATTTTAATCAAATAAAATAATATTTTTCTTTGATGTTTTCTCAATATCAAAAATACAATTTGAATAAAGTGACTTTCATATCAAATTCTTTGTATTGGTGTACTTTCAATGCATAACATGCAAATAGAAGTGTGTGGTAAACATTATAATATTTAGGTTTCTCAAAGAATGCAGATTGTGATAAAGGCAAAAAGTTTTAATTTAATAACAAAATAACATTTATTTAACACAAAACATGTTCAAAAACAAATATCTAGCTGCCTTACAAAATTATCAAAATGAATCTTAAAAAAACAAAATAAAATATAAAGTAAAATTATGTATTACAATATTAAAAATAAATAAATGATAAATAATATTAATGGTTAACAAAATCTTCTATAGCTTTGGTATTTTAATAAGTTTTTTCATTTGACATAAATTTCTTAAATAAAAATATTTAACACCCTAATTAAAATATCACCTTAGCAATCCTTATTGTGGGATGAAAAGTGAAGATATATTTATTTGATGAAATCACATATACAATTTTAAATATAACATTAAACATTTTATCTGTTTTATCTCTTGAGGTGTTGTCTAGGCACAGCTACAATATCTACACATCCAAATATATATATAAACACTCACATAGACTAAGAGTACAACTGAAGGTAAAGATGACATTATTCAGTACCTATAAAAATATCAATTGCCAAAACAAAGTCATGGTAATACACTACCCATAACTTTAGACAAAATATATCACCAAGAAATCCACATTAAAAAATATGGAAACAATTATAAAAATATAACAATTGCATAATCTCAAGAAAAAGTACCTATATATGAGTACAATAAATGAACTAGAACTTTATCACTTGTCATAAAAATAATGAGAATGAATCATCAGGTAAGAACAACAGTAAGAATTTGCCTCAATAAAGCATTATATGCATAAATATAAGATATACAAACAATAATAATTCAGTAGGAAAAAATTAAAACAATATAAGAGAGCCTAAGCTACTATCTCTTAAAATACACTGGCAAGAAAAAATGGTCAATAAAAGAGAAATTTATGCCACAATCTCTTTAAAAAAACTAAAACAAAATGGCATGTAAAACTGATAAAAATAATATATATTGCTAAACATAGAATATAAAATTGTGATATAATAATTAACAATAAAAATAAATATATATCTGCTTTTACTTCTTCCAACATTTCATACATATTCAAAATAAATAGCTTTATAATAGGCATAAATAGAATATTTTAAAATATATTATTATAGTAGAAATATTTTGAGAACTTATAATAAAATATATCTCATAAATAATTTATAAAATATTATACAAAATAAAATGCATAGAATTAATAGTTAGCATTTACAATACCATAAATATTTCAAAATTAATAATTATACTACCAGAGTGTCCTCCATCTTAATATTCTTACCATCATACTGGATACAGTCATTGAAATAAAGTGCTAAGTATCTTGCAGATTTTTGGATATTGTAAAAAATATAATATTAAATTTGCACACACACAATAGTTCATCTAACATGAAGAAGCAAAAATATTTGAAGACACTAGCTCAAATAAACATAGAACTGGATAATATAATTTGATGAACAAAATAACAAGCAAAATCCACATTAAATATTTTAAGTGGAGTATCACATAATAAAACTAGTTTTTCTTTTTGAGAGCATACATTTTATAATTTATTGATGATTAAATTAATGAGAAATTATTTCAAAAGTATCTTTCATAATGTTATATTATTCATTATATTAAAGAGCAAATCTTTTGTAACAACAGAGAATAATAAGTTTGAAAATTAAATGTTATATTATTTTTTCTGGAGCATTCATTTTAATAGCACTAAATTATATAATAAATTTCCTGAAAAATGAATATATTCAATAATTTTTGAGTCAACATGTTGGAAAATATATTCCTTTCTTTAAATTTTAATATAAACACAATCAAGTCATTTTCATGCTAAAATCATTTTCACAATGTTGTTACTCATAATATCTTTCATCGAAATATGATAATTTCTTAAGAAAATTGACAGTTAATAAATAGATATTAATTTTTTTTAAATAAAGCATTTGAATATAGTAAGGCACACTATTTAACTTGTCATTCATTAGTTGTACACTCTTTAATATATTTATAAATGCCAAAATGAATTTTTATCTTGATATACATTACTACTAAAGTGCAGACGTTATGTTATGCATCCAGCAACATAGGTTTTTTAAATAATCTAATGCATAAAAAATTGTAATAATTTAATTATTTCCTTATTAAAAATGTACTAATTTTAAGATATGACATTTATAAAATATTCTATTGTTATAAAAGTTTCTACAATGTTTAGGTTAAATTGTCTTTTTCATTTTTTAAGTGCTATCACTCCAAAAGAAAGTGCTCTTGTAACACAGTAAAGATTTAACATATTTCTAATATAAGAGCTGCATAAAAAGTTTTTAAAAATATTTAGTCTTCTTAAAAAATTTAAAAGTTTTTCCATGTATCTTGGAAATCATTCTTTCTATAATACAGTCTATATATAACATAGAAAGTAGAATTAGTATAGTTCTTACACAACATGAATAATAATATATTTTATCAAATTCCATCTAAGTAATCAATTCTTGGAAAAATGATTTAATAATTGAAGCATTGCAATTGATTTTCTTATAATTCAAATTCTTGTTAAACAATTCTAGGCATTGAGAATTTTTAACAGTTATAGTTTAGCCTGGATAATTATTATTTTAACAGTGCATTCTTTTCAAAACTTTTTTTTTAAAAAATCAAATTAGTTAAAAATATTTTTTTTCCATATGTCATAGCATCAGCTGGGAGGTGAACCGGCAACAACCGTCTGCAACCAACTGCTTGCTTGCAAGGCAGCTGCACTGATCTCTCGGCTAATAATGCTTGAGTAGTTAAAAGTAATTAAAACTTTATTAGACAAGAAAGTGAAGATAAGTAGGTAAGTGTGTGTGTGAGTCTACCAGATTTTACAACGAAAGTCATGTGATCAATTTTGATAAATGAAATTGATAACTTAAATACCCCCAGTTACTATTCAGTATTCATTGGGAGATTATCAAGATTTTATTTGCATAATTCTAGAACTTTCTAAGACATTATCTAGTCTGAAAATATAAACAATCAACTAAATAATTATTAATGATTTTTAAACAAGTTATTTAACAAATTAAAATATATTCCAATAAATAAAATATTAAATTTTTAAATAAAATAAAATTTACATTGCTTAATAGACTATTATATTATAATATTTACTTAAATTATTTTTATTATTAATGTCTCAGAATGTATTATTTAATTATCTTTAAAATGAAAATTATTTTAAACATTAGCAATTGACGAATAACTTAGTACATTAGATTTAACAGGAAGTTTTTAAATAATTAATAACTTTCACATACAGCAAATTCACATACGCTTTTACATTATTTGTTTAAAAATTGCTCACTTAATTATAGGAATTAATTATTGATTTTTAAAAATTACTCATCTCTTTAATCAGCTAAATTTTAAGATTATTAAATTAAACCATTTTTATTACAGTTAAGATTAAATTATACAGTAATAATACACTTTATGGTTTGAACTCATTTTTAAAGTTCTCTAATTTTCAAATTTAATAAACTATAACAACTGAACTGAAATGATATCAACTTTAATACTTTAAAATTAAACTTATTAGCACTTTAGGTCAGTAACAACTTTAGAATTAAGTATTTTAAAATTATAAAACAATTATTTAGGAGATTAAACGTTATAAAATTATACTTACAGCTTACTTTAAAGCTATAAATATTGGAATAGTCATTCTAAAATGGCTAATCGGTTATATAAAGGATTTAATCATTACTTAGCATCAAAGTTTGGTTATTGAAAAATTGTTATAACACTATGCCATCACAAAAGTTAACATTCAGATTTAATTCAAAAGCTGAGGGTCACAATATATTGATATATATATATATGTCTCAAAAATGATTAATTTTATGTTTTGTCCATAAAATCTAAGTTATAATATTTTTAAAAAAAATTTTCATTATTATTGATCAAAGCACATTAACTATTTAAATGTTAAAAACAAAATAACAAACAATGCACGAAGAATTTTGAATATTTGATACATTCTAAGTATTTTGTCATATTAAATATTTATTTCTGAATATTTGGTCTCGACCAATTGAAGTAGAATTAAAATATAAATACCAGAAATAAATTTTCTGCTTAACTATTTGTACTTCTGGGTTATTACTTAAGAATAAAAATGAAATAGTAGGAATGTCGGTACTAATTATAGCAATTCTTTTTGTCTATTTATATATATATTTAATTAAAGTATTTGTCACTTTATAATAAATATTATATTTTAAAAAATAAATTGTATTTCTGTATGCTATATATTTCTAAAGATCTTAAATGACAACTATAATCTATAATATACTTTTTTCATCAAATGTTTATAGAAATGGTTAAGGGTATCAAATATATATATATGTGTGGGTGTTTGTAATATACACTTTTGTGTAGTGTTAAATAAATATTATACTTTTCATTTATTATTTATTTATGTGTTTTAAATTTATTCTTCAAATTAAAATTACTAGTAATAATGTTTGTGCATAGACATTAAAAATTTTAAATATAAACTTCATACATTTTCTGCTGTTTGTGTATTGTCAAAGAGGGTTCTGAATATTTGGAAAAATATCTTGTTTTGTTAAGTATATAATTAAAAAAAATACTAGATGCAGCTGAAAGACAGAATACAAAAGGTGGGAAAACTCACATACTGAAGTTGCCATAAGTCTTCAAGCATCAGTCATTGTAAAATATCCAGAGTCTAATCAGCATTTCAGTAAAAATCTGATTATTGAGCAATTTAAACTTTAGAATGAATTGATAACTCAATTATTCACTGAATCGCTGTTTATTAACTTTTGTGGACCTATTCTCTTTTTTTTTCTAATAAAGATATATTGTTCCTGACATACATATATAAAGAGTAAATAATTTTACTCATCAGAAATGATTAACAGAACACGTTGTAAAATGGAAAATCTAGAGGTTTTATTTTTAAAAAAAATATGGTTCATATAAAATATACTGAAAGAATTGGGAAATTTTCTAAAACTACTAATATGTAGACAGATTTAGCAGAGAGTATTTAATCTGAGATAGTTCGGTTTCAATTTAAAGACAAATAGTATTTACTAAAGCAATAAACCTAAAACATGTGCGGTTGAAAATGCGAAGATAGCGACCTCTACAAGTCTTAACCACAAAATTACGCATTGGAAGAAAAGAAAAGTTTTTTATACATTAATACTTATGTATGAAAATCGTGTAGTAAAACAAAATTTAATTGTCTAACTTAATGTATAAAAGAATCAAATGAATGAAGTTAATAATGTTTATTGAGCTAAAATGGTAAATAGTACTAAAGATGAAAATAACACAAAAATGTAAAAAAGTATACAATACATGCTTATTACTTATTTATCTGAGAAATGGATGCTTTATATCAGCATAACTATTAATAAAGTATTATAAAAAGATATGTGATGAGGTTTGAACCAGGGCACATAATCACCAGTGGTTTTACTAAATCTTTCCATTCTGCCACTATAATCATAGATTTGTTAATCATTAACTGTGTTCTATTATAGTTTGTGTTTGCCCACATTGGCATAAAACTGTAGCTGACATATTCTCTTTATGAAAACAGATTATTTCAATGACTGTAAGTTGGCTAAAATTTGTGAATGATACTCCAATTGTGCTTAAAATGATCAATTCCAGCTATCTACATTGTTGGATTTGGAAAAAGAAATTTGATTGGAACTACATAAGGATTCCATTTTTTAAGTCATAACTCTTCCATGTTAGATTTTGGTTGAACATTTACAAGTAGAGTCAAAATTTTATATTATTTTGTTATGTAGAAAAAGAACAGAATCTTTTTTAAACTAAAGACAAATTATGTTGTGGAGTGACTATTAAAAATTCTGACTGATGATATATATGATATTAGAAGTATAAGGATTATGTAAGGCAAGATAAAATCTTTGGGAACTATAAAAAAAATGTAGTGCATATCAATGTATAAGGTATTATTATCATTTTCAACTTTTTTAGATATTTTGCAGGATGAAGAAACTTTGAGCTTTAATCAACTTTCTCTGATTCATAGTTGTTCTTCTATGCAACATTCCAGCCAACATTTTTTATTTTATACACCCATCACACGTGTTGTTTTTTCTATTTATATAATTTCTTCGGATCTCAACTAAACATTACATTTACATCAATTACCACCTGTTAAATAAAAATATGCCCAATCCAGTTCCAATTTAGTCTCTTAATTTATTCAATAAGGTCAACAATATTTGTTGTTCTTTCAGCCATATATTTTGCTTTCTATCTCTTGTATTACTCTAAATATACATTTCTCCAAACTTTATTAGATGGTCAGAAGTATCTGTATTATAAAACTTTTTAAAATTATTTTTAAGCATAATCAGACCAAGATAAATTATAATAGTTAAATTTTTAAATTCATTTCCTTCTTATGAGAAAATCCATTAAACATTAATTTTTTTACTACTTTAGTTTTACTTTAGAACTTTTACTGATAAATCTTGTAACAATTCCTAAAACTCTGAAACGTTAATTGTTAAAATAATGGAATCAGCTGAAAAATGTAAATGATTTAAATAATTTTTCACTTAATTTTATTCTCTAGCCTCCTATGTTAATGTTCAAAATGTTTATTGTAATACTGCTGTAACAATGTATGATGATATGAAATAGCCCTTTCAAACACCCTTTCGTGTTATTCTTCTTAGTATCATAGTATAATGTAATTATTTTAGCTGCATTTCAATAATTTTTTTTTCAAAATATAATATCTTGGGTCTATTATTAATTGATGATTTTATGCTTTAATCTTTATAGAAATATTTTAGAAAATCAAATGATTATTTATAATCTTCAAATCCAAACCATCATGACAACTTACATTTATTGGTTCTTTTTATGACTTCGTCCAATGCATAAATGTATCTAATTTTCTAAAATCATTTCTAAATTTCAGGTTGATCGGTTGATTAGTAAGAATCCAAAGTCCGCTGTAGACATTGTAATTATTTATAAAACTAATAGAAGATTGATATGATTGTAATTTCAAATATCTTCTTTATCATCTTTTTTTAAATATCAATATTAGTACTGCATTCTTCCAATCATCTAGTAGATATATATCATTTGATATTTGGTATAGCTTAGCCAAAAAAAATTCCTACTCCTTCACTTCTTCCTTTTAATTCATCAATCCATAATTTGTTCATTACCTGGAGCTTTTTTATTCCAAGATGTAATAATTGTAAGAAAATCTTTTTTATTACTATATAATTATTTATTGACTTTTTTTACACATTTCATGCTAACATTTTTAATAATAACAGTTCCATCTTTTATTTCTATTGCAGAAATAACTTTTTTTCCAATAATACTTTTGAGATTTTTATTCTCGTCTAAAACTTTTCTTACTAATTCAAAAGTATGATTTTTATATTGTTATCAATTTTTTTCGTACTATTTTACAAATCTCTAAATAGTCAATTCTTCCTCATAGATCTTTTTTTTTTACTTTTATATTTTCTTATTTTTCCTTTTTTTAACGCATTTCCTTGTTTCAATAAAACTGTTACTGGTTAATTTCTGATTTCTTGTATAATAATTTATCTTCATTGATTTCGATGTTTAGAAATCAATTATCTTCTTATTAATATCACTTAGTTGAAGTATCTCCAAAGTCTGCCATTATTTTAAAACGATTAGCTAACTATAACTTAAATTTATAAGAATGTTATTTCAGTTTAAGTTATTGCTGTCAATTGTTTTATATACTGTCTTTCTTAATAGTTTTCGAATCTCTAGTTTTATTCACGAATGTGAATATTATTTCTCACTAAATGATGAATTCTTTCTGTAATGAATCTATTTAGAACATTATATTCTTAAAATATATTTTTTTCTTTTACTAAAAATATAAACCAATTTGTTATACCTTGATTTGAATACTTTCAATGTCTTTTTCATTTAGCATTTTTCTTAAAGAAATAATTCATAAACATCACATGACCACCACTTCTTATGCTTGTGTATAACTGTTGTTAAAACGGGCAAAGCTCACTATATGTATTGCCACACACAGCAAGCTAGAGTAATCAATGGATTCCAGAAGGCACCTAAGATCTAGGTGCAGTGCTCTCAGATTCAAGGCTCCTCACTGATGAAGGCCACAATCCAGAAACTAGTCTGGGGATATTTAATGAGTAGGCACTAGATGGGGAATTTTATGCACAAATCTTCTGGCATCCATTGATTACTCTAGCTTGCTATGTGTGGCAATAGGTATAGTGAGTTTTGCCTGTTTTAGAAATAATTAATTTTCTGCAAAATCTACAACCCTGTATGCTCTCTCATTTCTTTCACCATAATCAAATTTTCTAGATGATAACTTTCATCTGTCAATTGCTTTCTAATTTTATCATTGTAGTATTTCATGATAATATTAAAATGTTGCTTGGTTTGATCAAAAGTATTTGGCACGCCCATATAAAAAATTTCTATTTCCTCACACAAATACAACCTGTTGGGGCATAAACTAAAAATATTTCTATTTGATACTTTGTATTAATTTTAATAATTAATTTACATTAATTTTAATAACTAATTTTTTTATTCTGTATGATGAATGCTATTTTACTAGGATTTCAATATTTTTAGAGCTCTATAATATCTCATTCAATTTTAGAGAGTTCTTTCAATTCGTTCTATTATCATTCCCTTGAAAGTGATCTGCAGTAATAAATATCCAAATAAGGGATATCATCAAACTTGGGTCCACTATCAGGTAATTTTTAACATTTTTTACTCACCATCTGCTATTATTGTTAATAACTTTACAGCTTAAATAAAGGTTTTATTATAATGATTATAACTAATTGTATACCCAGTAATCGAAGAAATAATAATTTGCATTATTAAGAAAGTGCTGATGATATATATGATAATAGGAAAAGTAGTTTTTGTGTACAGTAAGTAGAAAATCTTTAGAAACTAAAAAAAGATGAAAATGTGGAGTGAGGTGTAAAGATTGTGAGTGATAAATATATGTTATAAAACAGATTGTTTGTTGTATAAGACAATGTTAACATTTTGAAAAGTTAGAGAAAAAATAAGAATATGGAAACTGAAAAACTAAAACGTAAAATATGTTGGTGAAAAGAAAGCTAAAATAATATTTATATTTAAAAATGTCGTCAGGAAACAAAACATTTTAACGTTAACTTTGTATTTTGTCAAAGTGAAAAAAATCTGGATAAAAATGGAAGTGAAATATTATAAGGATAAAATCAATTACAATAAGTAATATTTTCTGATATCGTAATTTCAATATTGCCACACATCTTTCAATAGCATTATTTGTAACAAATAAAAATGATATTCTATGAAAACTTGTAAACTTTTATAATATTTTATTTTTACATATTAGAAAAATAATAGCATCTTTATAATAAAGTGGAACATTTTTATGGATTTGTATTTTTTTTTTAAAAATTCATTACTTTTGGAATTTAAAAATACAATTTATTCTATAAGTTAATAAAAATTATGTTTCAATATTTGCAGCATCTGAATTGTTATCTTCTATTGTTGGTAAACATGGTAGAATAGCAAACTCTGGAACTCAATATCCATGTATGTCACTTTCTCTTATGAATTCCTGGGCAACAAACCATTTAATTATTTTATTTATTCATTTATCTAATATAAAGGGCCGGTGGATTGCTTGAAGGAGAGGGGAAGTGCATCTTACTACGGTCGGACTTTGAGTTTTCAGATAGGATGCAAATTATTACATGATGAAATATATAACCATGATTGTATATACTTCCAATAAACTAGCTCTGTATATTTTTATTAAATAATTTTGGTTAGTTCAGCCAGTTCTCACCCTTTTCTGGTTCTGTTATATCACACTATTCAAACTCAGGGAGTAATTGCTTTTGACCCTCTTATCAAAGAACAAAATCACACTAATAACAATTGTTACATCTCTATATAAATGATACTTGATTATCTAAACTCTATAAATATCTTCTAATATCATTGCATACAGAATAAGGTGTGTATATGTATATATTGAAGATTATCACAACCATTGGCATGGATATATCTATTTGTGATTTTAAAAATAATGATGATAAGAATATTGGTGGTAGGTATAAGAATAATGATGAGCTAGAGACCAGATTAAAGTAACAGATTGTTGTAACATTTATTGATAACAAAAACAAATGTTTAATAATACTGAATTATATAATTTGCTATGTCAAGGAGGAGTTTCTACCACATTATTAGCTAATAATGATAATAATAAATAAATTCTTATCCCTCACTCAGCCCATGGTAGAAATTCATGTGTTTGACATCAGTTATTTACAAAGATATATATATATATTGTAACGTTTATTTATATATGTTGCAAATATATTGGCATTGGGTAAAAGCTAAAAAAGTAAATTTAGATTTTTTTTTTGATTAGTATAATTTTTGTTAAAACGTGCAATGAAAGTTAAAATTGTCATTTTTTTTTTTATCTAATTGGAAATAAAAATTGGAAAGAATAAATGACATGCAGATTACTAATCCAGATAAATTAAAAGAATTCCAAAAGTATAAGCTAAAAGAAAAATATTTTAGCTAATTAAAGATGGAAGAATAATGCTAAAAAAAAAGTAAGACTTTGTAATTTAAATTTAAGAGAGAGTGTACAATATTATTATCTTATATGCTGATAAAAAGACAAAAGAGTGCGCAGAAGTTTCATAAACTGGATCGTGATATAAAAAGGAGAGGACAACTTCAATCTGGGTCTTCTCTTTAACTTCTAGTTACATCTCGGAAAGTTGGAGGTTTCTGCGAGCATAACCTGTGACAAGAAATATACTTCTACACAGGTATGCCCCTTGCTGTACCAAGCTGTCACACAAGCATGGAAACAGGACTTGTGAAGACCACTTTTTGCAATAAAAGGGTCACTACAACTGTGCCTTTTCTCCAGCTATAGAACGGAACAATAATGGAAGACACCGGCAGGAAAGACCAATGGAAATTCTCATGATCTGGGATCCCATAAACCTACATGAACTTACCGGTAAGTTAAGAATAAATTTTCCTGCTAGTGACTTAAAAGTTTGCAAACAATTATTTATCTAAGCTTAGACTACCATCCTGATATAGACTTTTCTTTTCATATTCAAGGGACTTTCTAATAAAGAATTTTATACAAGATCTTGGAACATTATTAAATTGCTTTAATTGCTTAATCCAACTGTTTTTGTTAATCGATTCATTATCTGGATTAGTGTGTGTGTATTTTCCTGTTTAGTTAATTCGTAATTTAACTTATAAATATTTTTAGTTTGTTAGAATAAAAGAGATTTTACTTTTGTCAACCTTTTCATTGTGCGTTATTAATAATAGTTATTATTTTTTTAATATTAAATTTATTATTAGTTTAATAAGATTTAAAATGGAATTTACCTTGCCAATATATTTAAACAAGCCCAGGAATAATAATCAAAAAGGAGAAAATAATTCTCGTTACGGTATGATGTAATACCGATTAGTTTAAAAGTATTTTTTTTATTTATGAGATGTTATATGATGATTTCAGCGAATTCTTAGGAATTCTGGTGCCCAGATTAAATAAATTAAAAGCTGATTTCATCAATAGCACAATTCTCAACAATTAATAGGCCGAGTTGATCAGGAAATATAGCTATGTTTTTAGAATAGAAATATAACTCTTCTTTTTTGACATAGCTTGATCAACTCACGCGCAGTTTATATTAGCGTGTAGAGGCCTAGCAAAACAGAAAATGTTATAATATATATATACCCATGATCCTATTTTAAGAATTTGAGTGAGAACAGGTTATTACCCGAGCTGCGAGTAGGTATATTTATGAGTATGGAATAATTCCAATCTCAAGCCCCAATCTTATCAATTAATAAGAATTATACCCCTCGAAAACAAAAGAAAAGGTTCCAGTGGACCTTTTGGGTACACTATCTCAGTCTCAAGGTCTGGGAGACAATGTCTATCAGGAGAATGAAGCCGAGGTTATCTGACAAAGAAACGTCATTTATATATTTTTATAATTTCCTTATCTGCCCTATCAATCTTATAATTTTATTTCTTTTAGAGATATACGGTAATGAATAGCAGTAAGCTTTTATAAATAATAACCCTGAAATTATAAGAATCTCGTAATTCAAATAAATATACAAGTTATAGTTTAAATTCTAAGATTTATTAATACCGTATATATTAATGTCTTAAATATATGACTCATTCATTCCAATACATATATATAATATCTATATACACATTCATGAAAGAGTGCAACTATATGTCAGTGTCGTATTTACTAAATGATTTAATCTATTTCTATATTTACTTTCTTTAAGTTGGGACAAAGCGCATACTTCTTAATTTATTATTATATGTTCACTTAAAATATATATAGAGACGGTCAAAGTTACCTCATTTGAGAGCGAACGTTTGCGTGTTTAAGGCTGATGATCTGTAAATTTACAATATTATAATCGTGATTATTTTAGTGAGAGTTGTCAATCTGAAAGATGATGAAAGATTTCATAATGTCTACTCATATAATAATCCATCCTAGGGGTGTTAGGTAGATGATTTAAAAATTGAAGACATGAAAGTTCTTGTTGTTTGGAGCTCCGCGATCACTTCACTTGCTTGAAATAGATGGCAAAATCTCCATAGACAAAGATAATCATGGTAGGCAGGTCACAACAATTATATACTGGCCAGTTTAATGAATCCACATGATTCTTTTATCCCAGCATTTTGATGGGACCCATTCTTATTAATTTTTATTAATTAATCAAATCAGTTTATGAAAATTTACTTTTCACGCTTCTTTCTCTCTAACTGTCACTTTTCCGAATCACTACAAAATCAAATATATATATAGTTTTTTTTCTTTTAACTCTCTTTCACCTCACATTTATTTCTATCCATATGCCGATGACCATTAGCTCAGAAATTCTTTTAGCTTCCATTGTTCCAAAATACTCAATTGGTCAGTTCTTGGAATTCCGATGACAAGTGTCATTAACAGAAATCCCCCTTGGCACAACTTGCAACTTCTTTTATTACTCTCTCCAGCTTTAATTTTAATTTGCTTTCATAACTTACGGTAATAAATAACAAAAATATATAAAACAAAAATATTAAAATACAACTCAGTACATAACCTCTCCTCTTCATCTTTACATACAAATCTATCTGTTAGTAATTAATTCTACACATCATAACAATACGTGTAATAAATATATATGTATACATTTGTGCCATTAAATGGTTAATGTATTTCACTCACACTCTTTTGTAATGTATATCTATAAATTTTCTCACATCTTTCAATTTACTTCATAATAACAATTGCAATAAACATTCTTTTGTAATCATTATTGCTTTTTACTTCCTTTAGTACCTGTATTCGAACACCCTGCTACTGTTACAATATATATATATATATATATATATATATATATATATTGTAACAGTATTGATTTGTATATTATATATATATATATATATATATATATATAATATACAAATCAATATATATATCAAAATACAGTACAATTTATATAAATTATATTCTTTTAGAAGTACTTTCGACTATACACTTTGTAGTCTTTATCAACTATATAACGTTGAATAATCAAAACGAGACAACCCTTAACAATACCCATAGTTCAATTCAGATTTCCCACAATTCTGTTATCTTAACATTTGATGACTGGCGATTCATTAACATTTGACGATTTCTTGAAATCAACATAGCCTCTTTTATTTTACGTTTATTATGACAACGTTCAATTTGAATAATTTTCATATTTTTATAATCAAATTTAAATCCATATTGACAAGATTTATTATGATCAAATATAACAGATGATGAAGGTTTATTTACATCTGTTCCATATTGATTCTCTTTTTGAATTCTATTATATAAAAGCATATGTTCTTTTATTCTCTTCTCAAATGTACACTTAGATTCACCAATGTATTGTACGCCGCATCCACATATCAATCTATATATAATAGAATTTTGATTAAACTTTGAATTTTGAATTTTAGAATTATTAAGCAATCTATTTATGTTATTTGTAGAGAAAAAAGCAATATGACACAAACCATTATAAATTTTCCTAATAAACTTGACCTGCTCATCTGATATAAATGGCATTGAAATCCATTTCATTTTGATATTTTTATTTTTAATTTTATTATAGTGTTGATTTCTTTTAAATCCTTTAATAATATTAGCAATTGCATTTTTATAATAACCAATTTTCAACAAGTCATTAACAAATAAATGTACATTTTTAATTTTATCACTAGAATATTTGCATAATTTTTCATTTCGAAATAAGAATGATTTCAATCCAGACAGCTTATGACACATAGGTACATGTGATTCATATGGAATAAAACCTCTAGTTTCAATTGGTTTAATTAACATAAGATAATCCAAACTGTAATCATTAAGAGTAACTTGAATATCCAAGAATTTTATGGAATTGTATTTCTCTTTAGTTATAACCCATTTTATATCCTTAATCTCATTTAATTCATTAAATAAATTGACTATTAATTCTTGTTTTCCACAAATAAAAACATCATCCACATATCTATGATATACTTTAATTTCTTGATATTTCAATTGTTTTAAAATTTTACTTTCATATGTTGATATAACAAAATTACAAATTTGAGCAACAGCAGGAAGACCAATTGGCCAACCAAAATTCATTTTATAATATTCATTATTAAAATTAACATAAATATTTTTATCAATAAACTGCAATACTTTTATAATAAAATTTATAATATCAGACTTTACATTTTTTGAAACAAGAGCATTATAAATAATATTAATTGACTCTATTCTATCTATTGATCCATACATTTCATTTATATCAAAAGTACAAATTGTGTCATGTAAATCTATATTTATATTCTTAATTTTATCTACAAAATCAAACGATGATGAAATAGTATATTCTCCAAAACCTAAAATATCTTGAAGTAATAATTCAATATATCTACATGTTTGATAATAATATGCACCACCAAAATCAACCATCAATCTCAATGGATAATTTTCTTTATGTAGCTTTATATTCGAAAATATCCTAGGGCAAATAGCAGATGATGGATATAAGTTATAATATGTATGACTATCAATAGCTTTATTCTTAGCTTTTTTTAAAATTTCATTTATAAATTTCATGCGAGATATATCAATATTTATTATTTCACTATTTTGAAATTTAAGCTTTTTCATTTGATCCATAACTTTTTCATTATATTTCGCTCTTGTAAACAAACACATACGAAGGCCCTTGTCCTCCTTTAAACACACTAAGTCATTATTTAATAGGAAACTTTTAAATTTATTAATTTGACTTAACCATTTATCATTCCTATTATATTTAAAGTTTTTATTTTTAACTTCTTTAACAATGTTATTACAAATATTCGCATCACACTTAATCATACTAAATGAATGTTCTATTGCATAATTCAATTCAAGATTACAATCTTTCCATCCACCACCAACATATTTCGATCCGAAATTTAAAATATATTTTTGACTGAAATCCAAATTTATACCAGACAAGTTCACATAATTTTGATCATTCATTTTATCCGGAAAATGTAGATATATTGAATTATTACTTCAAGATATTTTAGGTTTTGGAGAATATACTATTTCATCATCGTTTGATTTTGTAGATAAAATTAAGAATATAAATATAGATTTACATGACACAATTTGTACTTTTGATATAAATGAAATGTATGGATCAATAGATAGAATAGAGTCAATTAATATTATTTATAATGCTCTTGTTTCAAAAAATGTAAAGTCTGATATTATAAATTTTATTATAAAAGTATTGCAGTTTATTGATAAAAATATTTATGTTAATTTTAATAATGAATATTATAAAATGAATTTTGGTTGGCCAATGGGTCTTCCTGCTGTTGCTCAAATTTGTAATTTTGTTATATCAACATATGAAAGTAAAATTTTAAAACAATTGAAATATCAAGAAATTAAAGTATATCATAGATATGTGGATGATGTTTTTATTTGTGGAAAACAAGAATTAATAGTCAATTTATTTAATGAATTAAATGAGATTAAGGATATAAAATGGGTTATAACTAAAGAGAAATACAATTCCATAAAATTCTTGGATATTCAAGTTACTCTTAATGATTACAGTTTGGATTATCTTATATTAATTAAACCAATTGAAACTAGAGGTTTTATTCCATATGAATCACATGTACCTATGTGTCATAAGCTGTCTGGATTGAAATCATTCTTATTTCGAAATGAAAAATTATGCAAATATTCTAGTGATAAAATTAAAAATGTACATTTATTTGTTAATGACTTGTTGAAAATTGGTTATTATAAAAATGCAATTGCTAATATTATTAAAGGATTTAAAAGAAATCAACACTATAATAAAATTAAAAATAAAAATATCAAAATGAAATGGATTTCAATGCCATTTATATCAGATGAGCAGGTCAAGTTTATTAGGAAAATTTATAATGGTTTGTGTCATATTGCTTTTTTCTCTACAAATAACATAAATAGATTGCTTAATAATTCTAAAATTCAAAATTCAAAGTTTAATCAAAATTCTATTATATATAGATTGATATGTGGATGCAGCGTACAATACATTGGTGAATCTAAGTGTACATTTGAGAAGAGAATAAAAGAACATATGCTTTTATATAATAGAATTCAAAAAGAGAATCAATATGGAACAGACGTAAATAAACCTTCATCATCTGTTATATTTGATCATAATAAATCTTGTCAATATGGATTTAAATTTGATTATAAAAATATGAAAATTATTCAAATTGAACGTTGTCATAATAAACGTAAAATAAAAGAGGCTATGTTGATTTCAAGAAATCGTCAAATATTAATGAATCGTCAGTCATCAAATGTTAAGATAACAGAATTGTGGGAAATCTGAATTGAACTATGGGTATTGTTAAGGGTTGTCTCGTTTTGATTATTCAACGTTATATAGTTGATAAAGACTACAAAGTGTATAGTCAAAAGTACTTCTAAAAGAATATAATTTATATAAATTGTACTGTATTTTGATATATATATTGATTTGTATATTACATATATTGTGAAACGAAAACAGATATCAAACTTTATTTATTATATATATATATATATATAAACATTACAAGCATAAAACTAAACTAGTCAATATATATATATTGTAACGAGCACAGACGTTCGTTACATTGTTGTTGTTTTTTTATTTATTAAACATGAAAGTAAATTAAAAAGTTCGCATTTAAAAATTTTCTTTAAGAATTAAAAATTGAAATTAAATATCATCTTAAACTCGTATATATTAAATCGCACAGATAAAAAAAAAATTATTAAAATAAAACTGTATTAAAAATAGAAAAGGTATTTTAAAAACAAAAACTTAAAAAGATTTAGAGATAAAAATATATATTTGATTTGGAAAACAGGTTAATTAATCAGAAATGGAAATGATTGTTAATTAGTTAAATGTAAACCAGCCTTGGGCATTTAAATGTAAAAACATCAGTCAGATAGGAAAACAATAGAAACTTTTAGCAAATGAAATAAATCCATTGGGAAATCGGACCTCAACGAAAAGGATCATCGCATCGATGACGTAATGTAAATGCAATCCTTCAAATGAATATAAAAGGACAAGGTTGAAAATTATTAGGGATTGGAGATATTATGATTATTACGATGTGACTATATGTAGTAGTACGAAGTTGGAGGAATTGACAGACGCACGGTCAATTCTTTCAGCTGTTAAAGAAAGGAGAAATGAACTATCGTTTCCTACATTGAGGACCAACTAAATTAAAAAACCTCCAAATGAATAAATAAAACATCGGCTAAATGTATACCAATATCTTCAGGACGGCGTGGGAATTCCTGTTCAAACTTACAAATGACAGATAAAGATGAACTGTTTAAAACCGTAAGAACTTTACAATTAATGAACATTAAGTTAAAAACTCTTCGTATTTAAAATAATTGCATTAGTTTCCTATCTGACTAAAGTAGTTAAAATGTTATTTGATGTATTTTTTATTTATTTGTGTAAAATCATTTCCATTTATTTAATTTTGTTCTTTAAGTTTATTTATGATTTCTGTTTTCCGATAAATTAAAATATATCAATGTTAAACTTAAGTCGGGCGTGAATGGCTGTATAGATTTGTAAAGTTATATTAGGGGAGGGTAATCTTAGGTTATTTGTTTCGTGGTTAAATTGGGTCAATGGATTGGATATATTGGTGTGATTAGTAGATGTAATATTGATTCGCTACGGGCAGAATCGCTTCATACGCCGCACACTTCCGTTTGCCTATGGAAGGAATTATAAGTCAGATACCGCAGTTCCTTTCTATGGAGTTTTTTGTTTTATTGCTCTTCTTTGCAGATAGATGTAATATTCCTATCTCATAAGAGGCAATTTCTTCTCTTAACCTTTTGTGCTGCTGTATTTTATTACATTGAATACATCGATATATCAGATGAATTGATGCCAGTTTGACTACGAATTTTAGCCTAAGGTTAAATAGGGATAGAATGTTTATTTTCAAAAGCAAATTTATGTGGTCTATTCATACTCGATCCTAAATAAAAATGCAGTAAATTTAAGTTGTTTATAGACGCTTGCATGAATTGTTTATCGGTTAAGTATGTTTTGGGTTTTCATATTTGATCAAAATATATAGACATTCGATAAATAATGATACCTTACGGGAAGTATCTAAAATGTATTTATTCGGATGTTTTTTTAAGTTATTGGTGACAATGCAAGTATCTTATGGTGAATACTATTGGGTTACGTATAAAGTTCCCTCCGCAATTGTCAGTAATCAATAATTTTGTATTTTGATCGTTTATGTTTACTTTGAAATGTTTTTGACCGTGAAATCTATGTAACCGATCTATATTCAACATTATAAACAAGCTTTCATAAATTTATCTGTGCGAACTTAATTAAAATGTAAAATTAGAATATAATAGTAATTAAATGTAAATTAAAGTCAAAAATCAAAGTTAAAAATAATGTTAAATGTGAAAATGTAAAACTAATACTAAAATAATTTTAAATCTTATATATATGTGCGTAAATACATTTTTGTATGTTAATTACTGGCAGTAGCTTATTTTTTTTTATATACTCTTAGATTATCTTATTAAATCTCCACTATTCCACTGAGCTAGTGACATGGGCTAACGACCGGAATCAAAATTAAAAAAAAAAAAAAAAAAAATTTTTTTTTTTGACTGACGTATCTGCCTACTTTATAAATTTTTCTAGGGTCAAATGCCTAGATGGCGCCCTGTAGTGCAGTTGACGTTAAGTCGCTTTCTCCGGATCATTACAATATATATATATATATATATATATAATCAAAACTACCCCAAATCCAAAATTCAACCAGACCAGCATAAAAATAATATTAAAACACTACCAAAAGTTTCACTGCTACAAGCAGACTTCTCAAGTGTAAAGAACTACAAAAACTACACAATATATATAATATTAAACATTACCCACAAATCCATTCACTTCCCATCTACCTTTCTGGGAAGTGAATGGATTTGTGGGTAATGTTTAATATTATATATATTGTGTAGTTTTTGTAGTTCTTTACACTTGAGAAGTCTGCTTGTAGCAGTGAAACTTTTGGTAGTGTTTTAATATTATTTTTATGCTGGTCTGTTTGAATTTTGGATTTGATATATATATATATATATATATATATATATATATATATATAACTATATATATATTATATATATATATATATATATATATAATAGTAACTTACAGTTATTATTATTGGTCTAACGTGCTTTTATCTCTTATGAAATTATTTATAAATATAAAATTTATTTGACTATTTTATTATGTATACATATATAAACTATTTATATATACATGTGAGTTTTAAATAATATATACCTTAAGTTTTTGAGTAAAATGCCAGATTTGGAGTTGAAATGAATGATTTTATATATATGTGAACTTTAAACAATATATATATTAATGTCAAGTTTTTGAGTAAAATGCCAGATTTGAGGTAGAATAATAAATAATTTTATATATATTTTATTATTAAATCTTAATGTTTATTGAACAATTAATATTTGAATAAAGCATGAACTTGTAACAACACATGAGCAGATTTATTCGTTCTCTTGTTATTAAGGAGAAGAAAAGAAAATCGTTTCTCTTTAAATATTTTTTTCTTTTATCAATACTACTGTTCAACGATTGGAATTTAAATATTAACTTTTCCAAATTAAGATAATCTGTGGATTAAAAGTCTGCAAGGAAAATATTTTAATTTTCTATTAAATCTTAAAGGATTAGCAATATAAAAGAAAAGAACGTCTGTTTAAGTTTTTTGGAAACTACGTTGTTTTAATACTTCCGTTATTCTTCAGGTATATATAAATTTAAGATATATATATATACACAGGATAAAACAATGTGCTTTGAGTAAAACAGCTTTGTATCATAAAGGTTTTGAAACCAACCTTGCATGCTATTTTAAAATATTTTGAAATATTTGAAATATTAATTGAAAAGAATGTCTAATGATAATAGAAAAATGGAGATTAAGAACATCATCATTCGAAGAATATTTACTATATATTATATCAATCAAGTCATTGGATATTGTTAACAGTTTATCAATGAAGGATAAATAAATCATCATTATTCCAATGGATTAATATACTTCATAAAAGATCTTCATTAGGATGATGAACTATAAACTTCAACATCTACTTTCAACTCTGGAAAATAAGTTTTCTTTATTATTTATTTATATATATTATAATAATGCTTATATTATTTTAATATGTTTATTATTATTATTATCTTTATTTCAAATTTGGCATTGCATCATTATATCTTAATAAGAAAATTATATTTAATATTAAATATAATTAATTGAAAGCTTGACATAATTCATCAAATTAGATGAAGGATATAAAGAATAGTTATTATTTAATAGATATTTTAAACAGGATTATATTATATTTACTACATAATATTGTAAACGTTTAATGTATTTTATTTAACAAAAATACATATAATATATAAGTTATACAATTGTAAATAGTACTTATATATTAGTAATTATGAAACATATAAATAAGAACGGTAAATAAATTAATAAGTTACATAAATTATTAATTTTTGAATCCAGATATTGTTTTTATATATCTGTTAATTTAAACTATTTTCTTTAATTTTTGAAAGTTTATTATAGTATTGAGTTTTATCATAGGGTATTGGATAAGAATATTATTTATTAATATTTTTAAAATGGTAAAATTCATCCATATTTATTTATTAATATTTTATTATCTATTATATTATATTTTTTATTGTTTATTAAATATTGATTTATTAACTTGATTTCTTAGTCTAATCATTATTGAATTATATTATATATATATATATATATATATAATTCAATAATGCTAGTATTATAAATATCATATGAATATTAATTATAATTAATGCTTATATAAAGGCATATTAAATAATAACTTGTTTTGAAATTATTCCTGAAAAGAGCTAATTGCAAATTCTCCATGAGTTTGAATATCGTGGCATAATGGTGACTGAAAAAGAGATGAAAGATGGATGAAATAATCTAAATTATATTAAAACTTATTTGAAGATTATTGAGCTAGCATAATAAAGATAGATATAATCATGGACTTAGTATTTCATAAATTCATTTCTAGCATTCTATCTGAAGACCCAAAGTCCAATTGTAGTGAAATGCATATCCTCTTTCTAGGGAATTTAATCATCCCCTTATATTTAACAAGACCAACTTAGATTTTAAATATAATCCATTTTGTTATATTTGGTGAACCTAACTGTGAAGCATTAAGTTAATGATTTCCAAGCATTAAATATAATTGATTATGTTATATTTGGTATATCAACTGGGATGATTAAATGCCGTTCCATTATACTTGGTGCCTCAACTAAGGCTATCAAATAGGCCATCCTGTTATATTTGGTGCACAACGTTTTGGGCATTGAACATTTAAGTTCACCACAGGTATAAACCGGCGTTCCAATATATTTGGCACGCAATGTTTTAGGCTTTGAACATTTAAATTCATCACAGGTATAAATTATATACTATTACATATTTACTATATTAACTGGGGCTTTGAATCAATGATTCTATATTATTACATATAGTGAAAAAGTCATGGATAGATTAATTGATTATTCTTGGTAACAAGTATGTTGTTAAGAAGATTCATATGGGGTTTATAATTACAAGATTAATATAAATAAAAAAATGATATTATATATAATATGATTTAGAGAGATCAATATTTAAATAACTAATTATTAAATTATGTTTTAAACAAGAGTTGAGTGGGATAAAGTTTTTCTGTAGACATAGATGTTTAAAAATATACACATATATCATTAGAACATCATAAGTATATATAAATAGCATGAGGTGGTAAAGAACTTTACGATATAATATTTTGAATATAAAAATATATAAACTTGTGTAATATTTGAATTAAGTTAAAATTTGTTATGCTTCGAAGTGGGAAAATGTTTTCAAACAAAGATATTGAATGCTCTAGTCAAATTCAAGATGATTTGCAAAGTGAACTGAGTGATGATATTAATATTATAGAACAATCATCATTAATACAAGCACCTGGGGGTTCTACAACCATAGTTGAATACCCTCAACAAACACAGAATTTAGATCAAGTGTTATCGCAAACACAAAATCTAGTTGATGAAGATTTAAATCAATCATCTAAAATTGAGATAAACCAATCACTTAATGTTGACACAACAAAGGTTATAGATAATAACACAATTATAATGGAAATGTTTAAAATGTTAATGGATAATAATAATAAAATAGATAATTTTAGAAATGAAATCAAAAGTGATCTGTATGATAATAAAAGGGAAGATAAAAAAATTACAATAGGAGATGGAAAAGAATTTTTACCTAGTATACCTTATCATTGGCATGATTGGTATATTGTTTGTACTCAAAATTGTTTGTATATTTGGAGTAAATATGTAGTTTTAAGGTTATATAAAGAAAGTAATGGATGGATTGAAATTATTTTGGATGGAAAATCTGCTACTATATTTACTAATGGTGATTTTTGTGAGAATGCTGATAAGGAATTATATTTAAAGGAATTACAGAATGCATGTAATCAAGTTAAACCTGGTACTCTTAGACAACCTATTTTATTTTCATCTAATTTAACATGTTTTGCTATTAGAAATTGGTTTTTTATGTATGAAACAGATGATAAATTACTATTCGTAATGCAGATAATCAAAAACAAGCTATTATCTTACAAAAAGATTTACATGGTTTTATTTTAAAATCCAATAAAGGTAATAAACATTCTTTTAATGCTGAAACTTTACTTGACATGGAGTTTTCTACTGGTTGGTTATCTCAAATTCCCAATGATGGAATAGAAAAATGTCCTATTAACTTTATTTTAGAGGAGACAATACAAACTCCACAAATAAATTCCATTAAAACAATTATGAATGATACAATTCAGATTAAGGTGAACAATCAACAACAAGAACTTCAAACTTCTTTTGAATGTAATGATGATATCCAGAGTGAATCATTATTAGTTCAATTGACTACTACAGAAGAAAATGATCAAAACCACTTTGATATTACACAACAGAGTAAAGATATAAAAATCAGCACAACATTTTTGGAATGGTTAGTTTAAATCCATTAAATTCAGAAAGAATTGTGGAAATGAATGAAGTAAAGAGTTTCCAAAACACACACGTCATGGAGATGCAACAAACAGAGATGAGATATAGAACTCAAGATGATAAAAAAATAGAAAATGAAGTAGTGAATAATTTAAAAATTGTTGTTAAAGATCTTGATGGGATAAAGGAGCCTGATATAAAATCTATTTTTTCACATCAGATATTGTTTGAGACAAGGAATGATTCTTTTAAAACTAATATAGATATCTATGATAATAGTAAAGAACAAAGTCTTGGACAAAATCATTTAAAATTTATTAAAAAAGATCCACAACAAATAATTATCTCTAATAATAGATTAAATTTTCAGTATTATATAATGCTTGAAACTGAAAATTATTTTATTAATATTGATTTAGAAGGATTAAATTTAAATATTTGTAAATTTAATTATGAAAATCAATCATTAATCTCTCAGATGAATATTTCAGAAATTCAAAAAGGTCATACATTCCATAAGTTATGTAATACTTATGAAGGTCCATTTACTTTCATTTAACACATGAATTATTGTGCTTAATGAAGATAAGCACATATTATGGAAGGACTTTTAAGGATTTGTGACCATTTGAAATGAAAACAGATAATGAGTAATGATTGAACCCATTATAGTTTGTTAAAAAAATGTATATATAGAAATTTTGATGACATAAACATTGATGAAGGCACTAAATATAGAAAAATTAAATTAAACAAGTATACACTTGAACAATGAAATTTAATCTTTGGTTACTTGATCTAGAATAGGAAGTAGACCAAATGGTTAATATGATATGGTAATAAAATGCCAACCTAATTTATAAATCTATAAAGTATAGATATACAATTATAGATGTATATGTATATAAGTATGTATAAGAAGAATACTTACTAGTCTTGGAGAAATATTCTCACCCATCCGACTACATTTTCATCAAATTATACTTATATTATTTTAAAAAATATAAACCTATAATTTATGAACCCAAAATACATGGAGAAAATGACATTTTACAAGCTCATAAACAACTTGTTAAAATGGCAGGCAATAGAAATCAGAATAAAAAAATGTATTTATGAATTTAAAGTTTGAGATAAAGTGTTGATAAAGACTTTCCATCCCAGTAAACCATTAGAGAATAAATATAAATTTTACGACACATATGAAGGACCTTATACTATCATTAAAAAGGCAGGTCCAAATGGATTTTGGATTAACCAAGAAGGAGAGATTTGTGGTATGTATAATTCATGAATTTTAAAACCTTATTTTGGCTGTATATAATGTTATATAAAGAAATAAGGTGAATATCAAGATAAGTATTGGGCAGTGTAAACCATATGGTTGTATATAAAAAAAAATAATAGTGATCAATATAAAGGAAAATATATAGTTAAGAACATTAGTTTTGGTGAGGGTATTCTTTAATGCCTTGAAGTAAGTAAAAACAATAGAGTACAATTCATATTAATAAATGGATACTCTAGTATTTATTTAGTCCTTTTCAAATTCGTGTCTTAAAGAAGCAGGAATAAGGCTAGTAAATATATTTGTGTTGTCCAAGAAGGAAACACATTTTTTATATAAAAAAAATGTTAACCATCAAAGTCCTTAATTTTATTTTTGATCATTATCAAAAGAATAAAATAGCCCAAGTATAAGGAAAGATATAACAGTTAAAAAAATAAAAAAAACTTCAACCCTTCATAAAATCCAAGTATAAATGCAATTAAATTATAAGCACATACTAAAATAGTTGTAAGTGTTTAAAATTTTAACTTAAATTAAAATTTTAATTTCCTAAGAGAAGGGGAAATATAATAGTAACTTACAGTTATTATTATTGTTCTAACGTGCTTTTATCTCTTATGAAATTATTTATAAATATAAAATTTATTTGACTATTTTATTATGTATACATATATAAACTATTTATATATACATGTGAGTTTTAAATAATACATACCTTAAGTTTTTGAGGAAAATGCCAGATTTGGAGTTGAAATGAATGATTTTATATATATGTGAACTTTAAACAATATATATATTAATGTCAAGTTTTTGAGTAAAATGCCAGATTTGAGGTAGAATAATAAATAATTTTATATATATTTTATTATTAAATCTTAATGTCTATTGAACAATTAATATTTGAATGAAGCATGAACTTGTAACAACACACGAGCAGATTTATTCGTTCTCTTGTTATTAAGGAGAAGAAAAGAAAATCATTTCTCTTTAAATATTTTTTTCTTTTATCAATACTACTGTTCAACGATTGGAATTTAAATATTCACTTTTCCAAATTAAGATCATCTGTGGATTAAAAGTCTGCAAGGAAAATATTTTAATTTTCTATTAAATCTTAAAGGAATAGCAATATAAAAGAAAAGAACGTCTGTTTAAGTTTTTTGGAAACTACGTTGTTTTAACACTTCCGTTATTCTTCGGATATATATAAATTTAAGATAATTATATATATATATATATAAGATAAAACAATGTGATTTGAGTAGAACAGCTTTGTATCGTAAAGGTTTTGAAACCAACCATGCATGCTATTTTAAAATATTTTGAAATATTTGAAATATTAATTGAAAAAAACATCTAATGATAATAGAAAAAGGGAGATTAAGAACATCATCATTCGAAGAATATTTACTATATATTATATCAATCAAGTCATTGGATATTATTAACAGTTTATCAATGAAGGATAAATAAATCATCATTATTCCAATGGATTAATATACTTTGTAAAAGATCTTCATTAGGATGATGAACTATAAACTTCAATATCTACTTTCAACTCTGGAAAATAAGATTTCTTTATTATTTATTTATATATATTATAATAATGCTTATATTATTTTAATACATTTATTATTATTATTATTATCTTTATTTCAAATTTGGCATCGCAACATTATATCTTAATAGGAAAATTATATTTAATATTAAATATAATTAATTGAAAGCTTGACATAATTCATCAAATGAGATGAATGATATAAAGAATAGTTATTATTTAATAGATATTTTAAACAGGATTATATTATATTTACTACATAATATTGTAAACGTTTAATGTATTTTATTTAACAAAAATACATATAATATATAAGTTATACAATTGCATATAGTACTTATATATTAGTAATTATGAAACATATAAATAAGAATGGTAAATAAATTAATAAGTTACATAAATTATTAATTTTTGAATCCAGAAATTGTTTTTATATATCTGTTAATTTAAACTATTTTCTTTAATTTTTGAAACTTTATTATAGTATTGAGTTTTATCATAGGGTATTGGATAAGAATATTATTTATTAATATTTTTAAAATGGTAAAATTCATCATTATTTATTTATTAATATTTTATTATCTATTATATTATATTTTTTATTGTTTATTAAATATTGATTTATTAACTTGATCTCTTTGTCTAATCATTATTGAATTATATTATATATATGCTAGTATTATAAATATCATATGAATATTAATTATAATTAATGCTTATATAAAGGCATATTAAATAACAACTTGTTTTGAAATTATCCCTGAAAAGAGCTAATTGCAAATTCTCCATGAGTTTGAATATTGTGGCATAATGGTGACTGAAAGAGGGATGAAAGATGGATGAACTCATCTAAATTATATTAATACTTATTTAAAGATTATTGAGCTAGCATAATAAAGATAGATATAATTATGGACTTAGTATTTCATAAATTCATTTCTAGCATTCTACCTGAAGACCCAAATCCGATTGTGGTGAAATGCATATCCTCTTTCTAGGGAATTTAATCATCCCCTTATATTTAACAAGACCAACTTAGATTTTAAATATAATCCATTTTGTTATATTTGGCGAACCTAACTGTGAAGCATTAAGTTAAAGATTTCCAAGCATTAAATATAATCGATTATGTTATATTTGGTATATCAACTGGGATGATTAAATGCCATTCCGTTATATTTGGTGCCTCAACTAAGGCTTTCAATTATGCCATCCCATTATAATATATATATATATTCTACCTAACTCACCCTCCGCTCTTTATATTTATTCTTTTTCTTTTAATAATAATAATATATAAAGTACGTCGTCCCGTAAATTTGTATAAAACATCATTTATATAAAGTAATAACAATGTCCCAAATTTTATTATAACGACTCGATCAGAATTCTATACCACTCTCTTACACAGAATCCTATCACAGGGTGGTTAGTGCTACGGGTGGAGTAATCAATATCATTGGAAAACTTCTGCCAATAACATTTATACTCGTTTACTAGAACACGTATTAGCCAATCAAACTTTTATTTATTTAAAGGAAGAAATCCTATGGGTGCCAGCCGAGCTTGTCGACAAGTCTGCTTGACCAATACGGTCTAGTACCCGCTCCCGCTAGCTCAGCTACAATAATCAATAAAATATACTCCGCCTACTTAAAAAATCACTTTTAAAAATCTTTTCTACGCTAACTTTCTCGCTTTCTCTTTTCTTTATTTTAATTATTTAAGTTAAATCTAATTTGAGTAATAACTAAACAATGAAATATTTATTTACGCTATTATACTTCGTTTTGTCTTATAACACAATTATCTACACCTTCGATCAAGTTGAAATAAAATTTAATGCACTCAAAGTTCCATATTATAAATACAAATTAATCATACGCATACGCTTATATTTGAAGTAACAATAAAATCTCATATAAATACATTTGGAAATAATCATACGCATACACTGATATTTAAACTCACACTAAAATACATTTGATAAAATAATTATACGCATTTATTTATATTGGAAATCACACTGAAATCTCTGGGCATTGGAGCTAACGACAATTAGTAGTTCATAAGATAAAGTTCAGAGTTTATTATTACGGCTTTAATTAGTGAGTTAGAAATTGAAATAAATATTACCTAGCTTTCTCCCCTCTGCACGGTTTTTTGAGCGTTGCTTCAATAGTGTTTCCTTCGGTCAGTTAGCGCTAACTGTTTGCAATCCGTTCCCGATGTCTTTGGAATCATGTGGGCTCCACGTGGACACTCCGTCTCCTTCTTGTTTATGCGACCATGATCAAAATTGGAACTGTCCGCTGATGGTATTGCCTGGAAGGATTCGGCCGGTTGTTCACACGATGGTTTCAGCAATGCAGCATAGTATAATTAATGAACGACAATCGCTTAATAATTGCTTAAGAATAATAATACAAGCATTGATTAATAGAATAGAAAATTTGCCCCTTTTATATTTACAGTTCTTATCTCGCGGATTCAATCTACAATACGTAACTAATCCTCTGGTGTTTCAGTTATGGTCCGTGCTGATTTTCTGGTGTTCGCATTGGTTATTTAATTTCTTTGTATTCCCTGCTAGAGTTATTTCACTTTCTTTGTTATAGTTATTTCAATTCCTTTGTTAAAGTTTTTCCAATTTCTTTGTTAAAGTTTTTCCAATTTCTTTGTTAAAGTTATTTGCACTAATTAGCCGTTTGCTGGAAATTTCTTAGGTTTGTCATTAGCTCCCATTGTTTATTACATTCATTCAATTACACATATAATTTTTCTTTTTATTATGATTATAAGACAAAACGAATTCCACCTTGCTTTTTCTCTTTTTTTTTTTTTCTTAAAGCAATTTTAAATCGAATTTCAGTTTAGTCAAATCAAATTTCTAATCAAATCAAACCTAATTATATCAATTTTTTAATTTTTTTTAGCTTTTATTTAATACGACTCAAAATTATATTTTAGAAAACTATTTATTTTATGCTTTTAACGCTCACCTGTCTATGAGAAAAAAAATCTTTATTTTATTTTACCTTACACGAACTTTTAATTTTATTAATATTTACACAAATCGCTTATTAATTAATATTATTTTTTAAATTATATGTACCGCCAACGCACACACACTCCTTCCTAATATATCTCGGTACATTTCTCCGTCCCCCCTTTTTGAAACTAAAATATCACTCTGAGGTTTTAGTTTTAACGTTTAATTTTAATTTTATTCGATTTAATTTGATGGACGTTCGTCTTCTCTTATTCTTGGATGTCCGTATTCCTGTTGAGTTTGCGATTCCATTATACCCATTGATTTATTACTTTTATTTATTCATGCTCGATCAGGTGGTTCTCTCTTCCTGCCATGTGGGTCGCGGTACCCATCCCATTCCCTGTATCGATCTGGAGGTTCCCTAGGCAGATTGCCATAATCAATCTGTGTTAAAAATTCTGCCATTTCCTCCACTGACCGTCCGTCTTTACTTAGCATTAGTTGTTGTATATTTGGCGGCATATTATGGCATAGTGTTCTGATTATTTGACCATCTGACATAGGGAATGCAGTCAGTGCCTTGAGTTTTGACACTTGTCGGTAAAAGAATTTCGCATATGTTTCTCCCCGCGCACTTGCATATTTCTCGTGGGATATCTTATACCTGATTCCGTCTTGTCTTGCTTCATTCCAAAATGCCCTTAACATGGCCCGCCTGTACTCTCCGAATGTTTGCGGTTTCTCATCCAAGGTGTGCCACCAATCACGTGCCGTCTCTTGGAGGTAACTGCTGGCCACCGCAACCTTGTCCTCTTCCAGTAAACTTTTATTATAAAACATATTATTCAGACTTTCCAAATGTTTCAGCGGGTTCTCTCCTACCTCCGCTTTAAATACCGAGATGGCAAACTGCTTTTCCATAAATCTACTCGTCTGTTCACTGTGCCTATTCTCATTCTTAAACTCCTCATACTTCTGCTCTATCTGTCTTATTTTCTGCCCTGTTTCCCCCACTACGTCTTTATATATCTCCTTTACTTTCGTTTTGATGTCCTTGGTGGTCTCTATTTCCTTCCCTAAATTCCCTAATTCCTGTCGCGTCGTTTCCTGGCTACTTATTAAGTCTTGACATATCTCTTCCACGCGTACTATTCTTTCTTCTATCTGGCTTTTCCCTATACTGCTTGACTCTTCCCTTGCTTCTATATTTTCTTTTAATTCTACTACTTCGTACTTTTCTTCTTCTATACTCTTTTTCACTTCTCCTATTACTTCCTCGAATGCGTTCCTTCTTGCTGTCATTTCCTGTTTCATTTCTCTCGTCTCTATCCTAAGTTCATTTATTTCCTCCTTCATCTCTATCCTAAGTTCATTTATTTCCTCCTTCATCTCTATCCTAAGTTCCTTTATTTCCTCCTTCATCTCTATCCTAAGTTCATTTATTTCCTCCTTCATCTCTATCCTAAGTTCCTTTATTTCCTGTTGATTTTGTTTAATATCTTGGCGTATCTCTCTCATCATGTTCATTAACATTTGTAATGCGCTTTCTTCCACTATTTGCGGATTTTTGAAAAAAATCGGGCTTTCTTCTGGCGTTGCCCTCCCGTCACTTCCACTTTCGTCCATTTTTCTTTTTAATAATAACGATAAACTTACGTACGCACAACCAAAACCTAACCTTCCCAGTTCCCCTCTTTTTTTTTTTTCTTTATACTCAAATTCCCCGGAGTGTCCCTATGCCTCCACGTTTTATCTGATTGCAAAAAATCACCTTTACAGTTGCGCCGCTTACACCGTTTTCTAATTCTACTATCACGCTCCCTTCCGCTTCTTTTTACTAACTATCACTTCTGTCGTCATACACGACTCTGGCCACCGCTTGACTCACATCGGTTCTGCCATCCCAAAACATTTAGTTTTGCTCCACATTGACGCGCCATTCTACCTAACTCACCCTCCGCTCTTTATATTTATTCTTTTTCTTTTAATAATAATAATATATAAAGTACGTCGTCCCGTAAATTTGTATAAAACATCATTTATATAAAGTAATAACAATGTCCCAAATTTTATTATAACGACTCGATCAGAATTCTATACCACTCTCTTACACAGAATCCTATCACAGGGTGGTTAGTGCTACGGGTGGAGTAATCAATATCATTGGAAAACTTCTGCCAATAACATTTATACTCGTTTACTAGAACACGTATTAGCCAATCAAACTTTTATTTATTTAAAGGAAGAAATCCTATGGGCGCCAGCCGAGCTTGTCGACAAGTCTGCTTGACCAATACGGTCTAGTACCCGCTCCCACTAGCTCAGCTACAATAATCAATAAAATATACTCCGCCTACTTAAAAAATCACTTTTAAAAATCTTTTCTACGCTAACTTTCTCGCTTTCTCTTTTCTTTATTTTAATTATTTAAGTTAAATCTAATTTGAGTAATAACTAAACAATGAAATATTTATTTACGCTATTATACTTCGTTTTGTCTTATAACACAATTATCTACACCTTCGATCAAGTTGAAATAAAATTTAATGCACTCAAAGTTCCATATTATAAATACAAATTAATCATACGCATACGCTTATATTTGAAGTAACAATAAAATCTCATATAAATACATTTGGAAATAATCATACGCATACACTGATATTTAAACTCACACTAAAATACATTTGATAAAATAATTATACGCATTTATTTATATTGGAAATCACACTGAAATCTCTGGGCATTGGAGCTAACGACAATTAGTTGTTCATAAGATAAAGTTCAGAGTTTATTATTACGGCTTTAATTAGTGAGTTAGAAATTGAAATAAATATTACCTAGCTTTCTCCCCTCTGCACGGTTTTTTGAGCGTTGCTTCAATAGTGTTTCCTTCGGTCAGTTAGCGCTAACTGTTTGCAATCCGTTCCCGATGTCTTTGGAATCATGTGGGCTCCACGTGGACACTCCGTCTCCTTCTTGTTTATGCGACCATGATCAAAATTGGAACTGTCCGCTGATGGTATTGCCTGGAAGGATTCGGCCGGTTGTTCACACGATGGTTTCAGCAATGCAGCATAGTATAATTAATGAACGACAATCGCTTAATAATTGCTTAAGAATAATAATACAAGCATTGATTAATAGAATAGAAAATTTGCCCCTTTTATATTTACAGTTCTTATCTCGCGGATTCAATCTACAATACGTAACTAATCCTCTGGTGTTTCAGTTATGGTCCGTGCTGATTTTCTGGTGTTCGCATTGGTTATTTAATTTCTTTGTATTCCCTGCTAGAGTTATTTCACTTTCTTTGTTATAGTTATTTCAATTCCTTTGTTAAAGTTTTTCCAATTTCTTTGTTAAAGTTTTTCCAATTTCTTTGTTAAAGTTATTTGCACTAATTAGCCGTTTGCTGGAAATTTCTTAGGTTTGTCATTAGCTCCCATTGTTTATTACATTCATTCAATTACACATATAATTTTTCTTTTTATTATGATTATAAGACAAAACGAATTCCACCTTGCTTTTTCTCTTTTTTTTTTTCTTAAAGCAATTTTAAATCGAATTTCAGTTTAGTCAAATCAAATTTCTAATCAAATCAAACCTAATTATATCAATTTTTTAATTTTTTTTAGCTTTTATTTAATACGACTCAAAATTATATTTTAGAAAACTATTTATTTTATGCTTTTAATGCTCACCTGTCTATGAGAAAAAAAATCTTTATTTTATTTTACCTTACACGAACTTTTAATTTTATTAATATTTACACAAATCGCTTATTAATTAATATTATTTTTTAAATTATATGTACCGCCAATGCACACACACTCCTTCCTAATATATCTCGGTACAATATATACAATATATATATATATATATATATATATATATATATATTGTGCCATTACAATTTACTCAGTAGCTAAATTTGTAGTAATGAGCATAAAAGAAAATGTAAAACAAAAATCATCATCACATTTTTATATAAAAATGAAGCTGTAGGGCATCCAAGTTTAAACCCTACAAAATCCAGTTCTAAAAGCTTAAGGCAGAAAGAGAGTGGGACAACAGTTATATTCTTTAATTGTTTGTGTGTTGATAGAAAACTCAAAAAGAGTAATACACACATTTAACTATTCAATATTTTTTTTTTGTTAAAAAGTAAAGTAATAATGCATATGTATAGGCAGTGTGTGTTATAAAAGCTATTTAGTTAGTCACTTTTAAATTACAAATATTAAACTCTCTTCAAGGCTAACCTACATTTGCTAAATTCTAATATTTTATTCTATTTCTATTTTATTATTCTATTTCTATTTTTGTTATTTGTCTATGATTATAATTTGGGGCTTAAAGATTGTAGTCTCCGGTTTAATAAATTGTAAGAGTTTAATGTATATATTAAAATCCTAATTTCTAAAAAGCATTTAGATTGTTTTATAGGCCTGATTTATAAATGATTTGAATGAGTATGTGTGTACATTGCATACATAAATAACATTTTTATTTATTAAATAATGAAAGAAAAAGAAGAAAATTTATTAAATTATTTTTTTTATTCAACAATTTTGTATTATAAGGGTTGTTTTTCTGTTAAAACTTAGAGACGATGTGAGAAGTTTTATTTTAAAAGTGTCTCATCCTAAGATCAAAAGAAAGAAGCTCAAATTTGAGATGTTACATAGGTGTAAAAAAGGATTAAGAGAATTTTTTCCATCAAAACAAAAGTTTGTCTAAAAATCAGAATAGTGAGATTTTTAGTACTATCCAGCTAAAATAAACAATTTGCTTGAAAATAAGTTATAAATCTAATTAAAAAAGGTGGTCAAAAATAGAAAAAAAAATCAGATATAAAAGCAGTCTGGAAAATCAGTTTATATTATAGAGACTTAAAAATATTGAAACTAAAAAAAACAAGCATTTTTAACTCTACAAAAATCTCAATCAAAAATCTTTTTTTTTATTATTATTAATTTTTTTTTTGAGGATTGAAGATATAAGGACGGCAGAATAAGAAAAATCAATATATATATATATCTCATCTGTTGACCAGACTATCCACTAGTACATCATATAAAAAAAGGAAATGTCTTGTCTGAAATTATAAGATTCTACACCTTCTTACTGACCAAGAGAAATAAGATGTTTTTAAATAGAAAGAAGTAAACATTCACCTGCATTTGAAGGCGATCAAAAAAAAGATTAATCTACTGATAAATATTAAATCATCAAGTCCAATTAATTGTTCCAGTAACTGAGTTTGAACCCAAGAAAAATTATAAATGTGAAAACAACTGTTGTACTTCATACACTAACAGAATCATGCTTGACAGGAAGAGAAGAAAAGTTAATATAATGATTTCTAAATTGTCCACTAAAGCAAATAACCTCAATAGAATCATCATCATCAAATAATTATGCACCTCAAGAAAGAAAAATGGAAATGGTAGTTGCAAAAAGTATAGACATTAAACAAGATAAATTTGACTCATTGGAAGTTGCTACAAAGAATAGAACTGGTAATATAAATTTTACTTTATAATATCAGAGACTTAGTAAAATTTTTGAAACAGAGTGGTATATTTTTGGTTAAAGAACTTTTAAAACAACCAAGATCAATTGAAACCAAGAATTTCTTAATAACGATAAACATAAGCTTCATTAATGATTTTATATGTACTAAAATTATGATTGTCTATTAACCTAAAATTATGAAATATTATTAATATGTAACATATTTTTTATTATTATTATTTTGCTTTAAATAATATTTTTGTTATTATGGGGATAAAACACGCACATATATAATATTGTAATACTTGTTGCATATATGTAATTGGGTGTGAATGTAAAATAATAGTTAGAAATATTAGATTTTTGTTTAAGTTAAAGTTTAGCATTTCAGAGGGTAGAAGGAGAGGGAGAAAAATAATTTAAAACTTGTTCTGGAAATCTTGCTCTTTCACTTTTACTAACATTTTTTTTATCATTCTGCTTTACATGTTAGATTATAAAAGTATGTGTGCAAAAGAGTATTTTTTTTATTATGAAATATTTTTCTTGTGGATGGCAGATTTTAACAAATCAGTTACCCAATTTAATACAATATGCATTTGATGGGAAAGAGGGAAGAACTTGAAATTAATCTGAAGATTGCAATATAATCAATTATTATTGTTATTATTATTCATATAAATTTTCATGTGTATCTATAAATTTTTATGTAGATATTAGTAATGCATTAATAAATGTTAATTTGTTTTATTAAATGAGGTGTATATATTTTATTGAGAGTATTCTTTTGATTGGTTGTGATCATTCATCATCAATGGTTGAATATTGGTTATTTAAGATATGATTAAATATGCTAAGATTAACAATAGTTATGAATTTCTTTAAGAATTAGGTTTTATGTTTAGGCTTAGTCCTAAAGCTGTGGTTGAAACCATTATCATTGTCATTGTCATCATCATCACGTTTTAATTAATGAGCTAGATCAATGTTCAAAGGTCAGAAATAAATAAGTGATTTCATGGTATTTAGTTGACATTCATGAATAAATATAACCACCATTCCATCATCTATTTCATGCAAGGATACTAATTACCATCCTAAATTAATATAATCTGAGCTAGTAAAACTTATAAAGATATTGAAATCATTTATTATGTTAAGATCTAAGAAATGATTTATGTCTAATGAATTTTATATACTCCACTTTAGTTTAAGGATGTTTTTTGCTTACCTAAATATTAGTGCATACAGTGATATGGCTCTAGAAGCAAAATCCTCCATTTTTATTAGAAATAAAGTACCAGAAAAGGATTCAAACCCGGTACATGAAATTTTTTTTTTGTCTTACAAAATTGTCTTGGCCATATGGTCTTATTTTAGATTTGCATATGATGACATTTAAGATGATTTATTTTTTCATTTATGATGATAAAATGGATACAGCCATAAAACAGCTTAGTTCTTTTTCTCTCAATTTTGGAAAATAGATGAATATCACAACTTAAGACAGAGGTGAAATAAATAATACAATTTTTTTTGGAACATTAAAGTGATTTATTGCTAGATAAGATAGGCATAGTAATAGTGATGAATTATGGAATAGTAGTCTCATGTGTGTTTGGGGGGTTCATTTTGTAAAAAGTCTATGATTTTGGAGGTTGGATTAGATATCTGATTGTTGGAATTTTGTTGGTTAGATTGCAGTTTTGATGATGAGTGGAGAGTTTTGTCATTGCCTTGAGAATGCAATGTATTCATGTAACCCATGAATTATCAAACCCATTCACTGCTCCAACCCAATTTATAAGTTATCTTTATTTTATCATGAAGCAGTTAACAGCAGTCCTGCCATGATATCAGCCTATAAGTCTCCAAGAGAGAGAGCAAGGCTTAGTTTTCTGTAGTCTATAATAAGCAGGGCATTCCTTGATACTTGCCACATAAGACTCCAAGAGAGAGAGAGAGAGTAAGGCATAGTTTATCTATTTTATCCCCTAAGACTTAATACTTCTTTTATTGCAACAGTGTTTCAATCATTCAATCAAGGGTTATGGTAGCTAAAGGTGATCAAATTGGAATGATCTTCTGAGTGCTCGAGATGCTTTGTGTGATTGTAGTGCTGTGACTAAATTCTTTTATTTATCTCATGATTGTGAACTGCTAGTCATTCTGTGAACTGTCAATATCTGTCAGATCTCTAGGAGAATATATGGATATATAATTTGAGCTATTACAGACAGACATGCATTATATAGATTATTGTTGTGTAGTTCATCAAATGAGGAATATTAAAAAAATTTTGTTTTGTATTTGTAATGCATAGTAAAGCCAGGTGAAAAAGCAAATCAGTTAGTCAGTCAGAAATAGGTGTTAGACAAAGAAAGGATGTGTGGGTTTTTGGTGGTCAGGGAAGCACAGATGGGATATATATAGTTTTAAAAAAAACATGAGTAAACTAAATAATACTACTGAGGATGTTGGAATTAATAATTTTAATAATGAAGAAGGAGATGGGGAGGTTTTCTTTAAAACACAAAAAGGAAGAGAGGAAGTAGAGGAAGATGCCTCTAAAGTTAGTGGCCATGATACAGCCTTGAGTGTGGAAGTAAATGAAAAGCCAGAAGTTGGCCAGATTCAGATAGAAAATAAAGCACTCTCAGGAATAAAATTAATGATAATGCAGATGTTTAAATGTCTAAGGGAAGATAATGAGAAAAGTAATAAAACTTTAAAACAAAGTGTAAAAGATCTCATAGAAGATAATAAAAGTTTAAGAGAAGATAGTAAGCAAGGGATGGTAAATCTACAACAAAAGTTGGAAAAAAGTATACAGAGTCTAAGAGAAGATAGTAAGCAGCGAATAGAAAGTCTGGAACAAAGGATATGTCAATCTATAGAGAAAACTACAGAAAGTATAATAGAAGTTAGTTAAAGCTCACTAGTGTTAAAAGATAAGCTAGATAGTCAGACTACTGATAATAAAAAAAGAATGTAAAGTTAGATGAAGGAATAAATAAACCGGCTAATACACTGATAGAGGATAAGTTCCCAGAAGTAGAAATGACAATAGAAGCTGTGAAATCAAATATCTCAGTGAAAAGAATACATGAGGTGATGACAGAAGAGCAGATTAGGATAAGTTATGAAGTAAAATGAAGGAGAAGAGAGTGGGAGGAAAAACCTCATGCACCAGATAATGTGATAAAGTTAAGAGAGGCAACAGGGGAGATGAAACCATATATTTTAGAAAGGGAACAAAAGTTTCAACAGTCTATAGTTCTCAATCTATTAACCAACCAGCATGTGTGGTTTCAAAAATCTGTCTTCTTAAACAGATTAGAGATACCATATTTATGGTATAGAGAATTTATCTCTCTGAAAAAGTTAAATGTGCATTGTGTATCATGCAGAGAATCAATCTCTCAGAAAAATTCAACTGCTCTGGAAAAGTCAAACATAAATTATATCTGGAACAGAGAGGCAATCTCTCTGACAAATGTAAATGCTCAGTGTGTATCGTACAGAGAATCAATCTCTCTGAAAAATTTCAATGCTCTGGAAAAGTTAAAAGTAAATTATATCTGGTACAGAGAGACAATCTCTCTGAGTAGATTAAATGTGCCTTATATATGGTACAGAGAGTCAACCTTTCTAAAGAGTTTAAAAATAAATTATACATGGCACAGAGAATCAACCTCTCCAGAAGATGTAAGGATGAAGTATATATGGTACAGAGAGTCAGTCTTTCTGAAAAGTTTTAAGATAAAGTATGTATGGTATAGAGAGCCAATCTCTCTGAAAATTTTAAAGGTATGTTATGTCTGGTACAAGGAGTCCATATTTGTGGGTGGATTCTATAATCAGAGGGTACCTAAAATAAATCCTCCAGACATATACTATAAGTGTCCAGTCAAAATGAAAAATAAAGATTTCAAAAATGGACGGGATATACATGTGCAATTTTATGCAGACTGCAATGTGATTTACAAAAAATAAAAGCCCAGAGTAAAACTGAAGAGCTGAATTATTTAGAGTGGTCCTGATGTAATAATCTACTATGTTATCAATTCCCAAAGAAACCAATTTAGAAAGTTTCTGCATTTGTACGAAGGGCCATTCCAAATTACCAAGAAAATAGGAGAGAATGCTTTTATGCCCGCTACTCTTGATGGGAATAAGAGAACCTATAATGCTAGGAGTTTGATCCCTTATACTTCAGCAGAGTAGCCTGGCAAAAGTCTCCAAATAAATTACTTTAAGTTTTCTACTGAAAAGGGGATTTGATAGGCATCTGGATGATGCTTACAAGTAGTTAAAATTTTTATGATTAGTAGTGTGTTTAGTATTATTAGTGTTATTTTGTTAGTTAGAATTTTTTTTTAGATATAGTTAAAGTAAAAGTGCTGATGATTTTATTAGAAGAGGGGGAATTGTTGTGCCATTACAATTTAGTCAGTAGCTAAATTTGTAGTAATGTGCATAAAAGAAAATGTAAAACAAAAATCATCATCACATTTTTATATAAAAATGAAGCTGTAAGGCATCCAAGTTTAAACCATACAAGATCCAGTTCTAAAAGCTGAAGGCAGAAAAAGAGTGGGACAACAGTTATATTCTTTAATTGTTTGTGTGTTGATAGAAAACTCAAAAAGAGTAATACACACATTTAACTATTCAATATTTATTTATTTTTTGTTAAAAGGTAAAGTAATAATGCATATGTATAGGCAGTGTGTGTTACAAAAGCTATTTAGTTAGTCACTTTTAAATTACAAATATTAAACTCTCTTCAAGGCTAACCTACATTTGCTAAATTCTAATATTTTATTCTACTTCTATTTTATTATTCTATTTCTATTTTTGTTATTTGTCTATGATTATAATTTTGGGCTTAAAGGATGTAGTCTCTGGTTTAAAAAATTGTAAGAGTTTAATGTAGATATTAAAATCATAATTTCTAAAAAGCATTTAGATTGTTTTATAGGCTTGTTTTATAAATAATTTGAATGAGAGTGTGTGTACATTGCATACATAAACTACATTTTTATTTATTAAATATTGAAAGAAAAAGTAAAAAATCTGTTAAATTATTTTTTTTATTCAACAATTTTGTATTATAAGGGTTGTTTTTCTGTTAAAACTTAGAGATGATGTGAGAAGTCTAATTTTATAAGTGTCTCCTCTTAAGATCAAAAGAAAGAAGCTCAAATTTGAGATGTTACATAGGTGTAAAAAAAGGATTAAGACTATTTTTTTCCGTCAAAACAAAAGTTTGTCTAAAAATCAGGATAGTGAGATTTTTAGTAATATCCAGCTAAAATAAACAATTTGGTTGAAAATAAGTTATAAATCTAATTAAAAGAGGTGGTCAAAAATAGAAAAAAAAATCGGATATGAAAGCAGTCTGGAAAATCAGTTTATATTATAGAGACTTTTAAAAATATTGAAACTAAAAGGACAAGTGTTTTTAACTCTACAAAAATCTCAATCAAAAATCTTGTTTTTTTATTATTATTAATTTTTTTTTGAGGATTAAAGATATAAGGATGGTGGGGTAAGAAAAATTAATATATATGTCATCTGTTGACAAGACCCACCAGCGCATCATATAAAAAAAAAGGAAATGTCTTGTCTGAAATTATAAGTTTCTACACCTTCTTACTGACTGAGAGAAATAAGATGTTTTTAAATAGAAAGAAGAAAACATTCACCTGTATTTAAAGGCAATCAAAAAAAAGAGTAATCTACTGATAAATATTAAATCATCAAGTCCAATTAATTGTTCCAGTAACTGAGTTTGAACCCAAGAAAAATTATAAATGTGAAAACAACTGCTGTACTTCATCCACTAACAGAATCATGCTTGACAGGAAGAGAAGAAAAGTTAATATAATGATTTCTAAATTGTCCACTAAAGCAAATAACCTCAATAGAATCATCATCATCAAATAATTATGCATCTCAAGAAAGAAAACCGGAAATGGTAGCTGCAAAAAGTATAGACATTAAACAAGATAAATTTGACTCATTGGAAGTCGCTACAAAGAATAGAACTGGTAATATCAATTTTTCTTTATATATTTTCTTTATATTATCAGAGACTTAGTAAAATTTTAGAAACAGAGTGGTATATTTTTGTTTAAAGAACTTTTAAAACAACCAAGATCAATTGAAACCAAGAATTTTTTAATAATGATAAACATAAGCTTCATTAATGATTTTCTATGTACTAAAATTATGACTGTCTATTAACCTAAAGTTATGAAATATTATTAATATGTAACATATTTTTATTATTATTATTATTATTATTATTATTATTATTATTATTATTATTATTATTATTATTATTATTATTATTATTATTATTATTATTATTATTATTATTATTATTATTATTATTATTATTATTATTATTATTATTATTATTATTATTATTATTATTATTATTATTATTATTATTTTGTTTTAAATAATATTTTTGTTATTATGGGGATAAAACACGCACATACATAATAATGTAATACTTGTTGCATATATGGAATTGGGTGTGAATGTAAAATAATAGTTAGAAATATTAGATTTTTGTTTAAGTTAAAGTATAGCATTTCAGAGGGTAGAAGGAGGAGGCGAAAAATAATTTAAAACTTGTTCTGGAAATCTTGCTCTTTCACTTCTACTAACATTTTTTATCATTCTGCTTTACATGTTAGATTATAAAAGTATGTGTTCAAAAGAGTATTTTTTTTATTATGAAATATTTTTCTTGTGGATGGCAGATTTTAACAAATCGGTTACTCAATTTAATACAATATACATTTGACGGGAAAGGGGGAAGAACTTGAAATTAATCTGAAGATTGCAATATAATCAATTATTATTGTTATTATTATTCATATAAATTTTCATGTGTATCTATAAATTTTCATGTAGATATTAGTAATGCATTAATAAATGTTAATTTGTTTTATTAAACGAGGCATATATATTTCATTGAGAGTATTTTTTATTGGTTGTGATCATTCATCATCAATGGTTGAATATTGGTTATTTAAAATATGATTAAATATGCTAAGATTAACAATAGTTATGAATTTCTGTAAAAATTAGGTTTTATGTTTAGGCTTAGTCCTAAAGCTGTGGTTGAAACCATTATCGTTGCCATTGTCATCATCGTCATCATCACGTTTTAATTAATGAGCTAGATAAATGTTGAAAGGTCAGAAAGAAATAAGTGATTTCATGGTATTTAGTTGACATTCGTGAATAAATATAACCACCATTCCATCATCTATATCATGCAGGGATACTAATTACCATCCTAAATTAATATAATCTGAGCTAGTAAAACTTATAAAGATATTGAAACGCTTTTATTATGTTAAGATGTAAGAAATGATTTATGTCTAATGAATTTTATATACTCCACTTTAGTTTAAGAATGTTTTATGCTTACCTAAATATTAGTGCATACAATGATATGGCTCTAATAGCAAAATCCTCCATTTTTATTAGAAATAAAGTACCAGAAAAGGATTCAAACCTGGTACATGTGAAAATGTTATAAGATATAGCAGTGTCTAGGTTCAGATAATCTAGTGGCGCCCTTCTAGACCATATTCACTTGATATTTACTTAAATATCCACTTGACATCAAACCAAGAGATGAAAGTGAATAAAATCTACTGTCTATATACCTGAGAAGATATTTTATTGAGTTACTAGTGTATTCACTCACTTGATTTCCACATACCTGAGTTATGATAGTTTGTTCTTAATAAGTGTTTATGGTTTCTACTTGTTTATACAATGCCTGCCTAACCAAGGTTTGAAATAGGCCAGACACCTTAAATGACTAGTCTCCAGGCATTATTGTTTATAATTATTGATACTGTGATATCTTTAGAAATCTAATTATAAAAATATGTTTCATTTAATCCAATGACCCATAATATGAATGATATTTTAGTCTGATCTTTTGTTTAATAGCCACTACTCAGGTTAAATAATTTTTTTCTTTTTTATATAAAAGAAAAGCTACAATTTTTTTTTTGTTTATTAAGTTATAATATTATGATCTTATATGTTGTAGACTACTCAGGTACGGTAATATCTTTTGATCTATGTTAATTTTGTTACAATATATATATATATATATATATTGTAACAAAATTAACATATATGTATATATATATATATATATATATATATATATATAACAATGGATCTAACTGGCTAATCAATCCAATTTACAGTCACATCATAAAGATCCTTGTCCAGTTTATATCAATGGTGGTAAATCTTCTTGGGAGACCCTCTCTATCTATCTTAGATGTCTCTAATATTAATAGAAAAGAAGCATCCATACAATGTTGTTAATCAATTATACAAAAGAAACACATAACAAAGGTTAGTTAACAATAAACAAACATCAATTCTGTCCTGTTTTATGGTGTATGTGCTTAATGTGAGATAATATTGAAATCTTACCCTTTATTTCACATTATTCTGTCAATGTCAATTTGTTTGGAAAGGCAAGTTGCTCTAGATTTTATTTAATAACAAAAAAATATATAGTTAAACCTAATAACTTTCCCACTTCTTGCTCTCCTAATAAACTTTTCCAAACAAAATGTCAACACATTTGCTTCCAAGTGTAAAAATAAAAATAAATAATAAAAAAATTAACAATAATAGAAAAAAAAAAGTTCAATCATTCATATTAGTTAAAGTTTGATGAGAATAGCAATTCTGTTCAGATGATTTTCTCTTGAGTTATGTGGAGGCATCTTGTAAAAGACAATGGATATTATTCAGGCTTTACAGCAATAAACAGATGAAGTCACTATGCTTTCATATCTCTGGTAATGACTTTCTATCCCCTATAGTATCATTGCTTTTAGCCAGAACATATTGTATAATGATATATATTATATATGTAATTCATTCGGTCCCAATTGGATATTTAGTATATAAGAAAACAATTATTTACTTTCTTTCTTTTCAATTGTTGATAACTATTTGTTTTTCTCTTCTTTTTGTGTTAATAAAATTAAAGTTTCTTTTAAAAAAATCTTTTTTGCTTCTTCAACTTAACTTAGCTACATATAAATTTTTAATTAATTTGCTGGTTTGGCTTTTATTAACGTTGATACTATTAAAAAAATTAATTCTGAATATATACATACATTTTTGCATTCAAATTTTGAACCATAACAAAGTTGACTTTTATTTAGCAAGAGTATTATTTGAAAAAGAGAAAGGATGAAGATTCGAAATGCTTTTATATAACGTTCAGTTTGAAAATGAGTTTCGCTTATTTCTGACTTTTGATGTGTTTGCATTTCCTTATATATTGACATAACTTTCTATTGTTGTAGAGATTTTACCTGCAGTATTGGTATTAAAACAATAATTTATTGAAATTTTAATTCAGGTCATAATTTTGTGTGTCTTATGTAAATGTCTTAGTTATTGTTCTAATCTAATTAATGACATACAACACGAGTTTCTGACTTTGGTGTTAACATACATATATGTTTGATCGATTTTTTTTTAGAGTACAGTATTTAACCTAATTGTTTAATGATTAGTTTAACCTTTTTTATTACAGTAGAAAAATTAAATTGCTGCGGAATTTAGTATTTTAGCTTTTAAAAAAATATTGTACATGTGTATCTAATAAAATAACACTGGTATGTGCTTAGCAATTTATTGGTTAAGTCAATATTTTTGATGACTCCAATTGGTAATATAGCCAACATAAGATGGTATGATATGGTTGTAAGCCATCTTTATACTAAATTATTGTGTCATTATTTTAAAAATGATGAAAACACTTCTATATATTGAAAATATTAGCTTCATTTTTTAAATACTGTTGTTTGTAAATTTAATAAGATTATGACATTCTTATTTATTTGTATCATAGTGCTTTGGAAAAAACGTGAAATTACTACTACCAACAGCTATTTTTGTCTTAATTTACTTATTAATTCTCCCCTATCTTTCAAAATGTCATGCGATATTTTTTTCTATTATTTTTTGTCTCCAAAGGTTTTAAAACTGAAGACACTATAGACTCATTTAATTTTAAAACGAATGTGATTTATATAAATTAATATAGGCTTACACACACCTGCACATATATATTTTTTAATTATTATTGTTTTTAATTTCAATAAATTTCCACGATATATGTTATTTTACTATATGAGAATGTTATTAACCAATATAATCTACATTTTCTTAAAATATCACCTGAACGGGATCTGATAAATATACCGAATAATATTTTTCCATTAATTACTTTGGAAACATTTGGTCAAATAAGTAAGCGAGCTTATTAATAATGGTATGATATAATACTATTTATTACAATATTTAATAGAAGTGCAAACGAAAAACTACAAGATTTATTTTTTCATTAAATTTTGTTGTTTCTAAAATTCCTAACTAGAGAATTAATATAATTGACAAATAAAGTCACTAATCTCTATTTTTATAATTATTTTAATTGTTCATATCCTAATAATGAATAAAACTGAAAACAATTTGTTTGAATTTATAAATTCTACTACTTTCTCTTGTTTATTTGCTTTTATAAGTTGTTTTGGAATACTTGGACATATAGCAAATTTTAAAGTATTTTCAAAAATGCCATTAGTTGACGTTATGCTTTTATTGTTTCAAAGTCTATCTTTAGCTGATATTTGCAGTTTTATTTCAGGATTACCTTATATTTTTCATAATTATTTGATAAAAAACTCAGTTTATATGTTAATATTTTATTGCAAATATATTTTAGTTATAGCTATTTTTTCTTTTTCTGCACTAAGTTTGATCATTTTAGCTGAAATAGCGATCCTTCGCCTTCTTTCCATAATAAGACCTATTTTGTATAGAAGAAAAATTACTTCAAGGCATATTAAAATTTCCCTTGCATTGCTTTTTCTGGCGTGTGTTTTGTGCAATGTACATCTATATCAGGTAGTCGTACTAAAAAGTTATCAAAATAGTACTCACATCAATGCCACAATTCAAATACTAGGTATAAACTACGATTATATTAAAACAATAAGATTTATTATTCTAACATGGTTTGATTTGTTAATTTTTTGTGTCAGCCCTGGGCTAATAACATTTTTCACGAACATTAAAATTATAATTGAATATAGAAAGCTTCTGAAAATGAAAAGAAATAACAAGAAAGCTTTTATGAAAAAATTCAAATTACTTTTTATTCTGCTAAATAGTATAATAATAGTATATTGTATCTGTAGTCTACCTATTTTAATATCTGCAATTATTGTTGTTACAGACATTCTGAATCAAAATGCAAAACATGTTGTTATAATAATCAGCGATGTATTTTATACCTTAGCTGTTTCTTTATCGTTCTGGATAAATTTAATTGTTAATGCAGAGTTCAGATAATTGTTTTTGAAAATGGTGATTAAGTGTGAGTGTAAAAAATAGTACTTTGTAAGGTCTTCTTGATGTCTGCAACTAATTATAAATATTTTATAAAAATCAGAATTATTCATCATGTTATATATTTATATGTTACAATTTTAAATCACTAGATAGATTAATGCAAAGCCCTCTATACCCAATATTATTCCTGTAATAGATGAGGCTGGATATACTTTTGCATGTTATTCACAATCTTATACAAATATTAAACTTGGCAATATTTACTAGTTCTAATTTCACATCAGTTGATTGTCTAAACCAATCTCATTCAAATCAGGTTATAATTTAAATTCAAATAATATAGATGATTTCTGAAGTTTTAATAATTTTCTAAATAAACAATCAATATCAAATATGTAAATATCAAATTACACAGTATTAAATAATATATAAGAAACAGAAACAAACGCAATAGCTGGGAAAGAAAAGTGTAAAATAATTCAAATGAAAATGTATGGACACTTCAATTGATTTGATATTTATACACATAGATGTCATTGTATAGTCTACGGTCCACTAATATTATCTAGATAAAAAAATAAAGTATATTTGAATATCTTGCCTTATTTTGATATTATGAATTTGCATTAATATTAAAGCACTTCAGTTACTGCATTTTATTTAGCAATATATAATTTGAAACGTTTAAAAAATATGAACCATATTTATCTGTTCTGTTAATAATATTGACATTTCAGTTCGTTTATAACTGTCATATGACGACTAAAGATTTTACTAATAAAAACTAAGAACAGAAATATTTGAAATATAAAAGTCAAAAATTCTGATGAATAGTCCAATTTTTTCCCATATGAAAGCAATTTCATACATGTCTTGAATTTCAAAAAAAAAATGGAAATAAAGGCTATTAATCAGACTATCTATTTATTTTATATTGAGTTCCTTCATCTACTATCGTCCATCTCCCCTTCCTTTTTCTCACTCTCATATTTATAAAATTTCTGCTCTTGTGTTTTTTTAGTAATCTTTTTAACTTTGTTAAATGGATTGCTGCTTACAGGCCCTCAATAAAAGTGTTTAAGTAACATAAAATGAATAAAATTAACCATAAAATTAAACTTTGATGAAGTAATTTTGATAAAAATAATTTAATATTAAATGGAAATATGTTTATGTATTTGAAAATAATATCTTTCAATAAATGTGTTAATTTATTATTATTATTTAGAGGTGAACTTTTAACAAAATAACATTACTAAGACTTCAAATGATTCAAAAAATATGAAGTAGAAACAGCAATTAGGGATCAAAATCGAACAAATAAAGTGCTTGAAAACATATATTATTGATATCATTGAAAGAATTAAGAACTGAAGTGAAACTGAGCTGAAAATATTTCTAGAAGAGATGATAATACCTTGACAGTTAACATATTAAACTGGTTCTTAAAATATTGTAAAAGACATAACAAGAAACCAAACATGAGATGGGTGAATAAATAAGGACGTTTTCTTGTGTGATGAGAAGGATTTGGAGCGACTTTCATTTTGCAGTGAATTAGATTTGAAAATGGTGCTTATGATATATAAAGGTTGTCATGACAATACTTTAAAGATTTATGCTATAGATAGTCTTGGGCTATTATTCTATCATTTATAGATTCTGAAGTGAATACTTCATTGGCCCTTTTAATCATTTATCTAAATCAGGCAGAGGAGATAGTATGGGGGTACGGAGAGATCTAGAATATAGTTATTGGATCACAAATATATTTTTAATTAAACTTTACAATAATTTAAGTTTAAATAATACATACTTGTATATTAAGACATAAAAAGTTATTTGTGTATGCATGTTCGATTGCCTATGAAAATAAAATTTTTAACTGTATTTTATTCCATAAAAAAGTTTAATTTTCTAACACTAATTAAATTTATAGAAAATTTTTTATTCTTTTCAAACTTATTTTTTTATTATTGTTTAAAATAAAGGTTATTTTTACTTATCAGTTTTGTTTCAAAAAAAAAACAAAAAAAAAAAAAAAACAAGGTAAATAATTACTAGATTTAAAGCTAAATGGTATGTGGGGGTGATAAGAAACCTAAGTTTATTTTTCATTCCCATATAAAGTAAAATAATAGTATTAAATAATTATAGATAGATAGACAGGTATTATCTCATGAAGTTATAAATTTATTAAACTTACATTGATTACGTAAATAATATTTAATGAGGCTATAACCTCAAGAATATGCGTGTAAAATGCGATAGTAAGGACCTCTACAGGTGTTTAACCACAAGCTTCCATAGCGTAAGCTTGTGGTTAAACACCTGTAATATTACTCATGAAGTTATGTAAATAATAAAAAGACATTTAGTGCTTACAGACACCCTGTTCCAGGACCAGGATATAGTCTGACTGTGTTTAAAATATAGTGAATTAATTTTACTGGATTTCTCTCTAAAGTAGCCACTGCCAAAGAATTTATATTCCAGCCATTACTTGCAAAATATCAAAGCAAATAAATGTATATGAGAAGTGAAAAAGTAACATGAGTAAATCAATTAAAATATCTAAAACTTTGTTTTTTAGATTGTCTGTCTCAGCTACAGACTGGTAACCTGAATACTATTTCCATTACGTCTATATTATTAATCATCCTCAATACAATTAAAAGAATTTGTCAAAGCAGAAATATTGATAATACTACAACTTTTTCTATATGATACCTTGTGCAAGAAATATCTATTTTTTGACAATATTTAAATATTTTAGAATTCAGGAATAATTAATAGAAGCTTTGAAAAATTACCTGGAAAATCTACATACACAACCAGAAACTGTATGTACAACTTTTTATAATTGATATTAAAGTAAATTGCAGTAATTGAACTTAATGGTGACATTTGAAAAGTAATTATTTAAGGAAAGAAGAAACATCAAGCTACCTTGCGACTATATGTTAGGACGAAATAACATCTTTATGAAGCATACAAAAATAGAATTAACTGATTTTGGAAATGGTTATTATTCAGTAATTAAATTTAAATACAAGATATATGATTACCAACTTATGGCAGTATTGTACAGAATCTGTATATAAATAAACCAATTGTTATATCTGCTAAACTACCATTTTCTTATGTTTATTTTTTGTTAATGGTTGCATTCAATGTGTAAATCAAACAGATTTCAGATTCTCTGACTAGGAAATAATTATACTATGGTCATGTAGCAAAATGAATAAAATGCATAATAAAGAATTAGCTTTTAAAATAATAATTAAATTATTTTAATTTTATTTTATAATACTGTTACAAAATACATGGATTTATTACCATTGAGCCTATCACATGCACTCACTCATCATTAAGTATTTTAAAAGCATAAGTGAATCACTTATGTTTAGAGCTTATACATATATAAACCAACTTTAAATTAGGACTTGATTTTATTATGAACCTCATATTTCAATTGACAAATTATTTGTATAAATTTTGTTGATATTGTAATGGTCTGAGCATAGTCAGGGTCTGCATCCATCTATGGTCAGACCCAGAGTCTTTGGGTAGGATGCTGGAGATGACATGATGATATACATAACCAATGATTGCATCCATTTTTAATTGACTAGCTCTATATCTGTTTATTAAATCTAGATAGAATTTAGGTTAGTTCATTTATCTCACATCTCTTTCTTTGGCTCCATTATGTCTTAGTATTCCAACCCAGGGAGAATTTGCCTTTGACTTTTTTAACAGGGATTAACATATACACATAGCAACTTCTGCAATTTTATATAGGTTACAACTAGCATCATTAGTATTCAATTTATTGTAGAACTACTATATGAGAATGAAATTTGCTTGTGTGGATATTAAGGCTAATAGTTGGACGTTGAATGCAAAACTGAATCAATAAATCAGAGACTGGAATAATATAAACAAATTGTTTAACATTTATTAATTATAACAGAATGAATTAAAAACAAAATATTTTAATAGCAATAAAGAATTATGTGTCAAGCATGAACCTCTACCACATCATCAATTAAGTCATCTATAGTTGCAACCCCTTTATCTGATAGTAGAAATCCATTATGACACTAGTCATTCACAAGAATATTGAAAAGAATGAAAAATGTATGGGTATATATATATGTGGCCTGTCTATAGGTGGTACGACCCTAAGCAGAGTTTTCAAGTCCCTTATATTAGGCTCTACTTGGATTCGGGTTAGGTTCTATTAATAAACTTACTATATCCCGACCATTTTCTTTGACTATAACAATTGAATTTAGATAAGATTAGTATTTATCCCATGTTACTTTGACATAAATAAATATTTCTAAAATAAGATATGTTTTAAATATAATCAATATGAGACCCATTTACCTATAAACAGATCACATCCCCTTAACATTAAACAAATACAAAATACTTGTTCAATGGCATAAGAATACCCAGATACTCCTCCTTATTAAGTATCTACATACTCTCATGACTAACAATAATATCTAATATATTATTTTATATTTATAACTATTAAGTTTTAATTCAATCACTCATTAAATTAATCTGTTAGATAATTACAGATAAACTTTGATTCATATTATGTTTAATAATTAAGATTTGAATAATCACAATAATAACATTAAAATAAGGAGATCTCAGGAAAATCATTGATTTATTAATTCTTCATACTACCTATGGAATATCAAGAGGGATTTTACAGATTTCCATGGATAGTGTACAAATTAAGAAAGGCTTATAATTTAAATTCATAGTCAAGCTTTATATGTATGTTCTTTAATACTGAATATTAAAATAATATTATTAACTAAACTGTGATTAACACTAATACTTTCACTAATAACTACACTTTAATAATTGGCAATGTCATCAATGACCTATGGGATCAAGGCAGCATGTAACAAGTAAAAAAAATCTTTACTAAGAGATTTATGCTTATTAAACTGTTAGATTTGCTTTAAATTGAATTGACTTTTCATTTTAATTTTGACTGTACATTTTAAGTTGTGTGATGTGGTGAAAATGAGCCCAGAAAAGATATGCAGCAATTGGAATTTAATAAAACTTTTAAAACAATCATTTTAATAATATTCATTACAAATAATAATAAACATTTCCATTAATATCAAATTTAAAATAACATAACAAAATAATACATATATATTATAATAATAATAACAACAACAGAAAATTAATCTTTAGACTATTATTATCAAACAAAACTAATGATTTCCCATTATATGTTGAGATATTTATCCCTATGTATGTGAACTATATATCACATATTTAGTTTATTAAACAATCATTTTTTTTTCCATTCATGGTTCATTAGTTTAACCTCTACATAATAGTAGTACTTGATGATTAAGTAACAATACAAAAAATAAATGAGAATATAGGGTTATAATTCTGGAGGTTGGTAAGCAAACAAAATTACTACTTTTATCTTTCACATAAGAACAAAATCGTTGTTTTTTTTTAGTTTATCCATTTGTACATGTATATATAACCTGCTCTTTGGAGTATGTATATATCATTTTAAATACCCTTTCATACTAAAATATCGAGTATATTTATTTATTTAAAGGATTCATAATCTTTAAACTTAACCGAATTATTAAATAACTATTAATATAACAACACTTGAATTACTTCCTTATTAAATTAGTTTTCTCCCCGCCCCCCATTATACTAACAAATCATCGATTAAAAATATAAATACTAACATTAGAAAGAAGTTCTGTTTTAACTCTCAGCTAAAGTATAAGAACAATTTTAAATCTTCTAGTTGTTCCACACTCCATAAACTTATCATAATGTTTTTATTTTTCCTTATTTTTTGAAGATTCTGCTTATCCTAAGATTCGCTAGATATTTGAGTTACTACAACAATAATCCTTGTTTTGTTCTTTGTTTGGTAATAAAAATTTATTTGTGGCTTGCTTTATTTACTTTATATGATATATATTTCTCTCCATAGTAAAAAGCATACTTATTATTTCAATTAAAAATGCGTCGTGCAACGTTTTTTTTTTTCCGCTAAAACTTTATAAAACTGACATCCATGCTGGTATGGATCAAAATAAATAATATATCCAGAATAATAATGAACCCTTTTATTTATTACTAATTTAGTTCCATTGAATTTTAAATATATATACTTAACTGTTTCCAAGAGATATGCTATTTTTTTATCTATCCTTACTGGATATTTACGGTGTTTATTTATTTCCTTTTGTGTATTACTGCAGTTCATTTTCCCTATGGCACAATTATTGTTATTTTTCCGTGAATATATTCGTTGACTATTCATCTCCAATTATTTCTTTAATACTTATTAATTTTCAAGAGATTATTGGGAATTCCGATTATTGACTTGCCCAGTAGAAAAACGATTAATTTATTCCATTATTTTAACAACAGAGCTTATAATTATCCATGTATATTAATATAGAGTTGTAAATCATAAAGTTTTAGGAATTTTAATCCAACTTTGTTTTTTTAAAAAAAAATATCACCAAGAAAAAAAAACTTAGTTACTTCAACTTTACGATCAAGAAGCTCTTCTTTTTTTTTTTCTCCTCTCTTGAATTTCATATTCCAAGATTGTTTGAAACTCTTTGATTGGCTAATATTTTCCCACTTTTTTCTATGAAACAATTATTTATTTTGAAAGTTTTTGGTTTATTACTTTAAAATGACCGATTTTCCTTTTTTTTTTTAAAAATATTAAAATACAATATTTTTTAGAATTTAAATAAAGATAAAATTTACTGTTTTAATTTTAAATCAGTATTTTTTAAAATTAAACTTTATTTATCCACTTTTAAATATAGTAAGATTTGAAGATAAATAATTTCTATGTTTAAAATCAAATGCGCACCCACAATAATTATTAGTCCCTACTAGCATTATGTTTACAAAATTACAATTTAAACTTCACTGGTTTTAAACTCCAAATAATATTAATTGTTCATCCATCTGCATATATATGACTCTATAGGTTATTTTCTATATGTATTTTGAGTTAAGACATTTATAAATTTTCCTTAACTAAATTCGAGTTCAAACCCTGTGATCTAATATTTCATTATTGTCTTCTTTTAATAAGTAAATATTATTGGATTTGTAAAATTTAAAATTATACACTAAAATTTTATTTTAGAATAGTCTGAGCTAATAAAAAGTGCACAACATCCCCTCCCTTCATTTAATTTTAAATTTTATAATACTTAACCTTTGAAACAAAAAATCTTTTATATTGATTTCTACTGCATATAAATAAATGAACAAAATTCCCTGTACTCTTGAATTTTATTATTAAGTCTATTACTTTGCCTTTGAATCATTCATAAACTCTAAATATCACACTAACTTTACTATTAGGTTTATTAATTTGCCCTTAAATTAACAAACTGTAACTATCCCAATAACTAAATTGATAATCTCTATCACACTAATTTGGCAACTTCTGTTTTAGACTCTTACATAATAAGGAATGAGGCTTCGGGCATTATAAGTTCCTCTAATACCTTCTGGAGTTGACAGCAGGAAAGCATTCTCTCCAATCTGTTTTAGAATTTTGTAAGGAACATATACTCACTAAGACATCTCTAACTTTATAATAATTTATTTATAACTTGGTGTCCCCTTCTGTCTGAAATAGCAGTAACTTCACTTATGTTTTTCTGGCTATTCAGAATTAGAGGCTGACTTAACTGTAATTCAAATCCCTTTTTAATATCAACATATTGTTTTCTATTCATAATTTTGTGAAATATCTCAACTTCACATTCTATATCATCAATATGGTAATTCATTTTCTCATGAACATCCATAGCTATTTTAACAACATTAAGTTCACTAGCTTGTAATATATCTAACAATTTAATGATGTCTTTACTATTATATTGATTCACTAGTCTCAAAACTTGTTGGCTTAAATATGATAGATTTTGTCTACTCAATCTTACCATTTGAACTTTCAATATAGAAAAAATGTAAGTTTTTAATGTAACAGCTTGCTTATGGAAAAGCTTCACAAAACCATGAGACTGAAAACTATATTTTTCTGATATAATCTGATATCTAATTTGAGCTTGTGGGTTAGATTTCCCAAAACCAACTAACACTATGTTTTTAAAATCTTCATATTCACCAGGTGTTTCAACTAATGACTGCCACCAATCCTTTTCATTCACATACAGTGACATTTTAGAAAGGACCAATTTTCCCTTTTGGGACATGGGGCATAAAGAAAACAATTTCTCTAACTTATTTAGAGATTCTAAATGGCTTTTTGTATTATCCCCTTGTATTGGTTTTATTATAATAAATCTTATGTCCATGGAATCCTCCTTATCTAACTGTTCTTCAACTGATTGGCAACTTTTAACACGTTTGGTTTTCTGACACCTACTTAACTTCTCTCTATGATTATTTATACATTCCTTCCTATCTTCCATTTTATCCTAGTCTTCATTACTAAATCCATTTTGAAACATTTGATTGTACCATATCTTTCCTAAATCTTTTAAATTTTTCAATCGATCACGATTACTAACTTGAATCATTTTACTTTTAGAATAAATATCCGACATTAAATTATTCAATTTTATATTATTAAGGAAACTATTTACATAATTCTTTTTCTTACTTCTCAATTTATTATACCATAACCAGAATAAGTCTTTTACATCTGTCATGATTGCTTACTTGAATTTCTTCAATTCTAATATCATTATCAAGTACTCTATCCTCCAATTTCATTTTACTAAACAAACTATCTATATAATTCTTTTGCTCCTCTCTTAATTGATCAATTTTTATATTACTCATCTCTTTTGAGCTATTATTTTCTTCAATTACTTCTTTATTCTTCTCTATTCGATCTATTAATTCTTTCTTTAACTTTTTCAACCTTTCTCCCATTTTAGATCGATATCTTTGATCTTCAGTTTTGTTAGATTTTATAACTTGTAAATTTTTCTCTATTCCCATTCCCAACTCTTTTTTAAATTCTAGAACACTGTTATCCATTTCTTCTTTTACTTCTGTTCTTCAAAATTCAAACTTGTTTTCTATTAATTCCACTTGATTCTGTATACCTTTAACACCACTATCGACATGCTCTATCTTCTCATTCAGTTCATCTTTACTAATTGTCCATTGTTTGATAGCTTCTTTACCCTGAACTTGAAGAACTTGAACATTTTTATGAACATATCCCTCTAATTTTTCATCTATTTTCTCTTTTACTACCTCTATAACATTTTCTTTTGTTGCAAACTTTTCACTTAATTCTCCAAATTTTTTCTCTAAATCTCCCTTTATAAACTTAATGGCTTATTGATTTTCAACTATACCTTTATTCATGAATTCTAACTTCTCACTCAGCACTTTATTAGTTTCTTGTAGTTCTTTTCTTAAAAATCTATTATCTTCTTCTGACTTTTTACTATTTTCTTCTAACTTCTCTTCTAACTTTTTACTATTCTCTTCTAACTTTACTCTTAAAAATATATTATCTTCTTCTGACTTTTTACTATTTTCTTCTAACTGTACTCTTAAAAATCTATTATCTTCTCTTAAAGATTTACTAGACTCTTCTAACTTTTTATTTAAAGATTCACTCAAAGATTCATTTATTTTCATCATCAATACAAACAAATCATCTAAACTTTTCTTCTCTTCCACCGCAACAACTTTCTTTTCTTCTATAACTTCATATTGAATATCCTTTCTTATTTCTCTATCTTTCCTATGACTCTCCCTTTCTTTTTCAATGCTTATTTCCACTTCTAACATCTCCTTGAGCTCTTGTTCTTGGACAGAACAAATCTTTTCTTTTTTTTCAGAATTTTCAATTCCACTCATTTTTGAAAAATACAATTTTTTTCACTAAAGCACTATGCTATTTTTTCTTTAAAATATGACTTAGTTCAACTTCATAAAAAATATTTTCTACTAGGCTATTCCAACAATCAACAACTCCCTCAAATAACTTGATAAATCAATTATATTTCATTTTCATGATATCTATCATTAGATACCATAAACAATATTTATAACTATTTATTTACAATAAACTCAAATTTATATAAACAAATTGCATACTTTTTTTTCTCAACATCATCACCACAACCACCGCATGAATTATTCATACATCAATTATCAATCTATGTATGATTTGCCTACTGATCACATAGCCACATTAGACTAGCCTTTATTTAATATTCTAACAAAATAAAATATAAAAAAAATTATTATTTGAACTATATCTACTAATTCAATTAATGTGTTAGGCATTTTTTATATAAATCAATCATGATAATCAATGATTAGTTTACTAATCCTGCCACTCGTATGGGTGCCATAAGGGGGTTTATATACTGTGGCCTGTCTATAGGTGGTACGACCCTAAGCAGAGTTTTCAAGTCCCTTATATTAGGCCCTACTTGGATTCGGGTTAGGTTCTATTAATAAACTTACTATATCCCGACCATTTTCTTTGACTATAACAATTGAATTTAGATAAGATTAGTATTTATCCCATGTTACTATGACATGAATAAATATTTCTAAAATAAGATATGTTTTAAATATAATCAATATGAGACCCGTTTATCTATAAACAGATCACATCCCCTTAACATTAAACAAATTCAAAATACTTGTTCAATGGCATAAGAATACCCAGATACTCCTCCATATTAAGTATCTACATACTCTCGTGACTAACAATAATATCTAATATATTATTTTATATTTATAACTATTAAGTTTTAATTCAATCACTCATTAAATTAATCTTTTAGATAATTACAGATAAACTTTGATTCATATTGTTTAATAATTAAGATTGGCAATAATCACAAGAATAACTTTAAAATAAGGAGATCTCAGGAAAATCATTGATTTATTAATTCTTCATACTACCTATGGAATATCAAGAGGGATTTTACAGATTTCCATGGATAGTGTACAAATTAAGAAAGGCTTATAATTTAAATTCATAGTCAAGCTTTATATGTATGTTCTTTAATACTGAATATTAAAATAATATTATTAACTAAACTGTGATTAACACTAATACTTTCACTAATAACTAATGTATCATTTAATTTTATATTAATAAATACACTTTAATAATTGGCAATGTCATCAATGACCTATGGGATCAAGGCAGCATGTAACAAGTAAAAAAAATCTTTACTAAGAGATTTATGCTTATTAAACTGTTAGATTTGCTTTAAATTGAATTGACTTTTCATTTTAATTTTGACTGTACATTTTAAGTTGTGTGATGTGGTGAAAATGAGCCCAGAAAAGATATGCAGCAATTGGAATTTAATAAAAGTTTTAAAACAATCATTTTAATAATATTCATTACAAATGATAATAAACATTTCCATTAATATTAAATTTAAAATAACATAACAAAATAATACATATATATTATAATAATAATAACAACAGAAAATTAATCTTTCGAGTATTATTATCAAACAAAACTAATGATTTCCCATTATATGTTGAGATATTTATCCCTATGTATGTGAACTATATATCACATATTTAGTTTATTAAACAATCATTTTTTTTCCATTCATGGTTCATTAGTTTAACCTCTACATAATAGTAGTACTTGATGATTAAGTAACAATACAAAAAATAAATGAGAATATAGGGTTATAATTCTGGAGGTTGGTAAGCAAACAAAATTACTACTTTCATCTTTCACATAAGAACAAAATCATTGTTTTTTTTTAGTTTATCCATTTGTACATGTATATATAACCTGCTCTATTGGAGTATGCATATATCATTTTAAATACCCTTTCATACTAAAATATCGAGTATATTTATTTATTTAAAGGATTTATAATCTTTAAACTTAACCGAATTATTAAATAACTATTAATATAACAACACTTGAATTAATTCCTTATTAAATTAGTTTTCTCTCCCCCCCCCATTATACTAACAAATCATCGATTAAAAATATAAATACTAACATTAGAAAGAAGTTCTGTTTTAACTCTCAGCTAAAGTATAAGAACAATTTTAAATCTTCTAGTTGTTCCACACTCCATAAACTTATCATAATGTTTTTATTTTTCCTTATTTTTTGAAGTTTCTGCTTATCCTAAGATTCGCTAGGTATTTGAATTACTACAACAATAATCCTTGTTTTGTTCTTTGTTTAGTAATAAAAATTTATTTATGGCTTGCTTTATTTACTTTATATGATATATATTTCTCTCCATAGTAAAAAGCACACTTATTATTTCAATTAAAAATGCGTCGAGCAACGTTTTTTTTTTTTCAGCTAAAACTTTATAAAACTGACATCCATGCTGGTATGGCTCAAAATAAATAATATATCCAGAATAATAATGAACCCTTTTATTTATTACTAATTTAGTTCCATTGAATTTTAAATATATATACTTAACTGTTTCCAAGAGATATACTATTTTTTATCTATCCTTACTGGATATTTACGGTGTTTATTTATTTCCTTTTGTGTATTACTGCAGTTCATTTTCCCTGGCACAATTATTGTTATTTTTCCGTGAATATATTCGTTGACTATTCATCTCCAATTATTTCTTCAATACTTATTAATTTTCAAGAGATTATTGGGAATTCCGATTATTGACTTGCCCAGTAGAAAAACGATTAATTTATTCCATTATTTTAACAACAGAGCTTATAATTATCCCTGTATATTAATATAGAGTTGTAAATCATAAGGTGATAGGAATTTTAATCCAACTTTGTTTTTTTTTTTAAAAAAATATCACCAAAAAAAAAAAAAACTTAGTTACTTCAACTTTACAATCAAGAAGCTCCTTTTCTTTTTTTTTACTCCTCTCTTGAATTTCATATTCCAAGATTGTTTGAAACTCTTTGATTGGCTAATATTTTCCCACTTTTTTTCTATGAAACATTTATTTATTTTGAAAGTTTTTGGGTTATTATTTTAAAATGACCGATTTTCCTTTTTTTTTTTAAATATTAAAATACAATATTTTTTAGAATTTAAATAAAGATAGAATTTACTGTTTTAATTTTAAATCAGTATTTTTTAAAATTAAACTTTATTTATCCACTTTTAAATATTGTAAGATTTGAAGATAAATAATTTCTATGTTTAAAATCAAATGCGCACCCACAATAATTATTAGTCCCTACTACGTATTATGTTTACAAAATTACAATTTAAACTTCACTGGTTTTAAACTCCAAATAATATTAATTGTTTATCCATCTGCATATATATGACTCTATAGGTTATTTTCTATATGTATTTTGAGTTAAGACATTTATAAATTTCCCTTAACTAAATTCGAATTCAAACCCTGTGATCTAATATTTCATTATTGTCTTCTTTTAATAAGTAAATATTATTGGATTTGTAAAATTTAAAATTATACACTAAAATTTTATTTTAGAATAGTCTGAGCTAATAAAAAGTGCACAATATATATATATATATATATATTAATACTCCAAAATAACCATGATGCTGACTATCTAAATTAAATATCCATTTTTATATATTTGCAGTAATATCATTACTTATCCTTGGTTGAAGCGATATTACATGATTAGGTCTTCCTAAACTAAAGTATAGATCACCATTGTCATAGATAAGAATATATATACAAGATAGTTAGTCATTTATACTGGAAAGTAATATATAACGATTGTTAGTCAACCAAAAAAAATAACTTAAACTCTATCCTGTATCGAATGTGTGTATTTAATTTGACATAATAAATAAAGACCTTACCTCCGTTCATATAGATGATTGGACATCAAGTCACTATAAGGGAAGAGTTGGCCTAAACTTTATAAAAATAATAAAAATTATAACTAAACTTAACCATCTTTTCCTCTTTTCTCTCAACATTAATGATGGAATCTCACAAGGCCCAAACTGTGAAGTTCATGCCTCTGAGTAGAAAACAAAATAATAATTTAAAAAAAAAAAAAAAAATAAAGAAAAATTTACAATAATAATCATATGATAAAATTGAATGGTTGAATCCAATTTCATCAAACCATCCTGATAATGGTTCATGAGTTTTGGCATGAAAAGTCTTTGATATCATACTTCAATTCTTCATATTGCCTTTCCCTGGTTAAGGATTATTCATGTAGCGATGCCTTTTTACATTGTTTAGGACACAAGTGCATTGATCCTTAGGTGGCTAGTCCTTTCATTCTCCCATGTACAATTCAGGTTGGGCAATATTCACCTTCTTGGGTATATTATTGAAGGAGACACTAAAAGTTTCATGCAGTCATGTTAAGGAAGAGAGCAATCAAACACTATGGCATGACTGTTTTATCCCATACACATTTTACAGTATCTTATAAAATTGTTTGAATTCATACACTAAGCCCTAATATTGAATAGTTTTCTTTCAACATTAGATAAAATAGTTCATAATTTCTTTTAACTACAAAAATATTTGTGTTCTCTTTTCCTATCGATGTTGACAATATCAAATTTCCTTCACTCGTGATTTGAAAATAATTTTCTTATTATGCAAATTTATATACATTTGTTTAACTTCACTTGATAAACTATTGCTTTTAAATTTGATGTGTTTTTACATTACTGTATTTGATTAATAAAAAGTGTAACTTGGAACAACGTTCTCTATTTTCTAGTATTTGAAATTTGCCTTCAGTTGATATTAGCTTTTTATAACTCAAGCATTATTTTTGAGATGAAGTGATTTTAAAAAAGATTTTGTGTTTATATTGCCATTGATTTTCGTTATGCATTACAAAATCCTTATTTCCTTTTAAATCAATGTAGCTGCTCATTGTTGTATTTATACTATCAATAAGACAATTCATAATTAAAAAAATAGTAGAATTACAATTTTATTTTCATATCTCAGTTTCCTAGCGACTAAACTTCACATCAAGATCATCTACAAGTTTGCTTGTTTTCAGTTTGCATCACGTGATATTATTTGGTTTAAAACATATGACACAATTTGTCTAAGTTTGTCTAATAGCGTATATATAGATTATTTCCTTTTATTATTTTGCTATATATATATATATATATATATATATATATATATATATATATATATATATATATATATATATATATATATTGTAACCTCTACAATCTTCACCTATATCACTTTATACACATATAAATGCCCAGGCGCCAATTCTATACAAGACAGAATAAAATTTATAATTTAGCTTGCATTTCTAATTATGCATAAGACTCTTATTATAATATTAATCTACAGTTTAGCTCAGTTGTGGGTTATAGGGTCTTGTGGTCATCTATAATGCAAATGGGATGAGAGAAGTATTTATAAGCAATAATTATATAATGTTTATTTAGTTATACCATAGAACTTATTTATGTTATCAAAAAAAAGCAATTTGTGGATTAAATCAAGAATAATGATGTGTTCAATTCTCCTACCATCCAAGTACATGCTATACCAATCACACAACTCAACTAATATGTTTGGAGATCACTGTAACAATAATTAATCTACAGACATTTGATTTAGATTGCACAGCTGTACCAATGTTTATTTAAATAATGATATAATCTCAGGACTCCATTATATGAATAATAAGTCAATCCTATTATAAGATGATTACTAAGTAATGAGGATTATTGTGAAACTGACAACTATTATAATAAAATAAAGGATGGACAATGATAGAGATCGGGTGCATTTTTATCTCACATCACCATCTATTTTAAACAAGGTAAAATCTATATCTTGGCATTATACAATGTTTGTATCAATTAATTTATTATTATTTAAATAGATTGCATATACTATTAAATTGATAAGTATTACCATTAGATTATATTGAACATATGTGTGTGTAGAAATAGTCAATCGAACATATATAATAAAATAATTCAGAGGGAATCTTACTTCAACAAACATTTATTACAAAACACATTCTTTTACAAACACATCGATGATGATTAACATTAATTTCACATTAACTACAAACTTGACTAAATAACATTTATATTACATAAATCCTATACACTTAATATTTGGAGGCACTTCCTCTTATCTGTTATTTCCATAATATTTATAACTCTATTTATTAAATTATTAGCAATACAAAATAATTATATATTCACATACCAATGCCATTCTGTGCTCTCAATGGACTAAGCAAACGGTATCAAATTATCAACTAATGCCCTTGAAATTATTTCCGTATGCCGACAAATTTATCCTTACTATATGAAATTAAGTAATAATTTTATTAAAATTAGCATAAAATAAAGTAAAATTTTTGTAATCCAATATTACTTTCATACTGGGAGGATGAATTGCCAGTAATAATAATAAATTAAATAATGATAATATGGGTAATATTATTTGACAAGTTACTTAGAACTTACAATTCCAGCGATTCATATCTTTAAGTTTATCATATCTCCGAATATGTGCACAATTATAAATTTACAATTATAACGCATTTATTGATTACATTTTTTATCGGTTTACTTGCGGAATGAACAAACTTCACAATACGGATGGTACAATGAGCTAATCTTTAAATTATTAATCCAACTTCAAGTATATTACAGAAATCACTAAAACATTTATCTGAAATAACTAACATATACTACATAACGATAAATACATGGAATGAAGAAGAGGAGCAAAATGCTAACAAATAAATATTCGCATACGGGCATGTGAGTGTTAACAAAACTTCAAACATCAACTTAATTCATTAACATAGTAATTATCAACTTTTCTGACACAAATAGCACTGAACTCAGCCGACTTATCATGAATAAATGGGGCATCTATCACTTCACTTTAAAAAATATAATCATCACATCATATATTATCAAATAAGGAAATATACTACCACCCAAGACTCAATAGATAAATAAGTAAAATGAGCGTTACTCAATCCAAATAGCATGATCATCCTTTCAATCACTTCTCCACTCAAAAGGCATCTAAGGCATTTCATATAGGACAAATCCATAAACAGTTAAATTCTTAAATTTTCACAATCTTTAGCCCATAGCACCAGCCGCAACCGATAGGAAACAAATAAGCATAAATTTAATTCTTTTAAAATAGTTTCTAATAGCGAAAGCACATCAGACAATAAAATGTTATATTAGCATTAATTAAATTATAAATGAATCTAAATACGAACATCGAATTTCAGATTAGCGTAAATACTATCAAGTAGGTCTGACCATTCGGCAATACTGGTATAAATATTTTAATGTATCTATTTATTATTACCAACTAATGAATAATGATAAAGCATACAATTTGCAGCAATAATATGAGCACTGAAAATATAATATTTTACATAATACAACAAAAGAAAATATTACTATTTTGGTATAACGTATACTAAAAATCTCCAAGACGTTCTAGAGGAGATTAGGCAAATAAATACATAATAATAATAAACCAAATTAATATCAAATTAAACATAAAAATAAATAAATAAATAAATAAATATATCTATATATCTATTATATGCAATGAAAGAAATGCATATCAAATCTTTTGTTATTAAAATAAAAGTTCCCTTTTTATTTTTATTTTTTTTTTGTTCATACTTGAAATTTTAAAGTAGAAACGTACACTAGCTCACGACATAAACAAACATTAAAACATACAAACATTACTCCTGCAGAATAAACATGAATTTGGCAAAACAGCAATAATCTCCAATGTTCTTAAGACTTCCTAATGGACATTATAAGCAGCTTTTGCACATATTTGAATCAATTTACTTTTTATAAACTTTACATAGCTCAGCAAGATCATCCAAATAAATGTTGATGATTCACGCTATTTCAACTTTGTTTTGTCTAAAATTTTCAACATTTAATAAATTTAAGACGATATAAGATCGGAGTTATTTGGTCATCCATGCTTATGCATATTTCTAATAAATAATTATCAAATATCCTTAAGTCACGCATTCTATCACTCATTTATAAGTGTGAATGGTAAGGTAATTTAGTATACATAATTATTCCAATATTGTAAAGTATTAGAATGAATAATTTTTCCTTTTCAGCCTTATTTTATACAATAAAAATAGAAAACTTATTAAATGAGAGTCAATAAGATATTCCATTACACAGTTCAGCATACCTTCAGCAGTTGCTCCAAAGTTGTCCCCTTCATGTTTCATTTCTGTAAAGTTTATTGGAGATGTGAACATTTGAACATCCATGTCAGTTGTCTTTTCCTTACTATACTGAGATCTTGGGTTGATATCAGCCTGTTGTCCCCACCAACTAAGGTATGCTTACTTAGTTGGGATTCATAGTATTATCTATGTGCTTTAGATCTTGGCCTAAGGTTGCTACTTCCACATTCTGTCTAGTAGAGAGGTGATCATTGATTATAATTATGTAGCACCATACCAGTAACATCTGATGGCATCTTACTAAAAAAAATGAAATAACCTGAAATTCTAAAAAAAATTTATTAATGACCTGAAACTATGCTTAAAAACACTTACAGATGGAATTTGAAGATTTGAGATCTTTAATATTTTTAGTGAATAAATTGATGGTAGAAAGGAGGTGGCTTGTCACAGAAGTGGTCAGTTTAGTTGGAGTTGATTCCAAGTTTGTTTTATTTGTCAGCAGAACAGTATTGATATTTGTTTAAATAGTTCTCTGGTTTGTTTGCTTATAATATTTTAATCAATAGTATAGACATTACAATAGATATGATTCATCATCATAGAAACTTTCATTTCAGTCAGATCAGTTTAGTCCCTGTAGTACATTATTTGTAAATGTTAATGTGTGCTTGTGTCATCTTTAGCTTCATTTTTACTTCATTGAACCACCAAATATCATGTCTCATATCAAAATATTTAATTTTCACAACCAATAGTTTGAAAAATCAGCTTAGTTACATTTTAAATACATTAATGGATCACTGGACTGGTGAATTATTAAATAACAAATATACTACTAAATATTTTAACTGCTAAAATAATTATCATTAATTTTATTCTTTTACTTTAGAAATGTAAAATATTTTATTCTTAGTTCAATTTAATATTTTTTTATTAACAGGCAGAATGATTTTTTTTTGCTCTCTTTCTTTTTCAAGACAAAAAAAAGTTTCTTGCATAAATTAAAATTTCAGTGCAAAGGGGTGGAGCAAGGCTATCTCTAGAGACCTTTGAACTTTCAAATGACCTTGGATTATTGGAAGAATATATGCTTGGGTAATAATTTGGGATATATAAAAAAAAGGAAAATCTTTTACAAGGGGAATTTCATTTTACTTCACTGAACTGTGAGTTGCTTTCAGATTTCATTATAAAAGTTTTATTAGTACAATTTTATTTTATAAGCTGATTCTTCCAAGACCCAAGTTTGAAAGTGAAAAGTATTATTGGTTTTTTAGAAATGAGAAGATAAAATGACCGTAATGAAGTACATTAATCTTTGCTTTTAATTAACTATTTAAATTCTAAAGCCATTGCTTGAGATATGTATGTGTGCTATATTATAAAACTATTTTACTTTAATCTTTAATCTTAAAAGAAGTAATGAAAATGCATGTCGATATTTCAAAATTATTTTGTCTAAAACTTAATTCTAGTATTAGAGAAGTGTATACACTTTGTTATTACTTTGGAAAAGTTACGAACACTTCCACTAAATGCCTCAGTGACTCTTTGTTAAGAAATCCTGCTAACTATAAAGGAAGAAAGTTTAGATGAAAGATATGTGTAAATAATTTTTTATCCTGCTTTATTATCATTATTATTGTTAAAACATTTACCCTGATCAGTTGTATTTAAAAACTAAGAACAAATGCATGGCGTATAATCTGATGGATGGATTATTCATTTTTCTCAAAATATTCTGGAATAAATGAGTAGAAGAGCATAAAACAAAACATGAATTTCTTTTATTTATTGTTCTCCTCATTTGCAGTTGAAGTTTCTTATTTAAATGTGTTATCAATAAACTTACATGAATTCAAGTGGATTTTATGAACTTATTAGTTATGCATTTTATGAATGTCTTTTAAACTTAGAACAAATGCTTGAACCTATCTAATGACTTAAGTAATAAATTATTGCTATACCTACATTGTAATAAATATTAATGGAGAATTCTCAAATGTAATATTGCCAGTGGTTTTATTAGCTAATGCTAAAAATTTTGAATGCTGCATAAACTGGATCCAATTTAATAGTTTTTTTCTCCCTGCAGGAATTTGTTATGAGTTGTCAATATTTATACTTGTATCAATCATCATAATTATTCAGTATATGACTAAAATAAGTCATTTACAAACTGTAAATAAACTTTCATTTCCCCACCTAGAAGAAAAGAAATAAAAAGCTTTAATGATTATTATTATTTGTTAGCATTTAATAGCTAGTTAGTTGTAAAAAAAATTTGTCTTATAATTTATTTTATTATTATTATTATTGCTTTTTCCAAGAATGTCTCACTAAGTATAATATGGAAAATATTATGTTAGGTAATTCCTATTGTTTAATATATATTTTTTATTGTGTGCTTATGTTTCTATACGTGTGTGTATGTTAGCAAGAGAAACACCCATTCAGTGTTAAAAGGTGAACAGCTTATTGCTGAGAAAAGCTCATTATGTAAAATTTATAGTTTATCTTTGCATTTCAATAAGTTATAGAATAAGTATTTCTCAATAATTATTTAACTCAGAAATTAAAGATTTGTTATTTATCCTAAACCAAACTTTTATTTCAATTTTGTGCTAATGCAAAATGCATTTTTTAAAAAAATGTTATTTTGTCTTTGCTTACAGAAGTTATTTTGCCTCGCTTCTTCAATCATAATTAGTATACTTCCAAGCTAAAAAATATTATACTTATCAGAAATGAGAGATTTGTTCATTATTATCTTACAGTTTATTAATTAATATCGTTGCAGTATTTCTTACTAAAATGATTTGAAATTGTTTGTGCGTTATTATGCTCATACATGCGTGTCTGTTATTTAATCTAGCTATAATAATGTTTGAATTAAAAGTAAAAATGATTTAATGCCTATCAGTTTCGGACAATGAAAATGTGCCAAGTAAAGGAGTTGAAAAATTAGAGATTTATTTAAATGTGAATTTATTATTTCTTTATTATGCTTAGTTTGGAATGTATTTAGTGGCTATGTAGAATGAAGTTATTATATGTTATATAGTATATGGAATTGAGAGAAACTCTTTCTTTTATTTATTTGGGCATTTGACATGGGTGGATTGGCCACTCACTCATCAGATGTAATTTATATACATTCTTTTAATAAATTCTGTCCACATAAAATTATTACACTAAATGTTTTTTTTTTTAAATTAAAAATTTAAAAGCCTTACAAATCCAGTGGCGAAACTCCGGATGAGCATATTAAAATTAGTATGTGAGTATTACCACTTATATCATATGCATAATTTACATACTTAAAAATAAATATCAATTACTGTTGGTTGATTTGTGGATGATAAAACTATCATAACAACACAATTCAGACATTGATATACAAATAAGCATTAAAATAGCTATACACAACCTGAAGAAGCAACAAACAAACATATCTTGTTATCATGTATCTAAAAACAAATGCAACATCACCTACTGTGGTAGAACTAGCATTAATTCATCATGAGGGATATGCCAAAATAAGTACATATATGCTCTGCAAAGCTGAATAAGAATGTGGTGGCTTCCAAAATACCTAACTTTGAGGCAGAAAATAGGATGTCTGGACCTTGTCTCAGTGCATCAGAAACAGAAAATATGCACCAGGAAATTATGATCCTCTCTCATGAGATCCCAATACTTCAAGAAAAATGTGATCACAATCACTAGAAATACAAATATCTGGGATACAATAACCCTCAATGGGAACAAGCACTATCATCTCATGGAAAAGCAATACAATAAGGATGGATGACCTTCTCTACTCCATTAAGCATACTCATAATAATTAACAAAGCCTAGCACTATGAGGCTAACAAATACTAAACTAACAACAAGATATAGACTTCACATGAACTAACTAAGTTATCACTAAGAATTTTAATAATACAACACATATAATCAATGTGAAAACCAACAATGCAAACTGTGTCAACCAACTAATATAAGAATTACTTAAAAATTAAATGCATATAAAAATTCTAGGCAAAGGTACAATGCACACATAATAAATATTAAGTACTAAAATATAGTGACTAGTGGACATTTAAAATATTGCAAATTAAATGCAAGAATATTAATTCTCAATGCATATAAAAAATATTTGCAGTTATTATTGATGTAGCATTTATAAAACAAATGAGTGGAAACCCTCTGATAAACCTCTTTGGCTGATTTAAAATAAAACTGAGTGAAAATCCCACATATAAATAAGCTAAGACTGAGATATTTAAATCTCCAGGAATAAAATTATTGAATATAATTTTAACTTGTGAAACGCTTAACAAATATAATAGTATAAAATTTATCTACTCATTCTAATAAATCCATTAAGATTAAAATTATAACATTAGTTTAACTAGGATATTTATGCTAATAGTATTACACATATTTTAAAAACAAAATATATAGCATAGATATTTTTCTCGTTTCCTTTTTTTTTAAACCAATTAAAAAAATGCAAGTACAAAAAAAATATACAACAACTTCAGCTCATAGTTTCTGCTTCCTCTGTATTTCTCTTTCTTTTGTTCAAGACATTATATAATTTATTAAAGACCATTTATTAATCTGATGGCACAAAGCTTCTAGTCAAAACATTTCATAAACATGGCAATGATTCCTAAAACAAAACATGTTTAATAGTTCTTTAAAGATATTTTCATTTTTTTCCTTTAAAGATATTCTAGATAATAAAACATTGAAATAATAAGAATAGGCCTGCACTAGAATGATACATAAAACAAATTCTTCAGCTGAGAACATTATTATAGGAACATAAGATTATTTTAACTTTTAATTAAATATTACATCAAATTTTTTTAGAATTATTATTAAACGAAATTTTAACAAAGCAATAAATACGAACTTTATAATCCAAAATAAATGATTAAAATTATACAAAATTATATAACTAAAAGAAATCTAAATTATATTATTTTATCCCTATTTATTGCGTTTAATTTGAGATCGAAATGTGTGCGTGTTTATGCTGAATACTACATATATTTATACATTTTTAATATTGCTACACACACAATTTGATACCAAAAGTTTAAATTTGGGTGGGATAGATCGGTCAGTGAGAGACGACAGAAAAAGGTGAAACTTAAGACTCGAATACGAATCTTACTGTTTCAATATCTAACCCATCATTTCTCCAATGTATTCCGAATATATTATATATTACTTTTGTCTTCAGTTATAGAACTAATATTATCCACAAATTTTATAAATTTTATTACACTTCCTCTAACATTAGTTTCTCCATAGTGTATGTTATATATTTACAATACTTTTTAATTAAATATTAAAAACACAGATAACGTGCTACATTTCTGTTTAACACCTCTTCCTTCATTTCATTAGTTTTTCTATTCAATTAAATGCTTTTTTTATTATCAAAAATACGTATTATAATCCTCATCACAGCTCGGCACAGAATGGCTCTGAAAAATTGGTGTTGCAGCAGTGAAAGGTGCCCTTTTTATCTATTTGGCCCTTTAAAGGCCTTATTTCGATGCTAATGTACTCTTTCATTCACTAAAACTTGTTTTAGTGCATTTTTAACATAATTTCCCTATGTCTATCTTGTGCTTATCAGCATTTAACTATCTCATCCCCCCATTTGATGGGTGGTCAACTGTCTCATGGACCATAAAGGGGTTTATTCCCTCTTAGAATATTAATTAGCTCTCCTACTCCAAGTTTTCTGTCATTCATAACTTGTTTTTAATGTTTTCCGTGTTATTTAGGCCATTTTTAACGATCCTATTTCTCAGACATGCCCTCCTCTAGGGTAATTAACTGCCTAGAATTCCACTCAATTTTCACATTACTTAACTAAAATTATTAATAACAAGATTTTTCAGTGTTTTTTTTTTTGCTTTTACATCAAAATAATTATTTTTTTTCTTTTCAAAATTGTTTTTCTTCATATTAATTTTCATTCTTTCAAATGGTTTAAAGATGGCCACTGTCCTAGCAGGAAAAATGTGCAGAGACCTAAACTACATAAACTAAAACCTTCAAAATTACACAAAATTTATCCAAACTCAGTTTCAAACAAGACTTAGCTATAAATATCATCACCAAAGAACTTATTTCATAGTCTCCATCTCCTTGCCCTTTGGATCTTGCTCCCTTTCAGACTGTGGCTTGCTCTATCAAAGATAAAAAGCAAGTCAATAGAACAACATGACCAATCATAATGCCATTCCAAGTAAACTGATTTTATTATTTTATTTTATTTTATTTGTAATAAATGAAATGTATTTAAACAATACATATAAAAATCTAAATGAATTTAAACAATAGGCAGTTTAAAATATCAGTTTTCTCAGCATTTTATATAAAAATAAAAACTTTTTACAAAATCGTTCTTCTTATGAAGAGAGATAGCAGTTACAACAATAGACAGTCGTTTAAAGTAAAATTTAGAATGCTAAAATAGAGTTTTACTTTTTCTTTTAGTTAAATTATAAACATTTTAAAAGTCAAATGCTGTAACTAAAAGTTTATCAAATTCAAAGGAAAGAAAGTGAAATAAGAAGTAAGAATAACTGATAAATTCTTAAATAATTAAATCGTGTTTTAAAAGTTATTGGAGTAAATTTGAATATTTTAAATCTTTTCAAAAATAATAATGAGAATTAAGTCTGCTGAAATTGGAAAAGAAAAAAATAATGAAATAATTTTCTTAATATATATTTAAAGCGCTTCAATACAAATATATGATTATAAATAATTATTATATTGTACTTTAATATGAAAATGGGCTAGAGCAAAACATGCTATTGTGTGTCATGGTATTTCCTACCAGCTGCATTAGACCTATATATATATATATATATATATATATATATATATATATATATATATATATATATATATATATATATATATATTCTTCTACTTTATTGTAAACACACAAGAAGATGCCTGCAGTCCAAAGTAAACAATGATTGAAATACATTATGGTGAATCAATTGAGGATCAAGGTATTTGCCATTAAACACAGCTACAGGAGACAGCATTTTACCTATCTATTCTTGCTAAGGAAAACGATTTACTAAGTGAAACGGCTTTGAAGAATAACTTGCCTAACTATCAACTACTACTACTTTTATTAGGATGATTTTTATGAATTTTGTTCTAATTACAATTTTTAATCAAAGAATCAATATTGTAAATTTTTGTTTATTTTTTTTTTTTAATTTATATTATCAGTTGTATTTTCACACTCAGATTCTGAAGCCTCATTTTTTAGAATTAGCAAAGAAAAAAAGGGGGGATTATTCATTTTGATATTTTTTATATTTTCATTATAAATAAAATTTAGGTAAAGCCACCTGCTTCACATCAGGTTATCCACATAAATATTGAGGTAACACTATCTAAATTTATTTTCATAGGTTAAATTACAACATTTATACAGAATACATATTATATGTTTTATTTTGTGATTAACCATGTAAATATATTTTCCAGTATGTCTGACTAATCAACTGCTATCTGTCTCTATCATATATATAAATTGGGGAAACTTGTTAGATAGATTAACATTTGTAAATATATATATAATTTAGCTAGCCAGCATCTCAATTACATTAAATAACTAAAGTTTATTTTTCTTTATAACTATGATTTGTAGAGAATGATTGACATAGGTGGATTTCTACCATGGGGTATAAAAGTTGGATCTAGAGGATAATTAATTAGTAAAATGGTAGAGGTTCACTTGTGACACATGTACATATGATGATTCTTATATTTTTTATATATTTTTTTATCATTACTATTGTTGTTATACTTGATATTTATTATTGTTAATAAATGTTTGAGAATTTGTATTATTCCGGTCTCTGTTTTACTGAGTTGTCCTGACATTCCACAGTTTATAAATAATTATACATGCATACACATCTATTTTTCTTATTATATAAAAGCTTGAAAATAAAACAAATATAATAAATGCTAGTTGTAACCTATATATAGGTGCAGGTGTTGCTGTGTGTATCTGTTCATACCTGCTAAAGGAGTTAAAAGCAATATTCTCTCTGGGTTTGAGTATTAGGGCATAACAGAATTTAAAAGTGAAAAAGTGGATGAATTAACTTAAATTGCATGTAATATTATTAAATAGGGATAGAGTTAGTCAATTAAAGTGTATGCAATCATTGGTTAAGCATTTCATCAGGTTCTCATTAGCATTCTATCAGATGACCCACAGTTTGTACATAGTTGGATACAACTTTTTTCCCTTCTAAGCATGTAAGTCTTTGCAGATTGTTTCATTAGGTGTAATAAATTAGAGCATATTAACTTATTCCCACACCATATTGCTACATCTGCATAGTAGTACAGTCTGCAAGTTAGTTGACCATCCATTACATCTGGTATTAGAAATGTTTGGAATTAGTTGTAATCGTTTCCGTCTGTTACATCTGGCATCATCAACTTTTGGGCTATTGGTCATTGTTCCGTCCATTATATCTGGCAGCAGCTATGTTTGGGGCTCGATAGATAGGTGTATCATCACATAAATACTTTGTGTAAGTTGTTCATACATTGTGATCGAACCAGCTGATTGTTGAATCTGATGGATATATCCAAGTGGTCATTGTTTCGTCCATTATATCTGGCACCCAACATGGGGCATGAAGATATTACCATCGATAGAGGATAGTATTTACCAATAGTTATATCTGACACAATGTGTTAGGCATGAAGATATTACAGTTGATAAATGTATCCAAATGTATTTACCAATAGTTACATCTGGTATCCAGTATGTTAGGTATGAATATACTATAGTTGTAGGGGGATTTAGCCATTGGACTGGTGTTTAATTTTTTTTTTTTAAAAAATGTTAAAGCACATTTCATTTTATATTTTTCTATCAATATAAACCCAAATGAACTTATACACATGACAAACAACTAGCACTTTCATCTAAAATAATAGTAATAGTGATAATAGATCACATAAAGTTGAATTAATTTTTAATAAGAGATCTAAAGTATTGAGTGTAATTTGGAAATATAAAGGATTGGACAATAAACAGAGACTGATGATAAATAGTTAAGTGATTAATAAATGATCATAAAATAGAGTTAGGTATGTAAAAGGACATAGGCTAAAAGTAGATCTATTAAAAACAAAACAAAAAAGAGGTAAAGATAAATGCAATGGTTGGGAGTGAGATTATGCACTGTCGCATGTGATTATTTATAGTTTCATAAATAAATATTTTATAAATAGTTTGCAAATAAATAAATATTTAATGATAACCAGAAGTGGTAAGCAATTAAGTAATATGGAGTCAAAACATTTGGAGATAGGAAAAGATAGTAATGACAGTAAGATGGTAGATGATACTACCAGTAATAGGGTAGAATCTGTGATGATTCAAATACCTTGGGGGTCTATTCTGGAAGTTGAACAATCCCCACAAGGGAGTCAAACAGTTTCTCAAATTCAAATGATTCCTCTCAGTGAGATTGTTCAAGTGCCTGAAGTGGAAGTTACTCAGGTTATGCAAAACCCTACAACCTTGGCACAACTAATCCAGGTAATTGTGGAGATGAATAGTATGATGGATGATATAGCACCTAATATGGATAATATGAAAAGTGATAGGAATAATATGGCATCCAATATGGAGAATATGATAAGCAATATAAATAGCAATATGGTGAATATGAGAAGTGATATAAATAGTATGAAAAAGAATATGGCAATCAAATTTGATATAAATAAAAAAAAGAATTGAAGAAGGATGTGAATGATATGAAAGAACCAATGGAAATACAAATTATCCATACAGAGTTGGAGCAAAATTTTACCAAACAAAATACGGAGATAGAAACCTTAGGACAAAAACTAAAATGCTTAGATAAAATCATTACCCAGAGGTTTGGAATCACTGAATCCCAACTTAGTAAGGGTACATTAGTTGTTGAAACACAACAAATCCAGACTAATTCAAGTACTCAATATACTGAATTTAAGTTGAGAAAAAAGCAATTGAATGATACTCTCAATATTGAAGTGATACAAAGATCACAAGGTTTCAAGATTGATTCCAAGTTAAATGATGAAGCCATAGGAGTCGATGACACATCATACTCTGAAGATGTCATGATAGAGTATATGAAAGAAAGTTCAATGATAAATGATTTGGACTCATATTTGAGATCATTGCAGCACATTCGTATTTACCATCGAAACAAGAATAAAATTCTTTTCAGACATGACATTTGTGAGGATTATAGCAATAACAAGGATGGATTGTTACAAGTTCAAACAGCTTTTTTAGGAGACAACTGTCACATTACAAATGCCATTTTTGAAGGCATTAAAGAAATTGGTGAATGTGATCATCTTAGCTGTATGTTATGGAAATTGGAGTCTTTCCATAATCGATGAGATGATCAAAACATAAAAAATTATATGATGAGAATAGAGATAACCATGTTGCAGTTCATCAAACAGAAAGGTTTTCAGTTCCATAAGTTATGTAACACTTATGAAGGACCCTTCACATTTATGAGGCATATAAATGACAGTACTTAAAAGAAAAAGTACATAATTAGAGAAGGACTTCAAGTGATGCAACTTAGAATACATAAAATGGACTTTTTTACCATGGATGAATTCTCAAGAGATGTCTATATATTTTTTTAAGAAGAGAAATAAATGAATGAATAAATCAAATGGTGTATATATATATATATATATATATACACCATTTGATTATATTTATATATATATATATATATATATATATATATACGTGTGTGTGTGTATAACTTATGATAATATAAGAAATTTATATGGTAAGACAGATAGACCAGATAGTTAATTATATCAACTGGAGTGTGAATGAATCCACTGGATTCACACCCATTGAACTACATTTTAATTAATCAATTCCCATTTTGTTCACTAAATATCAACCTATAGCTAGATATAAACAAAGTAGTATAGTAGAAAATGTGCAGAAAGCATATCTTCAGTTGATAAGTAAGGCCAATAAAATGAACAAAAATAAGACTGGAACTCCATATACTTTCAAAGTAGGAGATCAAGTTTTAATAAAAAACCCTCATGTTAGTAAGCAAATTGAAAATAAATACAGTAAGTTTTACCATCTATATGAAGAACCTTACACAATAGTTAAACAATCGAGTCCTAATGCATTTTGGTTGGATAAGGAAGGACAAGTTAGTGGCACATATAATACCCAAATTATGAAACCATACCATGGACAATCTTAGTAATTGTAGAATTGTCATACTCAACTGATGTGTGGAAAAAAATGAATGTTGATAAGTAAAACAAAAATTAGTTATTATGAAGTTAGATTAAAAATTATGATGAGAGTATTCCCTAAGGGATGCCAAAGCAAATATTAGGATACTTTAGAGCCACTTTATTTAAAAGAGTTAAACCACACTAAGTGATAGTTGCTCCAATCTTCTGTTAGTCCTCAAAGGAAATCCAATAAGACTCAATAGGAGCAGGATAGAGGATAACAAGAAAAAATATGTGCTATCTGAAACAGAAACACATTTTATTAGTGTGCTCAATCATAACCATCATTAGTTTTTTTAAAAAAACCTATGTTTGAACCCACCTTAAAAAGTATTTAATGAGAGTGAGTAGAGAAGAATAGAATGCAATTTGTGTAGTTGAGTGTGGAAAACAGTAAAATAAGGTTTCACTAACCTTCTTATATTTGTTGAAAAAAAACCCATCAAATGTTGAATGTGAACCTTGTGTAAGTGTTAAAATTTTAATGACAGATTAAAATTCTAAACTTGTAAGGAGAGGGGATTGTAAAGGGTAGCTTACAATGCACACATTCCTAAAATGATCAAGCATATTTATTAAACCCAATCCATTTGGAATTTATATTAATAATAGGAAAGATCATTTGTTTGTTATTATTATTATTATATATATACATATAATACACAATAAATTATTTTATTATAAAATAAAATACGATCAATATTTTACAAAATATTATTGTATATATATGTATACTATTTGATTTAAAAAACTGTAATGTATATATTTTTTTAAATTTAATATTGAATATTAATTTATAATTAAATGAATTTGGGATGGCCTGAAGTTAATTGAGTGGACACACATGTGTGAAAATAAAACTGATTTTATTATTTTATTTTATTTGTAATAAATGAAATGTATTTAAACAATACATATAAAAATCCAAATAAATTTAAACAATAGGCAGTTTAAAATATCAGCCTTCTCAGCATTTTATATAAAAATAGAAACTTTTTACAAAATCGTTCTTCTGATCAAGAGATAGCAGTTACAACAATAGACAGTCATTTAAAGTAAAATTTAGAATGCTAAAATGGAGTTTTACATTTTCTTTTTGTTAAATTATAAACATTTTAAAAGTCAAATGCTGTAACTAAAAGTTTCTCAAATTCAAAGAGAAAAAAGTGAAATAAGAAGTAAGAATAACGGATAAATTCTTAAATAATTAAATCGTGTTTTAAAAGTTGTTGGAGTAAATTTGAATATTTTAAATCTTTTCAAAAATAATAATGAGAATTAAGTCTGCTTAAATTGGAAAAGAAAAAAATAATGAAATAATTTTTTTAATATATAGTTAAAGTGCTTCTACACAAATATATGATTATAAATAATTATTAAATTGTACTTTAATATGAAAATGGGCTAGAGCAAAACATGCTATTGTGTGTCATGGTATTTCCTACCAGCTGCATTAAACCTCAATATGGATGCAGTCGGATCTGAGTTCGATCCTAGCTTCATGACATCTAGCTATGAGCCCACTTCAAACTCTAGTACTAACCTTAAATTTCCATTGCAATGGGGCTTTATACATTCAATACACCCTAATTTCCATAAAGAATAACTTATTTCATAAATGCAAACTAAAATGAATTAGTTTCAGATTTAAATTGATCAATTCTATTAATAAATTCATGATAGAATTATTCATGAATTTATATATTATAACTGCATGGATTGTGCGTATATATTTGTAAATATTTAAATATATATAATTGTTTAAAAGTTTCATTGCATCGGGAATGTTTGATTTTATTTTTTAAATAATTTGTTAAAGCTTTATTGATTAAAAGCTACATTCTTTCGATAATCTTTCAGATTTTCCCTTTCCATAAACAACAGTTAAAGTTTTATTAATTAGAAAAATAGATAAGGATTTCCTAATTAAAATCATTTTCTGATCTTAAGAATTAATTTTTTAATTAGAAAATGAATTCAAGTTAATGAGTTTGAAAGCCTTATTGAGGGAATGTATCTAAAAACAACCAGTAAATTTAAAAACATTGATAATGAAAGAAGCGCTAGCCTGAAGGCATCAGAGGACAGATATATAGCTCTGAAAAGTTTGGATAAAAAAGCCATCTCTGTTGTAGAGGAGTGCTGTAAACTCTGTGCGTTTTAAATAGTGTTTTGATCATGATAAGGGGCTAAATGTCAGGAATCTGGCTATAAGTTCCTGAAGTACCCTGAAAATCTTCAATGGAGGTGCTAAATTCTTTCCGGACAAATCAGGCTGCCAAAATCAAATAAAATGCTGTTCAAGTAATCAATCAAATGGTGCCTACATTTTACCAACTGGGATGTGTAACCTAAGGGAACCATCCCCGGACGAAATGGGTAATATATTTCCATAATGAACCTTAAGCTTTCTGGCCAGTTTCCAAACTTTACTTTACACTCCCTTTAAGAGCTCTTCTCATTTATAATGTAATAATCTTTCTAAAACCCTTTATTTATGCTATTGTAAATTATATCATAATTCTCTCAACTTCTAGTCTTTAACTTTCCTTTCTTACGATGGTGGTTCATTTACTATACTATATATATATATATATATTTTGTGTGATTTATTAATGTCGTTTATTTTTAATTATATGCCAATAATCTTCCAACATGATGAGCTCCTTTATCCTTTTTGCTTTGTGCAAATAATATAATGTTAATTTTGATAGTAATTCTCGCCCATCAGAACTAGGTTTATACAGTTCTATTAATCATCGAGTCGAAAGAAATGATCAAATGTTTGTTATTTTTATAATTGGCTAACAATAAATTATTAGCTCCATTTCTAATCTATGCCCCAGCTATTTTTTCATATTCAACAATGGGTATTTATTCATATATAATCTTAAAATGTTTTTTCTCGTATTAAACAATATTTATTTATTCACATATAAACTAAAATGTTTTTGCAAAAAGGGTCGATAAAGGAATCAACTAAATACATTCTAATTCAGATTGTTTTCACTGTCTATTAATATTCAGGAGGGGCACGATGATTGGGGCATAACTAATATAATTTGATAAATGCTTTGAAATAATGTTAGTTAAAAGCTTGTTTGAGTTTAATTCATTTGATCAAGTCATCACATAGAGCATTCTATATATGGGTTTTAGTATTCAAATGATGACTATCAAGTCATCTTCTCAACATTGCAGATGTAGGGCAATCTTCCGCTCCGTTATGCTTGTCGGTAGTAATATTTCTGTTATTTCAAATAATCAAGGAAGAAAGCACTTCCACCCTGTTCATGTTATAATTGGAACACCAAGGGTTCATAGTATGACTCGGCCTGGTTTCCCTCATGTTCCACATATCTCAAAAGGGCAGTAAGACTTGTGAAAGACAAGTCGCCATGAGACTTAAACTACCGACTAGCGATTATCTTTCATTTTATAGCTCATAATTCATCAGCACCATTACCTCTCGGTTCCAGTAAAGCCTGCTCTGATGCTCGTAATTCATGATGAAGTGATTTCAATTAAAGTTGAACAAATTCTCAGTTATCTCGAAGTCAATAAGTTTTCAAATAAAGATTAAAGTTATGCTCTAAAATACATATCTTGCTCTTCATGAATGGATTTGCAAATGTGAAAATAAATATCACATTCTTTCTTGAAAAATTAGAGTAATAATTTCCCTTACTAATGAATACCTTTATCTGCCTTTATTTTCTTGTTGGGGGCATAGACATAGACTTTCAAATATTGCATAATATTCATTTGCATATAATAAGGACCGCCACTCATATTATAATTATAAACTTTGTTTAAGGACTAGAATTAATTAATTTAATCTTTATTTATAATTCAAACCAAACAAATTATTATTATTAAATATTTTCTAAGCACACTTGGTTTTTTAAGTCTTTTTATTCATAATTACTTTAATGTTAATGCTCGCTGTCTGTGTTGGGAACCCAAACATATACATATGATTCGATTTAAAATTATCTTAGTTAATTTATTATCCGATATTAGTGTCAGTTCAGGGGTCTAAAATCCTCACCAACCATTGAGCTAGTTTCTTGGCACATAGCACTGTGCTGTCAATTTAGATTTCTACTAATCAGAGCTGTTGAGTTGGGTTTGAATTCAGTCTTAGTTCAGCTGAGTTTGGATCTGACTTGCAGTTTTTTTGGTGGGTTTTTCGACTGGTACATGGTTATGTTTTTGGCCACCCAATCATTGGAGCTCGATTTAATAAACCCCACACATACCCTGGAGATAGTAATTATGATCTTAGTTACTCAGTCAATTGAGATCTCAATAAATTAAATGTTTCAGTAGAAAGTGATATTTTTGTAGAATGTTATATATATTTAAAGAAAAGTTATGCGATTTATAATGCATAACTGAAATGATTTAATAAATTAAAATGTCATTTTGTAATCTTCTTTCTTATAAGTAAATGTTTTAAAGATTATTTTTTAAATGTTCTTCAGCAAAAGATTTGTTGGTTAGAATAATTATTTAATCATATATATATTATACATTTGTGTTATACGCGTTCGTGACAGTAGGAAAATTATCGATAGAAAAGTAGTAAGAGCAGATCAAAGCAAGGGGTAAAATAAATGAAATATTTTGTCTGTGTCAAAATTAATTATATGTATCTCAGTCTTATAATTACAAATATCCAATATGATATCATGTTAAAAGTTTTAAATTTCAAAGTATTGCTTGCTAGCACATATATTTAATGTTCACTCCGTATTCATAGTAACCTCAAAGCAGGTGAAGACTCTCAAACTCGGAATTATCTGTCAAGCGGTCCGATGCAGTGTGACATTACGCTTTAATGACAATAATTTCTAGAGTAACCTCAAAGCACGTGAAAACCTTTTGTGTACACCAAGCAGCCAGATGCAGTTGGCAAAATGCTTAAATGGTTTACATGCTTTTATGCTAGCAAGATTAAAAATGATATCAACAAATAAAAGTTCTTGTGTAATATTAATTTTGACATTTTTTTTTGTGTGTGAAAGCCTCATGCTTAGTAAAAATGAAGTAGTGAACTCCTATGTTTAAACTCAGGTCAGGAATGTGTCAGTTGTTATTAAATAATAAATACTCATCATCAATAAAATGGTTTTATCAAAAATTAAGTCAGTCATATGTGGTTTGGAGGTCAATGGGTTATATCACATGCCCTATTGATCTCATTTTCCTCACTGGCACCCATATAAATAAATTTGTTAGCAAATTTGATTGTCAGCACAGTAGTGGGTCAGTTGTCTAAATAATGAAAACCAAATGTGTTCAATACAATTACTTGTACTACCTGCTAATATATATATATATATATATATATATATATATATAGCTAGCAGGTAGATACAATATATATATATATATATATATATATATATATATATATATATATTTGTATATCACTAATCATCTGCATAGTTTTCTTTTTTTCAGATATGGGAGAACAGTTGAACAGAGGGAAATTTGAGTAATGTTTGTTTCTTATCTTTAATAGTTTTTTTCTAAATAAAATGCATGTCTCATTCAAAGAATTAATAGAAAGAGCTAACCAAAAAAACATAGGCAAACTAAAACTAAACTAAAAAAAGGCAGATTATGTAAATTGGGGAAATAATATGCAGCAGCTAATGAAAATAGGGACAATGGGACCAATAGTCAGAGACCTATTTAAATATACCAAAGAAAAAAGTTATTATTTAAATATACAGAGAGTGCCATAAGTTTGATTCACATTGTTTGTTATATTAATTATTCACTTTCAAAGATGGAAGAACAATTAGATAAAGGATTGACTGACGATAGTGATGCACCCTCAACCACCTCCAGTGAACGAGAGATCACTTTTAAAAATCAGATCAATAGGAAAAAGCACAACCATCAAATCAGAAAGATGGCCAAAGGTGATCACGACGATCGAGAGACTTTTCATACAATCCTCAGAGAAATGAGAGAAGACAGGAAGCTAATGATGATGATGATGGAAAGGATTTTAAAGCTTGAGGAAACATGAGGGACCCAAACCAACCCAGAGATTGCAAAGCATTCTCAAGCAGTGGACACTTACAAAGCTCCAAGAGGAGATGATGATCAGACCACACCAAAAAAAGTTCTGGATAGTAAAAAAGATGACAGTGGAGAATATGAGTCAAACCAAGAAATGGTTGCAGAAACTGATTTAAATACAGACAGGGAAAAAGATGTTCAGACCATTAGTAAAATAAAACAAAAAATAGAAATGGAATGGATGATAAACCCCGAAATGAGTCTAAGGAATTTGCAGAGACCATCTGTTATATCTTCTGTAGAAATTTAAATTTTTAGGGGTATCCCAGGAGAAAAGCCCATAGATCATCTAGACAGCATTAAAGAATTTTTCTGTCTGCACTCTGTAGCAGAAAAGGAAAAGGTTATCCTAACCAGCCACTACTTAAGAGAAGCTGCCAAGGCATGGTGGAAGCTATTAAAAAAACCACCTACCACGATCCAAGGATATAAAAATGCCATTTTAAAAAAATATTGGAGTGAAGAAAGGCAGGAGGGCATTTTGCATAGACTGAACACTCAGAAGTATCAAGAAAACTGCAGACAGGGATATGCAGCCTACTGAAACAGTAAGATTCGTATTCGAATCTTAAGTTTCACCTTTTTCTGTCGTCTCTCACTGACCGGTCTATCCTGCCCAAATTTAAACTTTTTGGTATCGAATTGTGTGTGTAGCAATCTTAGAAATGTATAAATATATGTAGAATTCAGCATAAACATGCACACCTTTCAATCTCAAATTAAATGCAATAAATAGGGATAAAATAATATAATTTAGATTTCGTTTAGTTATATAATTTTGTATAAGTTTAATTATTTATTTTGGATTATAAAGTTCGTATTTATTGCTTTGTTTAAATTTCGTTTAATAATAATTCTAAAAATATCTGATGTAATATTTAATTAAAAGTTAAAATAATCTTATGTTCCCTTTTTGTTTTTGAAATTTAAAAGCATCGGTCAGTGATAGATAATAGATTAATTAAAGAAAAATCCCCCAAAATGTAATTAGTAAACGTAAAATGTAAACAATAGAATGGCAGCTTTCTTTAATTAAAAACCAACAAAATGCGTTGATTATCCTCAGGGCAGATTAAATAGAACCTAAAAATACCTTAACAAAAATGTGAAAGATCAAGATAAAAAAAAAGAGGCCATCTTAGACTTGCTGGAGACATTCACTTAAACTTTAGCTTTGCTCTCGATCACTGAGAGTCTCCAAAATAATAAAAATAATTTGTTCCTGCCAAGGTATGACCGAGTAAAGCACCTAGATTATTCTCCATTGGAAGATGGCCCACTGGTTGCTGAATTTTTCATTGCCCATCATAAATTCACCATGAAGATCTGCTGCCTGAAATAAATGAAAAAGCTGCTGCTGTTGTGAAATTAAATGAAATATCTAAATACAAGAAAGACTTGCCACTCGTGAACTTTTTGCTGCTAAACTAATGGAATCGGAGGACTTCTTATAAAACAGGTACCTGTCTGTATTCAAACTCTAGAGTACTCTAATAACATGCTATAGCTCTTCTTCATATTACTTATCTAAATTATAAAATGTAAAACTACCATTTGTATAACTAAAATTGAATAATTAATTTAATGTGTAAATTTCTTTACTAATCTAGCTTACCTCTATCTTGGGTGCGTATTTTTAAAATCTACATTTTATCTATATTTATTATTTAATTATTGCATGCTCATAATTATTTCAATTTTCAAAGTTTAAATCTATGATCGCTTAAAACAATGAATGTGTGTCAAAATTTCATTAATATTTACTTTCTTTAATAATTTAACTTTCATATAAATCGATACGCATTCAGTGCCTCATTTATTGTAATGCAGGGTCTACTACTTCGCAAATGGCTGGCATATTAGTTGTCATAACTCCCAGTTTATATATATTTTGTATTTATTAAATTTAATGAATAATTCTAGAAAATCCCATTTCTTTGAGAGTCGCCAGAGTTCTTGAGTAAATGTTGGTAAGGTAGGGCCAATTCAGAAATCTATTTAAATCTTATCATAATCATTTATAAGTATACATGTGTTACATTTTAGAGACACGATGACCCATTCCGTTGTGAAATTTCTGGATTCTTCAGGGTTGAAATTAACCCCAGTTGTCCTACACAAGCGGGCATAATGGGTGCTCCCGTAAGATTTGACAATGTCATGCAGCCAGCCGGCAAATCGCGCCACGTACCGCTTGTCCCTGGTTATGCTTATGTGACACCTTACTTCATCAGACTGAGGTAGAGACCAGTCTGATATTCTTATAAACCCATTCGCGGCATTGCAGTTTCGATATACTGCCATTCCATATCGCCTTTCTAAAGTATACCACGTGTTCCTTTGCTCAATTTTATTATTCTATATATCACTCCGCCTCTGCATTATCTTCGTAATTCACTCTCAAATAAATGTTTGCCCTTAGTTATAAATAAATATTTTAATTAAATAAATATATGTCTGCCATTATTCTTATAACCCATACTTTACACTCTTGCATTGCAAAGGTATAAATCCCTCCTTGCATGCATTAGAAATACTCACTCGAGAATTTTAGGTAGCTAGATTATGCCTTCAAATAAAGGTATTCCTTTTGTAAACATTATAGTATCGGAAATACCACTACTGAAATCCTCAATATAAAATAATGTCTAAATAAATAAATGTATTCTTTAAAATATAATCATGTCGCAAATCCCGCTACTGAAGCTGTGAGTCCATAAAATATTATTAGATTGTGTTATTAAAATGTATTAATAAATAATTTTAAACTATACGTCTGCAGTTACGTTTCATTTATTCGATACCCATTCTATATAATATTTCCTCGATTATGTAAATATGAATGTTTAATTAATATTAGTTTGATTATTGGCTAACTCGAGAATAAAATCATGCATCTCTTGCATCTCCCTGACCACCGTGCCTAAGGAAATATTTACTAATGTCACATCAGATGCGTTGTTTTGTGGATTGTAGTGTGGAACCGATTAACTATGTTTGAACTCAGTACCATGGGTGGCTTCGCTACTCGATGGCGCTGCTGTTCTGTATGGTGGTCGAATTCTGCACTATGTTTACGAGTCACACATTTTCTGACCATTACACTACTTCATCCAGCAAGTAACCACATTCAAATCCCTAACAGCCTTCAAATATGAAGACCAACACATCATCCGGATGATCAGACATCATTTATCCCCATGGATCAAAAAAATCATGCTTGGGATGTGCCCTATGTCAATAGAAAAGATCATAGACTTTTTGATTGCAATAGACTATGAGAACTTGACACCAACCAGAAAGACCAAGACTACGACCATTATCAAAAGTTAAAACCATATGTGCCACCTGATCCAGGGAAACAATAAGACAAACATTAAATGACAGATATATATATATATATATATACAGACAATGGACTGACATGACCACAAGGAAAATGAGACTTGATTATCGGACCGATTTATTATAAGCTTATTATAAGCTTGATTCTAAAAAAATGGTCGCAATGAAACATGTATAATTTTGCAGTTTGTACAGATGATATTATTCACACTCATGCTGTTCTCCCAGAGTCTACCAATTAGTCAAGTACACTTATGCGAATGTATCACACATAAGTAAGATTTTTTTTCATTGTTTTTTTTGAAGTGAAAAAAAATGAAGCAGTTGGATCTGAGTTTGATCCTATCTTCATGATATCTAGCCATGAGCCCACTTGAAACCTTAGTACTAACCTTAAATTTCCATTGCAATGGGGCTTTATACGTTCAATCCATGCTAATTTCCATAAAGAATAACTTATTAAATAAATGCAAACTAAAATTAATTAGTTTCAGATTTAAATTGATCAATTCTATTAATAAATTCATTATAGAATTATTCATGAATTTATATATTATAACTGCATGGATTGTGCATATATATTTGTAAATATTTAAATATATATAATTATTTAAAAGTTTCATTGCATCGAGAATGTTTGATTTTATTTTTTAAATAATTTGTTAAAGTTTTATTGATTAAAAGCTACATTCTTTCGATAAGCTTTCAGATTTTCCCTTTCCAAAAACAACAGTTAAAGTTTTATTAATTAGAAAAATAGATAAGGATTTCCTAATTAAAATAATTTTCTGATTTTAAGAATTAATTTTCTAATTAGAAAATGAATTCAAGTTAATGAGTTTGAAAGCCTTATTGAGGGAATGTATCTAAAAACAACCAGTAAATCTAAAAACATTGATAATGAAAGAAGCGCTAGCCTGAAGGCATCAGAGGACAGATAAATAGCTCTGAAAAGTTTGGAAAAAAAAGCCAAATTTGTTGTAGAGAAGTGCAGTAAACTCTGTGTGTTTTAAATAGTGTTTCGATGATGGTAAGGGCTAAACGTCAGGAATCTGGCTATCAGTTCCTGAAGTCCCCTGAAAATTTTCAATTGAGCTGCTAAATTCTTTCTGGACAAATCAGGCTGCAAAAATCAAATAAAATGCTGTTCAAGTAATCAATCAAATGGTGCCTATGTTTTACCAACTTGGTTGTGTAACCTAAGGGAACCAGCCCCGGAAGTAGTGGGTAATATATTTCCATAATGAACCTTAAGCTTTCTGGCCAGTTTCCAAACTTTACTTTACACTCCCTTTAAGAGCTCTTCTCATTTATAATGTAATAATCTTTCTAAAACCCTTTATTTATGCTATTGTAAATTATATCATAATTCTCTCAACTTCTAGTCTTTAACTTTCCTTTCTTCCGATGGCGGTTCATTTACTATATATATATATATATATATTGTGTGATTTATTAATGTCATTTATTTTTAATTATTTGCCAATAATCTTCTGACTCGATGAGCTCCTTTATCTTTTTTGTTTTGTGCAAATAATATAATGTTAATTCTGATAGTAATTCTCGCCCATCAGAACTAGGTTTATACAGTTCTATTAATCATCGAGTCGAAAGAAATGATCAAATGTTTGTTATTTTTATAATTGGCTAATAATAAATTATTAGCTCCATTTCTAATCTATGCCCAGTATTAACCAATATTTATTTATTCACGTATAAACTAAAATGTTTTTGCAAAAAGGGTCGATAAAGGAATCAACTAAATACATTCTAATTCAGATTGTTTTCACTGTCTATTAATATTCAGGAGGGGCACGATGATTGGGGCATAACTAATATTATTTGATAAATTATTTGAAATAATGTTAGTTAAAAGCTTGTTTGAGTTTAATTCATTTGATCAAGTCATCACATAGAGCATTCTATATATGGGTTTTAGTATTCAAACAATGACTATCAAGTCATCTTCTCAACGTTGCTGACATAGGGCAATCTTCCACTCCGTTATGCTTGTCGGTAATAATATTTCCATTATTTCAAATAATCAAGGAAGAAAGCACTTCCTCCCCTGTTCATGTTATAATTGGAACACCAAGGGTTTGTAGTTATGACTTCGCCTGGTTTACCTCGTGTTCCACATCTCAAAAGGGCAGTAAGACTTGTGAAAGATAAGCTGCCATGAGACTTAAACTACCGACCAGTGATTATCTTTCATTTTATAGCTCATAATTTGTCAGCACTGTTTCCTCTCAGTTCCAGTAAAGCCTGCTCTGATGCTCGTAATTCATGATGAAGTGATTTCAATTAAAGTTGAACAAATTCTCAGTTATCTCGAAGTCAATAAGTTTTCAAATAAAGATTAAAGTTATGCTCTAAAATGCATATCTTGCTCTTCATGAATGGATTTGCGAATGTGAAAATAAATATCACATTCTTTCTTGAAAAATTAGAGTAATAATTTCCCTTACTAATGAATACCTTTATCTGCCTTTATTTTCTTGTTGGGGGCATAGACATAGACTTTCAAATATTGCATAATATTTATTGGCATATAATAAGGACCGCCACTCATATTATAATTATAAACTTTGTTTAAGGACTAGAATTAATTAATTTAATCTTTATTTATAATTCAAACCAAACAAATTATTATTATTAAATATTTTCTAAGCACACTTGGTTTCTTAGTTCTTAATTCTTTCATAATTATTTTAATATTAAAACTCACTGTCTGTGTTGGCAACCTGAACATATACATATGATTCGATTTAAAATTATTTTTAGTCAGTTTATTATCAGATATTAATGTCAGTTCAGGGGTCTCTGATCCTCACCAACCATTGAGCTAGTTCCTTGGCGCATAGCACTGTGCCATCGATTTAGATTTCTACTAATCTGAGCTGTTGAGTTGGGTTTGAATTCAGTTTGGTTCAGCTGAGTTTGGATCTGACTTATGGTTTAGGTGGTGGGTTTTTTGACTGGTACAATATCTCTCTCTCTCTCTCTCTCTCTATATATATATATATATATATATATATATATATATATATATATATATATATATATATATATTTCACTTTATTGTAAACACATAAAAAGATGCCTGCAGTCCAAAGTAAACAAGGATTGGAATACATTATGGTGAATCAAATGAGGATCAAAGTGTTTGCCATTGAACACAGCTCCAGGAGACACCATTGTACCTATCTATCCTTGCTAAGGAAAATGATTTACTAAGTGAAATTGCTTTGAAGAATAACTTGCCTAACTATCAACTACTACTACTTTTATTAGGATGATTTTTATGAACTTTGTTCCAATTACAATTTTTAATCAAAGAATCAATATTGTTAATTTATGTTTATTTATTTAAATTATCTGTTGTATTTTCACAGTCAGATGCTGAAGCCTCATTTTTCAGAATTAGCAAAGAAGAAAAGGGGGGATTATTCATTTTGATATTTTTTATATTTTTATTATAAATAAAATTTAGGTAAAGCCACCTGCTTCACATCAGGTTATCCACATAAATATTGAGGTAAGACTATCTAAATTTATTTTCATAGGTTAAATTACAACATTTATACAGAATACATATTATATGTTTTATTTTGTGAACAACTGTGTACGTATATTTTCCAGTATGTTTGACTAATCAACTGGTATCTGTCTCTATCATATATATAAATTGGGAAACTTGTTAAATAGATTAACATTTGTAAATATATATAATTTAGCTAGCCAGCATATCAATTACATTAAATAACTAAAGTTTATTTTTTATATAACTATGATTTGTAGAGAATGATTGACATAGGTAGATTTCTACCATGGGGTATAAAAGTTGGATCTAGAGGATAATTAATTAGCAAGATGGTAGAGGTTCACTTGTGACACATGTACATATGATGATTATTATTATTTATTTTTTATTTTTTTATCATTACTATTGTTGTTATACTTGATATTTATTATTGTTAATAAATGTTTGAGAGTTTGTATTATTCTGGTCTCTGGTTTATTGAGTTGTCCTGACATTCCACAGTTTAGAAATAATTATACATGCATACACATCTATTTTTTATTATATAAAAGCTTGAAAATAAAACAAATATAATAAATGCTAGTTGTAACTGATATATAGGTGCAGGTGTTGCTGTGTGTATCTGTTCATACCTGCTAAAGGAGTTAAAAGCAATATTCTCTCTGGGTTTGAATATTGGGGCATAACAGAATTTAAAAGAGAAAAAGTGGATGAACTAACCTAAATTGCATTTAATATTATTAAATAGAGATAGAGTTAGTCAATTAAAGTGTATGCAATCATTGGTTAAGCATTTCATCAGGTTCTCATTAGCATTCTATCAGATGACCCACACTTTGAACATAGTTGGATGCAACTTTTTTTCTTTCTAAGCCTGGTAGGTCTTTGCAGATTGTTTCATTATGGGTAATAAATTAGAGCATCTTAACTTATTCCCACACCATATTGCTACATCTGCATAGTAGTACAGTCTGCAAGTTAGTTGACCATCCATTACATCTGGTGTTAGAAATGTTTGGAATTAGTTGTGATCGTTTCCGTCTGTTACATCTGGCATCATCAACTTTTGGGCTATTGGTCATTGTTCCGTCCATTATATCTGGCACCAGCAATGTTTGGGGCTCAATAGATAGGTGTATCATCACATAAATACTTTGTGTAAGTTGTTCATACATTGTGATCAAACCAGCTGATTGTTGAATCTGATAGATATATCCAAGTGGTCATCATTCCATCCATTATAGTACTAATGTAATCATTTTACCTAAGTAATAAAGTTTTTATGAGAAAAAATACTATTATCATTATTGCTAATTATAATTCTATAGAAGTAATAATAATAACATTCCATATACAATAACATGATAATATAATTTCTTCATTAGTTAATTGAAAATTAATAATTATAGATGTTTTATTATAGTCATCTAATCATGATTGTTAATCATGAGAGTATGTAGATACTAAAAAAGGAGGAGTTTCTAAGTATCTCATGCCATTGGATAAATACTTTAGTATTTATTTAATGTTAATGGGTATGCAGTCATGTTGATAGAATAGGAGAGTCTCACAATTGTTAATATCGACCAAAGATAATTGAGAAAATGATAAGAGTCTTAAATAATAGATGAAGTTATAGGATAGCCTAATATAGGGACTTAACTTATGTGCTAGAGGTCATCCTACTGGCAGGGTACAATATATTAAAGTATTTCCAATCCAAGAAACATTGTTGACAGCGCTCATCCAAAGTTCTCTCCATGATGGATTTATATATTCTTATACTTGATACAATCTATATATTATCATCAATTGTAAAAATACTCTTCTAATAGTTGATGTAAGACTAATTGAAGCTTTGCAGTATAACTTATATGATTATATCTTGTGCAACACTTAAGAGAGCAAAGACTACAGATAGCATTTACCTAGAATAATCTAATTTTCATCCCTCATTAATATCCCATAACTATGGCTTATTTCTAAGCAAGTATGCATGGATATTAATCTATTTCCTAACTAAATATTAAAAAAAAACTATTAGACATACAGGAATGGTAAGGGACTTGAAAATAATTTAAGTAGCTTTAATAATTTTATTAAATAAAATGTTTTGATGAAAACCTCTCATGATTATAATTTAAATATATATTGTAATGGAAACCCGATGATCAAAAGCTTAAACTTCCCTTTTATTTACATATAATGGGGACTTCTTAAAATTCAAGATTGTCCACTTTCCACTATCACAAGCAGAGAGAACATACGGACATAAACAAGTCTATATCCATACTTGACCGAACATGTAACTATATGTGTATAGCCCCAGGTTATCTTTCACAGTCAACTATCTCTCGACTGCTGTAAGATTTAACAGAGTCACAGTGCTTGGATATTTATAAATTTTAATGGGATAAAATACTGCACCACCAGCTTCATGTGTTAATTTAGTACTCATAATGAGTAATAATTATTTTCCCAACCCCTAAGACTATATTACTTTTGGAAGTGGCGAAGAACGAGATGAAACAGATTTAAATCAATAATAAATATATTTAATAGAACAAATTAAACAATAAAAAAATATGTTAAATCATTTATACTCAATAAAAAACAGATTATATGCTATAATGCTATGAGTAAACAAAATAAAAAGATCCTATAAATGATTGTACATTTATAAATCATCCTTCTGGGTATATATTAAAGAGTTAAAGAATGTCTTTATCATTCAAAGTAAGAATTTGGCCATTGTCTCAATAAAGGTTTGTGCACATAGAAATATAAAATGTAGTATACATATTTACCTAGGTTTTTTAAGTCTCCGAATTCATTTGAAGTCTTGCTGACCGTCACGTGAAATTTCTCCACTTCTTTAGCAGGGACGGTTGCTCCTAAGTTAGATTTTGGTTGTGGGAACTCCTCCGCATTTAGGGCATCAAGGACCAGGAAAAACAAACTCTCCCGCAGGTGCTACATTGGCAGTTGTTACATCTAGATGGGGACCATTAGAGCACAGTGAGTCTGGATCGGCAAGCGATCACGACGACCCTTAGCCAGCCATTCTAGATGAGGCACCAATGTTAGAAATCATAACTTGTTAACTATGGCTGCTTATTATTGGAGCAGTGTTTCCACCAACCTCTCGACAAAAAGTCTCCAACTCTAATCCCCTACTGAAATTTTTTAATTAAAACATTCCACAGTCCTTTGTTCTTTCGATCCTTTGTTTTTAGCTTTTATTCACACCTTTCTTTTCTTACTATGCCTTCGGCCATTTCTATAGATTTACTTTTATATAATTTCGTAGCACTATGTACATTATTTATTTATTTCTCTTTTAATTACACAGATTTTTAATAAAATGTTTTTTATTTTTGACATTACTGACAAGCATAAATTATTGCTGTCTTTATCACACTTCATACACGCATTTCGTTTTATCGTGCGTACTTTTATGACTCAGGTCCTTATCTTTTGGTTATGTTTTAAATTTCTATTTTATTGTTATTTAAACTTCTCAAACTTTACTTTTCTTATACATCATATTTCAATTTGCTTTTCATTTAGATTTCTTTATTACTATTAATTTTCTAATGTACTATTTCAATATTTCTAATTTTACTTATTTTTCATTTCACAAAATCTTAACTTTGGAGGATAAAAGATAAGAATTTTTTCGATTCTAATTCCTTCTCTTTTCTTAATTAAAACATTTCTTTGTTTATAATTTTTTTTAAACTAACTTTTTAGTATTCCAAACACAATATTTAATATTTTTTAAATGTTAAATATCTATATGTGTGATCGCAGTATGTGCGATCATCACATTATATATATATATATATGTGTGTATGTGTGATGAAAATATTTTATTACTTTGAAAATTCCGTTTATAAATTTATTTAGGAAAAACACAATCAGACAGCAATAAGAAATTAACCAATTAAGATTACCTGCCCAAAGCTGAGGAAGACAGTTAAACTATTAGCTTTGGACAATTAATCTTAATTGAATACAATCTTATTAACATGTAAAAGTGTTTTTTTCTAAATAAAATCATAAACTGAAATTTCCTCTTAAAATATTTACATTAATTACCCTGAGATTATATCAGCATATGGGTTGAACATATTAATTCGGGACACAATAATAAATATCTCTTTTAATCTCATAGTTAACTTTATCATTACACTAAACTTAAATCTGTAATGAAAATATTAAATAAGTTTAAATTGAATGCAAGCTGATTTCTTCAAAGAAGTGAACTGTACTCATCCAAAATCTCATAATTCAATTTCCATTATGACACTGGAAGTATTAAGAATTTCCGATTATATTTAAATATACAGGAAAAATTTATATATTTAACTAAGTCAAATAATTTATAAATACAAAACATATTTACATATTAATTGTGTAAAAAAAAAATATATACAATAAAATCTTATATGCATATCAATTCACTGTTTTTTTTTTGCCTTTTATCTCAGCAATTTTAATATCTGCTGAATATTAACTTCATTTCTTTTTCTCTGTGTTTCGGATTTGAGTTTTACAACTTCTAGCATCTAATTTTACTTTCCAAAAATATCGTCTTCTCAAGGTAAGAATATGGACAAATGCAATTATAAATTCAACTTTTATTACTTTTGCATCAACAAAGTGGCATAGGTAATAGTAATGGGTACCATGACATTTGACTTCCAAATCCAAGTTAAGATGAGCTTTTGAGGATTACATTTTTAATTGAAAAAGGATTTATCGTAACTGAAATATAAATGATAAGTTCCTTACAAGTACAACATTGAATACAATATGGCATGTGATCCCTTATTATTCAGCTTCCTTTTAAATGTTTCGTTGAATTTTCACTGGATTGGTTTCTCTCACTTCCAATATTATTAAGTTAGTAAATATCATGTCTCATAATAATAATTATAATATTGATGGAAAAATTCTTTAAATTAGCTAATGATTTCTTACATATCTTATCCCAGTGGTGACGAAAACATTTGCTTACAAAACTACTTACATCAATGCTTCACTTTTTTTTTAATAGACAAGTTTAATTAATTCACTTTGACCAATACCAATTACAGTTAATTAAAGATTTTGCTGTTTACAACTTTTATTTACATTCACGCAGCAAAATAAAATAATTTTTTAATTTTCAAATTGTGGTCAACTTGATATTTTTGTAATTAATATACTAGAGAATGAGACCACATTTAAATTCGGGCCTATACATTTTGATCTTTTATAGCTTTATTTTTGTTTTACATTTTTGGAGTTATATATATATTTCTTCAGAAAGGTATAAAATTTATATTCAATCTGGATCATGTGTTTTTATACAAAAATATGATGAGTACTGTTTGTAAAATACAAATTCTCACAATACATGGTTTTTTATATATATACATGTATATACGTTACAACAGACTGTAGTGCTATATTTTTCCAATCATAAAACAACGTACTAAACAGATTTATATAACTATCTCACGACAATCACATGCCGTTTTCTTATTTAAATTATAAAGTCTATTATTCTATATTTAAGTAGAATATGACCTTCCAAGATATGTACAATTATATACAAACCAGCTACATTTACTTATTAGCTTTATTTATGCTTTTGTAAAAATATTTTATCAGTCATTTTAATAACTACGGTTTTATTTATATTTTTTTAAGATTTAGAGTTATTACTGTTATTTTAATATTATTACTATTGTTTACCTAAATAAAAAATGTAATTCTTATTTTTTATCATTATATTTTTTTAAGTAAATAAAATTCTTATCGCTAAAATAACTTTAGTGATACCATTTTTTTTCCTAAGAATAAAAGAAATATAAGTAAATATTTGTTTCGAATATTAATTTGTTTATCATAGCAAATAGCAATATGCTTAGATTATTGAAACCAACAATAAAAAATAAAATTTTCAATTTGAGTAATCAGACTTGTGTTATGAATTTTGCTATCTATATATTATTTGCTTATAGCAATGTAAATAAAATCAAGTCATACGTCACATGAATTAACTTGATAAGCTTGTAATTATAAACTAAAATAATGAGTGTTCCTAATAACTCTAACAAGCTCTATTGATAAATGCTGCAAGATAAAACATTTAAAGTCTCTATCTAGAAACTACTCCCATCCTCAGTGAGTCAAATATCAGATAAGTGCTGGCTTTGACTTGGTGTTTTAGATCTAATGTCTGAAATATTCTAGTGCCTCACTGAGGATAACCAATAGTGTGAAACTAATTTTGAGATGGGGATGGTTTCTAGATAGAGATTTATGGCATTTATCGAAAAAATTTCTTGGAGCTATTAACATGCTCATTATTTTAGTTTATAATTATAAGCTTATCAAATTTAGTCACCTGATGTTTGACATGATTTTATTTAGTACTATAGTTTTGTTTTTAAGTTTTAAGTGATGTTATACTGATAAGGCTTTAATACATCATGAGGAGTAAAGATTTTTCAGATGCATATAGCTATTTAAGTTAGATAGTTGGATTTGAAGACATATAGGTGTCTGAACATTTCAGATTTTTCACTTAATAGTTAACTTTTTGGTAAATTCTAGCTTTGCGTTGGTATTTATAGATCTATGGTCTGAAATTACTCTAGCACCAAACTGAAAATAGCCAATAGCTTGAAACAAGCTTGGGGATGGAGATAGTGTCTAGATAGAGATTTTAAATGTTTATCTTGCAACATTTATTGATAAAGTTAGTTAAAGCTACTAGCATGCTCATTATTATAGTAATGTGTATTAGTTTAAGGGGATGGGGTAGGGGTGGAGTCAGTTATTTAAAAAAAAATATAAGCATAGTTTTAAAAGTTAATTGAAATCACTGAGTGTCTTCATAATTTTTAATTATTACTTTGTCTTTCATAAATTTTTGCAAAGTAATATATTTACTGACCAATGGAAATTAGATTTCCTAATTGCTTATTTTAGACCTATTCATACTTATTTGAAGTTGTTCAATGACATGTTTTCAAATAATATATACACCATCAGTTATGGAAAATCTGATCTTTGCATCATTACAAAAATATATTTTTGAAAATTACCTTCTTTAATCTCTTCAAAACATGATGTGGATGCAAAATTTTATGTATATTATGTCATGATTTTATACATAAATAATTAATGTATGTGGAATTTGAACTCAGATTTTCACATGTCTCAACTCTCCATGCCATCTCATATTGCTGACTCACCTGATCACACACATATTGAAAAGATAAGTAATAACCAATATACATATTTCATGCTAAATCAGCACTCATCAGTTGGTCCAAATTACCATCTCCACATATACATACAATCAATGCCCAGCTTTATATTAGGATAGCCAATCTTCGTACTTTAATGGACAAGCTTCAAACTACTCTAACCCACAACTCTTCAGCCTTCAATTTCATTGAAAATATGATGATGGAATGTTCCAAGTCCACATTAGTGCCAAGATTGTCATCCTACCCATGTTGTCATTTAGTCATTCTGACCCCTCATATACAGGAGAATAATCCATTTTTACATATATATGTGAAAGATGGACAGACCTTTGATGCACTATGTTTCAATATGTAAATTAATACCATATACAGGATTAAACCTGCATATAGAAGTAATGTATGCAGGATTCGAACTCAGACTTTCACACAAGTCTCAACTCTCCAAGCCATCTCATATTGCTGACCCACTTGATCACACACATGTTTAAAAGATAAACAATCACCAATATGTGTATTTGATGCTAAAGCAGCACTCACCAGTTGGTCCAGATTAAGCCTGCATAATGTATTAATTTACATATTGAAACATAGTGCATCAAAGGTCTACCCATCCCTTGCATGTGTATGTAAAATTTGATTATTCTGCTGTACATGAGGAGTCAGAATGTCTAAATGTAAAGGGGTAAGATGACAACCTTGCCTCTAATATGGTTGAACGTTCCATTATCAGATTTTCAATGAAATGGAAGGCTGAAGAGTTGTGAGTTGGAGTAGTTTGAAACCTGTCCATTAAAGTATGAAGATTGGCTATCTTAATATAAAGCTGAACACTGATTGTATATGTATATATGTGTGGAGATGATAATCTGGACCAACTAATTAGTGCTGGTTTAGCATGAAATACACATATTGGTGATTATTTTTTCAACATGTGTGTGATCAGATGGGTCAGCAATATAAGATGGCATGGAGAGTTGAGACTTGTGTGAATGTCTGAGTTCGAATCCTGCAAAATATAATGTATTAATAAATAATTAATATAAAAGAATAGAAAAAAAAAGTTTTTCTTTTCACTCTCTTTTTGTTTATATTTTGTAACATAGGGAGAAAGAAAATCCATTGCCAGACCTTTAATTATAGCTCAATAATTTATTAATTCCAAAATTTTAATAGTATTTTCGAATCCATCATCAGTTTTTATGTAAAACTGTGGGAGATTTTATTCAAAACTAAATTTAAAATACGCAAATTAAAATACTTCAAAAATGCTTTGGATTTCTATAAACTATTTTCAAATTTTTTTCTTGCATATCAAAAACATTTTCTTCTTCTTTATAAGATAATTTATCATTAGTTTTTTCGCATATTACAAAATAAATACTTAATAATCTTTAATAATGTGCATAAATTACTTTTTCTTTTAAACTTTAGGCAGTTTACATTTTTATTTTTCAAATGACATGTATATACATTTACATACAACAAATGGCAGTTTTTTACATTTATTAATCAATTCATATGAGGTTTATTAAACACATTTTTCTCTGCTGTATTGTAATATATCCAATCTGGGCTGCATCATATTTGTTTTAGTTACAATATATATAATCAAAAAAGCAAGTCATATATAACATGACATTACTTTTAATAAGCTTGTAATTACAAAAATGCAATACAGAGAATGTACCAATAACTCAAACAAGCTCTTAATTAATATGTGCGGTATGAGAAAATATTTAAAATTTCTATCCAGAACATTCTCATCTCCAGACCAACTTGTTTTGAGCTTATGGCTCACGTCAGGGGAGAGCTACAATATTCGGAAACTAGACCTAAAATATCAATTCAAAACTCAGCACTTACTTTATATGTATATTTTCGGATACTAGACATAAAATATCAACTCAAAACTATAAGTGCTGAGTTTTGAGTTGATATTATTCTAGTGTCTAAATATTCTAGCTCTCCACTGACGTGAGCCATAAGCCCAAAAACAGTTGGTCTGGAAATGAGTGTTCTGAATAAAGATTTTAAATATTTTCTCATACCACACTTATTAATTAAGAGCTTGTTTGAGCTATTGGTATGCTCTCTGTATTGCATATATATATATATATATATATATATATATATATATATATATATATAATTGAATATTTGTAAATACAGTAACTAAATAATTAAAAAAACAAAAGATTACTAGAATAATCGAAAGCGCCCCTAAATGGATAAAATTTTTAATTATTTAGTTACTGTATTTACAAATATTCAATTATATAATTATGTATATTGCTCTGAAAAAATATAGACATCGAATAATATATATAATAACCAAGCCTAAGGATTTAATCCCTCTTGAATCTCATGATGTTTATGAAATCTCATGTGATAATTGTAAAGCTTCTTACATAGGTATAAGCAACCATCACATCAGTGTTAGGAGAGATGAACATGCTAATGCAGTTAAACAATACTCATCATTATCAGCACTCTCATTCCATACTATAGATTCAGGTCATAAAATTGATTTTTCTAGTACCAGGATCATATCCAGTTGTGATGATCTCTATCTGTGTAAAATCAGAGAAGCCATTGACATACTAAAAAGACCAGATTGTATCAATAAGCGAGATGATACATGCAACTCCCTCTTATTTGGAAAGATTTTAAAAAAAAAAAAATTTAATTTAACATTTTTGCTGCTGGTGGAACTTAATTTTTTTTTTAATCAGTGATTGTAGCACCTCTACGACTGTCTTTCTACAATTTATCACCCAGTAGATGACTTGTGTGATTAAGTCAAAACATCCGGTAAATTAAAAGAAAATTAACATGGATAAACCCACAAAATATGTCTTTTATATATATTGTAACATGCCAAATGGTCACAGGAAATGATCACTCAAAAACACTAGACCACAGGACCAAATGATAGGTTATATGGGCACCATAATATCTATGGATTTCTCACAAAGTGTGAGTTCTATTAGAGACAACATAATTGATTATAATTAATAATATACAAGATTCTTATATTAAATTAAATCTTATCTCAGGTTTTATTTTTACTTTGCTTAGAATATAGGTTTTTTTTTTTTTTACAATTATACAATCACATCTTTAGGTTCTAAGATAACTTTATCTCAGAGTTCAAATTCAAAATGCACTTGGAACAAGAAAAATGCTAAATATAATATACCTCAAACTCTTATAATGTGATAACTACCATTCAAGCTATACCTTAAACATTTTATATTCTTCTCTTAGTTTTATCTTTAACGTTAATATTTTAAGGAAGCAGAAGTGAAACTATAGAATAACAGAGTATTTAAATACCTAAATAATATATGGTTAGCAAATTAAAACATATCTAAAAAATTTAAAATTCAAGTATAAGTATTTCATTTCAATTAACTATAAACACATAAGTTTCATATCTTCTGAAGCAACTTTTAATGTGAAATAATGCAGTAGACAGTAAGCATATATTTTATGTTACCAACTAGATTACAATTGTATTTGAAATAAGATAAATAACATAGTATTTAGCTTCTGATGAAACAATAAATAAAATGATTGAATAAACTTAAAAATAAATAAATTCTAATATGCAGATAAAATGAGCAATAAGTAAAGCAGAGAAATAAATTCGGTGCGACCATTGAAGTATACTCGTATAAAATAATTAATAATAAAAACTTTATTAAAGTAGATTTTCTGAGTAACAAATGTGATAATGTAATAGTGGCACCGAAACAGAAACGTATTTAATTACTAATAAAAACACATTATGAGATAAAAGTTATAAAGTAAAATATTTATTTACAATAACATTATTTTTAAAATAAATTTGATATATTAGAATAATAAAATATTATTAAATTTTATACATAAATGTCCCTTTCCATAAATCATCCTTAAAAAATTTAGAATACAAGCAATTAATATAACCCACAAGTTTTCACTTTTATTTAATATGGCCTTTCATTAAAATATATATGCCTAAATTTAGGAAAACAGTATGATATTATATCCTTTACATAACTAAAACAGGTTTGAAAATTAATGTGGAGACACTTTATAGGTGTACAAAGATAGCCAAAATATTATGCAAAATAGTAACCCAAATATCATAATACTAAAATCTATGAAGGGGAGGAAATAATTATGCTCAATAATCGTAATATAATCTAAATCTAAATTATAGTAGGGTTAAAAGTATAAATATAAACATATCTTCAGATATTGTAATATACTAAAATATGCATTATATTAAATTCCAGGCAAAGTGAATAATGGAAATATGAATAAGCAACCCATAACTTGATCTGGCAGTGCTAAAATGAGAAGCCACACTTTCTCATGTTGGGTTGAACAATATAATATTATGAATAGGCACTTGATAACTGTGCAGGCAGTGCCGATAAATAAGTAAGCCCCAATCACACATGGAGAGACTAAATGCAAATAAGAACCGATATTCACATAAAATTGCCTAAACTGATATATTTTTATTCTGCATACAAATTATTAACTATCTAAAGCAGCGTTTCCCAACCTTTTTTAGCTCAAGTACCACTTGGTAGTACATCACGCTAAATTGCACCACTTCATAAAAATGATTGTATTTCATGAAATTTGTTATTGCGAGTGTGTTATTTTATTTGCATTATAAATATTATAGGATGACCATGTATATTCACATCACATAATGAGACAAATTACATTGAAACATGCCTAAACGTCACGCCGGATTATAAACTCACTGTAACATATTTATATGTATGTGTTTGTTCAAAGTTTCATATTTTTTCCAAAATAATTTATTAAAGATTATATTAAAGGTTATTTGGTACATATTTTGTTCAAAGTGTTTTCTCTCCTTCATTTGGTTTTCCCGAATTTGATACGGTTTTCTCTTTTTCGGAGCATCTTGCTATTGGTTGGGCCATGGAGAGGATAAATCCAGCATGTCTCAAGTCATGGTAAAAATAACCTCAGGGGTTATCAGGCTATCTCTTGTTCTTGTTTTCTATATATTGTTCTGCATGAAGTTAATAGGATTAAAATTTTGATGATTAAATACTAGCTTACATCTAGAAATCCACAAAAGATGATCAAGAATTAATGAGAATCTAATTTCTGGGTATGATCCTTTTCTGATACATTCGTTCAAATTAAATAATTTAGATTGATTTGTCTTGATCCGACCATTATTTATCTACTATTTTGTCATATTTCGTTTATTAATAAATGGTTTTAACACAAAATTATAAAAAAACAATTAATATATTTTCTTATCATAATCAAATATTTTTATAAAATAAATTTAATGAGGTCCTTGTGCTTGTTTCGAACAACATAATTTTTTTGAAATTTGGTTCAAAAGATACTCTTAAGTCTACAGCTGCATTCAATCTGTTTTGATATTTTTTTTTTTTAAATATATGAAGAAAAAGCTCTTCCTACTAATTCCATATTAGTAAACGGTAATAATAATTTAAGAGCTTTCTCAAAAAGTTGTTCATATTTTTTAATGTTTAACCAAAAATTAATTAGATTGTGTCGTTTGAATTTTACTTGTAAAGTTCTGTCACATGATAATTCTATTAAATTTTCTTTATTCTTTATATAGCTTTTTCTAAATTTTCTGCATAGAAGGGGTTTGAAATCCAATTATCATTTGTGTTTTCGGGTTTTGGAAAATATTTCATGAAAGACAATTTTAATCCTGTTAAATGTGCTATTATATTTTCTCGTATATCTTGAGACAGACTGACCTTATTTTCAAACAAAAAAATATGTAGAGTTTCGAATACTTCCGTTTGATTGTTTTCGATACACTGTTTCCAAAAATCTAATTTCTTAATCATACTTTCAATTTTATCATTAACATTAAAGATCGTTATCGACTGTAGTATTAACAACTTTACTGTATAATATTATTAATTAAAATAATTTTTATGAATTATAGAAAAAAAAAACGTTTCTATATTTTTATGATTTAATTTTTTTTTATGTCCGCCATTATTGATTATTTTTCGTGTATCACCACCCAGCAACTCGCGTACCACCAGTGGTACGCGTACCACAAGTTGGGAAACACTGATCTAAAGCATAAATTTGATAATAACACTGGGGAACAAAATTTTTGTTGCATCCACAAAAACACTTGCTCTTACTTAATTCCAGTGTGCTGATCTCAAATCTGACATTAGTTTTTGTCTGTAAGCTAAAGTTTTTTTTTGCAATTCAAGATTTTAAGTCTTCATGTTATAAAATTTTCAACATTTAGTTTAACATAATGAACTAGAATGTCTTCTTGGGCATCATCTTTGTGAAAATATAATAATTTATATAATGCAGTAAATACACCAATACATTAAAAGATATGATTGCATCTGAATTTTTTTACAATTTTGAAATAGAACACATTAAAACACTTATTTTAATCATAAAATTTGCACAAAACTTATTTAAATTCTATTCAGGCAAAAATTTGCCTTTGTAGCTTTTGCATTTGTGTACTTGTTGGGGACAATCTCGTTTGATCATATTTCTGTCCCATCACCCCTGATAATGCTTTTCCATTGTCTTCAGATCTTGATGAAATCATTTCCCCTGCTCATCATTAACATCTCCAAGATTTTCAGGAAACTTATCCTTAAGGTGACTGTTCAGGAAGTAGATCTTAATGCTCATGTTACATCCAATGTCCTATCAGGAAATTTATCATTTTAAGATCCACACAAATGATTCAGTTATGCTCCTCATACGTCAGTAAGTCGAGGACAATTTTTATGTCATTATAATCTTCTCACACATGAGTTGAATAACCAACTGCAACCTCTGCATAAACATTACTATTGTGTAGGAGAACACATTCCAGACTCCATTTAGAGCTATCAAGAAATAGCCACCATTCTGTTGGACTGTAAGTGGTAACCCCTAGCTGCTGAGAAGACTACTGATATCATGACAGTAAAAAAGTGTTTGCGTTGTTAGCCGAGAGGTATCACAGCTGCCATGCAAGCAAGTAGTTGGTTGCAGACGATTGTGGGTTCGCGTCCTGGCCAATGCTATGACATATGGAAAAAAAAAGTGTTTGTCTTCGAAAAGAAAGTCCACAAAAATTGTTCCTGCTTTATGAAATGGGATACTTTAGTTGACCGATGAAGTACATTCTTTTCTTGAAGCATGGGAGCTAATAATTCAGCTGCTTTTTTGATAAGCCCAAATCTCTTAGTAAGTCATTCCATTTGGGTTGGCTAAACTGCTGAGGGGTTAATGACTGCTTTGGATCAGAAGAAGACTTTTCAGATTCTACAATCATTTTCTCATGCATCTTATCACAATACACTTGATCATCATGTTCACTTTCTTTGTCCTTAGAAGAAATAAAACCATTAAAAACTGGAACCAGGATTGTCTCAGAGTGTGGAATAGGTCATATAGCTAAGGAATATTAGTATATGTGATCATATGCCATTTCTTTTTGCCAATGACCTTTGTATGGATCAGACAGTAATAACAGTTACTGCTGTGGTCCTTAGGTTCATGCCAAACCATGGGAATACCAAAAGGTATTCCTTTGTGTTTTCATTTTATCCATTCATGAAATATTTCCTCACAATTATGACACACAATATGAGGAGGCCCATTTTTGTCTTCATTGCCAAGGGGAACTTGTAAATTTTTACAGAAATTGTTTTTAATCTTTGTTTATGCACACTACAGTTCAGATATATGCCTATGCATGTCCTCTACATAATTCATTATTTTTTTGCTCCATTAGGAAATGTAACCCCATCTGAATTGTGTAGTAGTATATATTACAACAGGACACACAAATAGAAAAATTACTTATGTAAGCATATATATGCCAATAGAAATAATATAAAATCATTTTGGTCAATATTATTAATAATAGTAATAAAAACAACAACCACAACCAGGACTACTTGTTTTGAAAAAAAATATTTTGGTTTTATAAGGATGAGTGTTTTTCAATATTTGCAAGGAATTTCAACTTCAATGATAAAAGGTGTACAATATTTACATGTAAATTTTATATCCCAATATAGTTATATTTAAAAATAAGGCTTTAATTATTTATTTGTAATTGAACATTATGTAATGCTAAATATTAGATCAGGACTTATTATTAAAAAAAACAATATTGTAGTCAATCAAATGATGGGTGATAAATAAGAAATTTGGTAATTTTACTAACTTAAAAATATTTCAAACATACTAATAGCATCCCTTTTGGGGTATTATATCATTTTGTTGTAATGATCACTATTCAATATAACATTTTCATTAATTTAACATCAATATTTCAAACAAACAAAAAGAATAAAGCTTTATTTAAAGAAAAAAAGATAAATTTACAAAGCATGCAATAGAAGCATACATCTGTTGATCAGTGATGGAAATTTCAATAAAGAAAAATATATTTTGGGATAGATTGGTTTAAATTCTTACATAAAACAATAAGAGAGCTTTTTTTATTTTTGAAATATGTGCCTCAGCAGTCCATTGAAAAAAAATTGACTTCAATTTTGACTTCATTGATGTAATCTATATTAAAATTCAAGTTAATTTAAATTAAAAGTGTTAAACTAAATAAGATCTTTGCTTACTTAGTGTCTCATTTCATATTTAAACTAACTTGAATTTTAATAACATCGTTGCAATCAACACAGAACAGTATTTTTTTTCCAATGGGCTGTTAAAATTTGAGGTTTTTTTTATTTAAAAGAGGAATGTGACTGGAATAATATAAATATGGGATGTTTCAAATATTTTATACAGATATTAGCTAGAATTATATATCTATTAAAGCAATCCACTAGAATAAAACTACAAAGTTTTAAAAAATGCCAATATAAAATTGAAGATTAATATCCTTTGTTATAGCCATCTTAAGCATATTTCACCATCTACTTAAGATGGTGGAATACACCAAAGCTGGTTATAGCAAAGGATATTAATCTTCAATTTTATATTGGTATTTTTTAAAATTTTGTAGTTTTATTCTAGTGGATTGTTTTATTATACTTATATTATTTGATATTATATATATGTATATTTGATTTGCCACATACAAATTAATGAATTGTTTAAAGATTTAAATGGTTTAAAAGATCTAAAATGGATAAAAACAGATGAAAATTTAATGTGTGTTTAGTTTCTTGATCTTAAAATAATGAGAAATCAATGTATGATAGATTACTGTATGACCACTAAACCAATAGTAAAAGGAGGTTATATTCCTTATAAATCAAGAGTGCCAATGTCACACAAAATGGCAGGTTTGAAGTTCTTCTTATTTAGAAATAATAGACTTTGCAAATATTCATGGATAAAGGCAAAAATATTAAAATATATTCGAATGAAATGTTAAATGTTAGTTACAATTATAATCTTATATATATATTGAAACAGATATACTGTTCTACGTATATATTCAAAAGTTCACCCCACCCCCCGTTTAAAAATATAATTTGGTGAAATTAAAAAAAAAAAGACAACAAATATGTTCAAATCTACAATTAAAAAAAAAGTACAAATCTTTATTAAGATTCATCAATCTAAGAAAAAAAATCATTATTTTCTATAATTGAGAAAAGAAAATAATAAAGATAAATCATTATTGATTTTATAGTTTTAAATTACGATATGAATAAAAGCTGATTTATTAAAAATATTACATTTTTAGTTTTTGGAATGATGTTGTCATATAAAGTGTGATAATAGCCTGAGGCAGTTTTAATAAATTGGAAAACATGAACTAATCCTTATGATCTGTTATCCATCCCACTAAAAGTAGATTGTCCAATCCTTAAGAAGGAAAAAGTACTTGGGCTTAAATGGGAGCTGTGGGACAAATAAAATACAGTGGGCTGAGCTTCTTAATCAATCCAGAAGTCAGAATATAAATAGTTAAGTTGGAAGTTCAGAAAGGAATTAAAAAAAAGATTTTTAAAGTGTATGTTTAAAGAAGATTTTTTTCGAAAGATTTTTTGAAAAAGATAATAAGAAAAGTGAAGAATTAAAAAATTAAATTCTTCTTTAAGTGTTACTTAACTCTGATTTTCATCACCTTGGAATATAACCTTTACAGCCACTGTTAATAATGGAAAAAGAAAACATCATTAAAGAAATTATAATGATGAAAGGATAAATGACAACAGCTTCCTCTCTTCATTCCAAGCCATGTTTCTCCAAGATTTGCCTGGATAAACATCATTGAAAGTAAATAATGCCATTCAGTTGAAATCAATGCCCCCTTTTTAATGCAGTCACATCATGGATATGAAGGAAACAACTGAATAAAAATGAAGGTAATGATTTTATATTTTATTCAATACTTATATGTGTTTATAAAAGACCAAACAAAACATCTTTTTTTAAAAAAGAAAATTATGAATAAATTTAGCTACACAAAAATATGTTTTATTAGTAATAAATTGTAAATACTAGATGTCTTAAATGTCAATAATCAAAAGGCATTTTATTCAATACTTATATGTGTTTATAAAAGACCAAACAAAACATCTTTCTAAAAAAAAAAGAAATTTATGAATAAAGAAAGCTATGTAAAAATGTGTTTTATTAATAATAAATCATGAATACTAGATGTCTTAAATGTCGATAATCAAAAGGCATTTTATTCAATATTTATAAAAGATAAAACAAAACATCTTTCTTAAAAAAAAAATTATAAATAAATTTAGCTATGGAAATACGTTTTATTAAATATAAATTATAAATACTAAAATACCTATAATCAAAATGCATTTTTAATAAGGATTGACTTCTTATCTACAGATACATTTGAATTAAAATAAACTCAAAAAAAATGAATACTTATAATGATTGATATTATTGATTTACAAATAAGTATACCTAGAAGAGCCAGAAATACTAAGCTATTACATATAACTCTATCTGGCTAATAAATAAATGCAGCTGCTGATCAACTTATATGAAAAAATATACATCTGTGGCAGACCAAATAATAATGGTTATGCTATATCACTAAATAAAAATTACAAATGCTTACATGCATCTTGATGATATATAAATAAAATAATAAAATACTATATGGATTATAAATGCTTACCTGAATATTGGTATTATGTGAAGAAAGTAATGAATCTTATGCACATAGATGCACACTTACACTGACTGGACTATGAATAGTCCACAAACGCAGAATTGTTCACATTACCTGTTTTGATAAATTAAATAAAATAATGAAGTACTATAAAAATTACAAATGCTTACATGAATATTGATTGTATACAAAGAAAATAATGAAACTTATGAGCACCAATATACATTGATACTTGACTGAATTATAGAAACCTTACAGATGTGGAATAGCTCATCTTACCTACTTACCTACCTAAAAAGGATGTACAGATATGGAATAAAGAGTTGAAAAATATTCATGCAGTATTGGTAGACATCTACTTGATAAAAGACCCTTTGAATTTTTACCTAAGATAAATCAAAATGTCTTCATTTGAAATGAAGGATGAACTTTATTAGAATTATTTGTAAATGAACTATTGATCAATAAACTGCTTCTAACCTTTTCATAAATGAACTGAAAATGAGTCATCACATGGATATGAATGAACTTTATTAGAAGGACTTGCAAATTAATTTGTTAAATAAAATTGTTGTTACTTAAAATTAATTTTAGTTATCCAGTTGTTCAATTCTATTTTTTTGTTATTGCATCACTCATCATTCAGTGCACCTGTTCATGAGAATCTCATGGCTCCTGAGCTATTTCTGGCATAACTAGACCTAGGTAAGTCAGGTTGTAGTGAGATGGAACTCTAGTGGTGCCGTTTGGAAAACCAAACACAGAAATGTCTAAATGCTTTGAGTCTCTATGGTGCTACATCCTCTGATGAGCAGGAAATATTGTTGTAGGGGGGTTAATATCTGTATTGGGGAATGCCAATCAATAGTTCCATCCTGCAACATGCTCATCAGGAAATTGTTACAACTGAGGTAATAAAGGTGTTGTATGTATGGCGGTCTGGTTGCAATATATATATATATATATATATATATATATATATATAATGTTATTAGAGATTTTAATACAAAATATAAAAATAACAATTTTACTAATAATATTGATTCTCATGCTAATAAAAAAATATGGATATTGATATCATACATTTTGAATGATCAAGTAAATTTTATAAGAAAAAAATATAAAGATATATGTGGTATTGCATTTTACACACCTCCTACATTAAAAAAATTAATAAATAACTCTAAAGATAAAACCTCATCTATAAATAAATATTGTATTATTTATAAATGGATATGAGATGTTGTAGTGGATAAATAGGTGAATCAAGATGTTTGTTGGAAAAAATAACTAAAGAATACTTGCTGTTATTAAAACAGGTTCAGAAATCAAAACAAAATTGTAAAGTAAATAATACTTCAGCATCTGGTTTTTACGATTATAATAAATTACGTATTTATGGTTTTGACTTCAATTTTAATAATGTAAAAATATTATAAATTGGAAAAAATAACAATAAAAGGAAAATAAAGAAAGTTATGCTAATATACAAATACAAACATGACTTAATTAAAAGGCAGGCAGCAAATGTTAAGATCACAGAATTGTGAGAAGGTAGCCTTTTAAAGTGTTAGTTAACAAATATTACTAAGATAATTGAAAGTACTCCTAAGAGGATAAAATTTTTAATTTTCTTATTACTGTATTTATAAATATTTAATTATATAATTACATTTATTGCTATGAAAAAATACAGACATCAAATAGTAATATTATTATATATATGTTTACTAGAGGGAGCTTACCAATAGCTTCAAACAAGACTTTATAAGTGCTGAAAGAGAAACAATTCAAAATCTCTATCAGATAATCCCTATTTCCAGGCCAATCAGTTTCAAGTTTATGGCTCAGCTCAGTGAGGAACTAGGATATCAGACACTGTATCTAAAATATCAACTCAAAAGTCAGCACTTATACTATTAATATGAAAACCTGAACTTTTTAGACACATAAATGTTTTCAATTCCATCCTTACAAACCAAATAGCTATATGGGTCTGAACTCAGTTCAGTTTCATGGTACATTAATTGCCTCAGCAATATAACATTGCAAAAGCCTTCAAGGGTACACATATAATAATTAATAAAACAAGACAAACTGTGTAACTTGCTTTTAAGGTTGTTTAAAAATGTTCACTATAAAGAACTTACCAATAGCTCCAACTAAGCTTTAATTTATAAGTGCTGAGAGAGAAAGAATTCAAAATCTCTATTGGGAAAACCCCTATTGCCAGACTAATCAGTTTCGAAGCTATGGCTCACCTAAATTTGTGTCTTGTTTTATTAATTATTATAAGTGTACCCTGGAAATCTTTTGCTAATATTTTATTGCTGAGGCTATTAATGTATAGTGAAACTGAATTGAGTTCAGACCCATATAACTATTTGGTTTGTAAGGCTGGATTTGAAGACATTTATATGTCTAAAAAGTTCAGGTTTTCAAATTATTAGAAATTTATTAGATAAATGCTGACTTTGAGTTGGTACTTTAGATCTAGTGAAGACCTGGCTCTTCACTGAGGTGAGCTATGAGCTTGAAACTGATTGGTCTGGAGATAGGGATTTTTCAATAAAGATTTTGAATTCTTTCTATTTTGGCACTTATAAATTATTGCTTGGTTGGAGCTATTCATAAGCTTCCTCTAGTGAACAAGTTTAGATAAGCTTAAAAGCAAGTGACATAATGTGTCTTGTTTCATTATATAGATATATTGTAACCTAGTGTTATAGACACTTGGTCTATTTAGCATCGTTTCCACAGGAAAACAATGCTATCTTTTTCTAGAAAATAAAAAATTAAAATAGTAATAATATTAAGTGATTAATAAAATAGGCTATTACTCACTTTAACATGTTTTAAGCCAATAACGAATAAATTTAGTAATTTAATGTCATTTTGAAAAAGAGCATAAATAATTAATTAAAAAATATTAACCATAAGAGCAATTTAATATAGTATAAAAGCACAAATTATAAACAGTAATTGATGTGGATGGACAAGGGGGGGATAGGTGAGTATCTTATCATAACAACATAGCTTCTGGTAATTTTATTTTTTAAATTATTTTAGACAATAATGTATACAGAAATAGACACCACTAATAAACAGTGTCAATTACATGTATTTATTATTTTACATTATTTGTCAAATTATCTTGTAGTTCATTTAAACCATACAGAACAAAATATAACTGTAATAAGTTTGTTTTTTTTCCTTTCTTTTGTTTATGTATAATTAAATGATTTTTTCTCTGTAAGAGGTCGCTAAAATAAAACAAGACCGCCAAAAACTGGAAAAAAGTTTAGTCTGCTATTTAGTCTTCAAGAAGGAGTGAGTACTGAAATTCGGTAACAAAATTTTTATATTTTTTATTGCAGAAATAAATATCAGTCCATTAAATGTTTGATAATATCATGTTTGGCTAATCTTAATTGATAGGATATTCTGCTTTTCTATGTCCATCGACCTATTATAAAGTTTTTTATACTAAAAGATTATACTATCGTGTGCTAAAGTTTAAAATGACCGTATTGACTACAGTAATCACTGAAAGCGTCATTATGTTTAAAGTAAATAATATAAATAATTTCCAGCAAATAAACAATTATTTATTAACTTTACCTTATTTGATAATTTTTTCTTGGTATAAAAGAAAAATTTATAATTTAAAAGACATATTATAAAAGCAAAGGAAAGTTAACTATAAAATTTCGCGCTCTTTTAACAGACATTGTCTGCATTTAAAAATAATGTAAGCTTCCCACATTAAAATATAATTTATTCAATGAAAATTATTTAGAAATAATATGAATGATAAAGGATATTTACTTATGCACCTATATATTTTTAAAAAAGAAAATATAAATTTTCTCAAGGCAAATATTGGAAAATTTGTATACGTGCATATTACGGAAAATTCATTATTAAAGAAGACTTATAATTCCTAGAGTAGGAATAAAAACTAACCAATAAGTGACTTAATTATAACTTTAAAATAATATGTTATATTATATCTCAACTAGAGTCCGTAAAATTCTATCTACGTAAGTCAGCTGCAGCCCTTATAATTATAATATTTCCTAAAAGTCGCGCATTAGTTTATTCTTAAACCAGCTAGCTAAATAAAATGGTACGTATCGCCAATATTAAAAAGGAAAAGAATTGTATATATGTGATCGTCAAGCATCAAAATATTCGTCATGTTAAGTTATGTATTGTCTTTCTTGGATCCCAAAATTATATAAGTTAATTCCAAGAAGAATTAATATCCAATGCTATTATGTTTTCTTTGCTTAATTATTAAATGCGCCAGAATGGATGCAACTTTCATAGAAATGATATAATAAAATGTGTTTCTTGTTTTAAAATTTTGCTTCATGAACTACGAAAGCATCAAATTCTTCATCTAAATAAAGTGCCCAACGGAAAAACATTTTTCTAGAAAGATAATAAACACTTGTTAAGTAATAATTTTTTATTTGAAAAATTATGTATATTTTTTATCAACAGGTTAAAAGATGTATATTCAAGTAGTATTTAAATGACCTTGTAATCATAAAGGTATGTTTTCTTTTAATTATATTAGGTTAAATTTATATTTGACATGGAAAATATTTTTATAAAATGTGTTTACTTATGATAGGCAATTATGGGTATAAATTTATATGTTAAATGCATAAAAGTCGAAAAGTTTAGTTACTTAATAGATAAAATATCTAGTTAAAATTATCAGAAGTAATTAAAATGAAGTGCTATACAGAATCTTATTTATTTAAAGTATAAACAAATTTATACTATGTTAATTGCGGAATTTATTCCCAATTATTTTTTTTATTAACGCATTCACTTAATTTAGTTCAAAATACTATATAACCAATTACTTGTTGAATGTTTCTTTGGCAAAAGTGAAAATTATTATGTTTATTTTGTATTATCCATTGATTACAGACGTTGATTTAAGTATACCCCGGAATATAAATTTTGTGTAATTAGTGTATTTGCTTGTCTTGCCCTGAATAGCATCAGTATATGATTAATATTAACATTAGTAATAATTGTATGTATTTATTTTGAGGGATGGAAAATAATCTCCCCAAAAGCTTTATTTTTCATGAGGGGAATAAATAAATCTAGAATTCGGGTATGGTTATAACCGAAGCGATCGCTTCCCAGAGCCAGGACGATCAGCCATTTATACCGTATTTAGTTTATTTCGTTCGGTAAAATCCCATGAGAGGATTATATTGGTGTGTGTTCCTATTAGGCCCAGGTAAGAGGCAAGGACCCACCAAACTATTTTAATATAGTCGTTAACTCTTCGTATCTACGGTATTATTCCCTTTTCCTCATGAGAAAATAGAGATAATTCCACCACGGAAGGTGTAGAATATTGTGTTTTATTTAAAAAGTTATGGCAAGATAACGGGTATACTGGAGGTAAATTCCTTACGATCCATTTAGTAAAAATAGAGTGCGAGTATATATGATCAATGTCTAGATTGTGCGTCGGAATAGTGCGGGTAATCCACACATAAGTCAATGGAGAGAATAAGTTTAAATTTGCGTGATTTATAAATTTTTATTTGCCAAAGGAGGGTTCAAATATTAAGTTTAATTCAAGTTAATTATTAAGTAGCACTCACAATATAACTTATACGGAGAAGAACAGTGTGTATAACAACTTCAGTTGTTATTCAGGTAAACATTAAAAATAATAAGTGTAACTTCTGATAAATAACCCATAAATTATAATGAGTTATCTAAATAAAAAACTATCATTTAGTTAACGATATAATTATAATAATCATTTGTACGCATTGCCTAGAATCCAATTATTTTTATTTTAAAACAAATTGTAGTTAATAAAGTTAAGCAGCCGTTCTTATAAGATACATTAAACTGATAAGTTAGTGTATCGACAATAATATTTAAATTGTTATAATTAATCTGAGTCAAGGTATAACAAAGATGAAGAAGTAGTTCGAATCTAAGTCTAAAAGCATAGACTAATTATTATGAGTTATTATTTTGTTTTATCCATATGGGATCAACTAAAGTGTAAAATCTTGTTTATTATGTTAATCCTAAGGGATTGTTTTTGTTAAATTGTAAGAATAAATTGGAATATTGTTGAAATTTAATAATAAATATAGTCTTATTAAAAGCTGTTTTGAGTCATTTTTCTTGTGTGCTTAATAAAAATGTATCTGCATAATACTTGCAATACTTTCTTGAGTCCAAAATTATTTATGAAATCTCAAATTCAATACACTAGATAGACAATTTTAAGCAGATCAGAATATTTCATTATATTTTTAATTTAATAAGAATTATTTATGGAATTGAAACTTCAGACCAAAACATCTTATTTTATATGTGTGTAAAATCACTTTATTCCCAAACTAGTAAATTTTGATTGCACAGTGTTCCATACACATGTAAGTGAAGTGTCTAAGTATTAAATCTTAGTTAAATTATTGTGTTGTCATGGGTGATGGAAGGACACAAAAGCACCCTTGTCTCTTCATCATTCCAACTGAGATTCTGGATTATAAATTGGCAGTATTATTCAAAATTATGCGTTGTTAGTGAATAGGGTCATCATCTCGTTAAATATTACAATAGTTGATATGTGGATGAAGACACCTGGAATTTAAATAAGTTAAATGTTTTCTATAGCCAACCAGAATGTCAGCTCTATTGGACAACACAATACTGCCGAGCATTTTAGTAAATATAACAGAGAACCCTGAGATTAGTGTCAGTATTATAAGTGCTCTTAAAGAAAGAATTAATTCAATATGATTAATATTACAAGTATGGCATGGCTAAAGAGATGTAAACTTTTAATTGTATAATAATAAAATATTGAGATCATATTGGTAAATTGCTGAATGTTTTATTTTAGTCAGTAATATGAACAATGAAATAAAATCGTCATCATCATTGTCAAACAGTGCAAGTACTTATAGCTCAGAGAATGTGTTTTAGATAGAGAGAGAATGTTAGTTTATTCTAAATTGTTTTATTAAATCTATTTTATTAATGATAATTATTTTTTTTTATTCTATCTCTGTCTGAACTGCATATCTCTGTAGCCGAATTATATAACTAACCTAACGAAAAGCTATAAAATATTATATTGATAAACATTATCTTAGATAAGTAATATAGAGGAGGGTTTGGTTTCCCGTCATATATGGAAGCGTCCGAATGCGCTGTAATGGAAGCCGTTCTCATTGATTTAACCGGGTTATAAAGATAGCCTGTACGTTCTATATATGTGATAGGAACGTCCTCTTTTAATTAGGTTAGAATATATATATATTGTGCCAATGCCAAATTGGCACATGTATATAAAATAATTTTGTATAAAAATTATTATCAAAATCTTTCGGAAAAAAGAATTTGAAAGTTACAATTAATTACTTTAAAGAGGGGAGAGGGAATTTTCCTATAAAAAAAAAAAAACAACTAAGAGTTTATAAAAGAAAGAGTGTTATTATTATAAATTAAAAGTTACAAATCTCTTTTCATTCCAGTTTAGTAGAATAAATGTGTATATATGTGCGATGGTAAATAGAAATAAATGTTAGCTCATTAATAAGATAAATGCGTGTTAGAATAATATTAAAAAATAAATAAATATTGAAATGAAATGTATTTAAAAACACAGTGGTGGACTACTAATTAAAGATATGAAAACAACATGTTTTAAAATAGCTACTACTAATCAAACAATCAATCAAAAAACACGTTGTCATAGGATTAATTACTAAGGGAATTTCGACAACACCTATTGCACCGTTTGCCGGAGGATATGAAAATGAAAACAATTCACAGATATAAATAGCTAGATTTTATCGGACATTCAGTTTGAGTTTGCAGTTTCAGTCTAGTTTTGCAGTGTCAGTTTACAGAAATGCAGTGCTGAAAAGCTTTTGGAAATATACGCTTGTGCTCCAGCCTTTTTAGTCCAACAAGATCATCAAAACCTGCCTGAGAAATAATGTCTGCATAACAACACAGAAATCCTCCATCAAGCGTTCAACTGTCTTCAAAATAAAACAAATGGATTCGCATAAAATCTCTTCAAGAATCATCAAAATCTAACCGGTTAGATATAATCCATCAGAAGCAACAGAAGCAGCCAATGACAAGAAAAAATATCCTAGGTATATATTTTATTATTATCATTTATACATAGTAGTCACCACTGTAATCCGTAAATATTCAAGATGCAAATTATATGAACTCTATCATACATAAAATGAACTATTGATATGTGTGTGTAAGTTTCAAATGCTATTAATGCTTTAGTATTATGTTTGTGAATGTGAAAAGATTTAAAGGTCAAAGATTATTTATGCTTTTTTCTTAAAATATATTATCATGTGTTAATTTAAAAAAAAAAAGTGCGTGTGTTAAAATTGGATTTATAGAAATGTTTATAATGCGTTAATGTTAGTTAATAAATTATCTTTAAAACTTAATTAATGATAAGTAAAATAAATTATCTTTAAACTTAAACTTTATTTGTCGGTCAATTCTTCTTACCAACCTTTTATTAATTATTTCCACCACCAATTTTTGTATAATTTATTACAGATTAAAATTAGACTGGGCTAGTTTATGGGATGGTTTCGAGCGCTGGATTATGAGCCTACTGACCAAAGATGTTGTTTATTCTTTTGAATAGATAGCTGGCACCTGGAGTTTACTCCAAAACAAATAAAGTGTTTGGATAGTAGGGGTTTGAATCTAGCAGCCGAGATGGGCCATTGTTGATAGTTAAAGCTATTAATAAGATCTCCCATTTTGCTCGAATGTGCTGGTTCATTCACATAACCTTTATAATATTATAAATGTATTATGAAGGAGTTTGAAACCGGTCAAAACTTATATATACGTATAAGTAGGTGGTTTCAGCCGTTTGACCTGGTACATAAATGGGTTTACCCAATGTTTGGGGCTGAACATAAGAAATAACAGTAAGTAAATGCTTTGTTTCTTGTTTAAAAATAAAAACCTTAAAAAAATCTAAATTACGTAGGTAAAAAGTGTATTAAATTAAAAATAAAAAAAGAATTGACCGAAATTTTTTTTTCTTCTTTAAATGAAAAGAGATTTTGTGCTATTTATGTTTTGTTAAATAAATGACAGTTGGGTGTTTGGGCGGAGTTAAAGCATTAAGATCGGGTAGGATAAACGGACAAAGGAGGGCGGAGCCAGTGTCTATTTCCAGTTTAGAAAGAAATTGATAAAATAGAAATTAGTAAACTTATGAGCGTGAATAAAATATAATATTAAAGAAAAATAATATAAAAAAGTAAAGTTTAAAATTATAAATATGACAAGAAATAAACCTAAAATGGAGACACAAGGTAAAAAAACAGACAATGTTCCCAGCGAGGAACAAAATAAAACCGAAACTAGTGAAATAGAAAAGATGCCCAGTGAAGAAAAAATAGAAACTCAAGCGAAAGAAGTAGAGAATGCCCCTAGTGAGGAACAAAAAGATACAAACAAAAAAGAGGTTGAGCAAACAGAAGAGAATAGGGAAGTCATTGTGTTATTAACTAGCATGTTTGAAAAACTAAAAGAAACAGCCGAAGAATATAAAAAAAATAGCTGAAGAGCTTAAAAACCAAAATAATGAAATGAAGAGTAAATTGGAAGGGCAAGCTGAAATGCTTGAAAAGTTAAAGGACCAGATCGAAATGGGCCAGAATAAAATAAAAGAAGAAATTAGGGAAGAAATAGAAGAGATTAAAACACAAGTAGAAAATCAAATAGAGACCGCTTACCAAGCAATTGAAAAAAATAAGATAGAAGATAGAAAAGTAATTGAAGAGATAAAAGTCGGAATGACGGATTTAGCTTGGAAAGTAAATCAAAAGGATAGTAAAAATAGTTCGCAAATGGAAATAAAACAGTGTGACCACTTGAGTGCAAACACACACATTATAAACAATCCGGCAATTGTGAACCAGTTTTTGAAAATATGGATATTTTCTGGCCATCAAGGTGAAGCTCCTATGGAGCATTTAAATAGTTTGGAGCGCTATTTCACTCTAAATCAATTCAGTGAGGAGGCTATGATCACAATAGCGTGTAGCCATTTACAAGGGGGTCTCAATTTTGGTGGGACTCTTTATATAAAAAACCCGTCACTTTTGCCGAATATAAAAGTGCTGTTTTAGCTAGTTATTGGAACGAAGATTATTAGGAAAATCTTCGTCACCAGATTTCGCAAGATAAATGGTGACCTGGTGAACCGTTCGTTTCTTTTTTTAGAAGGCAAGTGGTGAAATTACACTCTTTGACAACAGACCAAAATCGTCAGGATAGTCCACCATATTTTTCCTCATAATGTTGAGCAAATGCTCATAGGAACTGAAAGGAAAACAGTGGAACAAATGGCGGAATTGTTGAGCGCTTTCAACAGAGCTAGACCAACTTTTGATACGAGAGATAGAGGATTCAAACCCCAGCTTAGAGAGATGGCTGTAAATGCCGTAAGATATAGACATAGTTCGAATTCGGGGAGTCCCCAGAGGAGACGTTATTCAAATAGTCCCGAGAGAACAAAAATCTTTCGAAGAACTGACAGCGATCCTGACATCTCTCGTACTGGATTTAAGGAAAGGCCCAGGGGTGATTCTCAATCCCCCAGCATGAGTGGCTATATGCAGAAAAAAATATGATAAAGAACCGCCAGACAAAAATTAAAAATATTAATCTGACGGATTCACTGGCTTGACCTAGTTATTAATGATCATGGACTCGGAATAATGGAAAATGTTCAAAGTTTAATGAAATAAATGAAAAAACAAGTATCAAGTTAGTTGAATAATTAAAAATGATTAAAGATAGTCTTAGTAAATAAATAATAATCTTAGAGTTTTTAAAATGTTAAAGCAACGATAAAACGATTTATGTCAAAACCCTCGATTATGTCTTATCGATGATATTGATATCCCAGCTCATAAGTCTAGAACATAGTGGAGCGTGACATACACAAAATAAATGTGTAAAATCAAATTAGACAAGCAAAATGATTATGTCAAAAACCCTCGATTATATCTTATCGATTCTATTGATATCCCAGCTCATAGTCTAGAACATATAGGAGCGTGACCTAAACAAAAAAAAATGTGTAAAATCAAAATAGACAAGCAAAATGAAAATGTTTGTAGAATTAAATAAATGAAAAAGATAACAGGATTTCTAAAATAAAATCAAGTTAGATATTTGCATAACAAATGAATCGCAATAAAGTAAAACAGTTTTTTTTTCTGAGTACGCGCACATTAAAATAAAATAGTTTTGAATATACGCAAGTTAATAAAAGTTGAATAAATAATGGATCGTAATATAATAAAAATAGTTTTTCTGAATACACGCACATAGATAAAGAAGTTAAAAAAATGGTTTAAAAATAGTATCGTAAAACTAATATTTAAAGTAATGTTCGTAATGATTAAAAATCTTATTTAAATAATGTTTCTTAAGGGTTATAAATAATACTGGAATATAAATGAATAGTGTAAAATATTGTTCGTGTAAATTTAAAAATAATGTTGGAAGATTATTAATAAAAAAATAAAAGTCAATCTAAGGTGTATTAAGAGTGTGTAAGTATACATGTGTATATATGTGCACATACACTGGTAATATTCGGTAAATACGATACCTTATGATGAGTATCTTAAATGTATTTATCCAGATATCCTTTTAGGTTATTTTCTTGGTACTGCTGCACCTTATGATTGAGTGCAAAAAGGGACTTATTTATTATAGATTCCCCGTAAGCAAGTCCAGTAATAACCCGATGTCTATAATATTAGTAGATGTAGAATTATGCTGCACATATACACATGTGTTAAATAAAGATGTTCATAATGATTTACAAATAATATTATAAGATTAGTAATAAAAATATAAAGTCAATCTAATGTGTATTAAGAGTGTGTAAGTATGCATGGGTATATATGCGCACATACACTGGTAATATTTGGTAAATACGATACCTCATGATGCGTATCTTAAATGTATTTATCCAGATATCTTTTTAGGTTATTTTCTTGGCACTGCGGCACCTTATGATGTGTGCAAAAAGGGATTTATTTATTATAGATTCCCTGTAAGCAAGTCCAGTAATAACTCAATATCTAGAATATTAGTAGGTGTAGAATTATGCTGCACATATACACATGTGTAGGAATTATCTAAAATAAAAAATTAATAAATCTTTATAGTCAACAATTAAAATTGCAAGAGATAAAATGGTCAAAAATGATGCATTTTACTGTAAAATGGAGGGGGGTGTAATGTGCCAATGCCAAATTGGCACATGTATATAAAATAATTTTGTATAAAAATTATTATCAAAATCTTTGGGAAAAAAAAATTTGAAAGTTACAATTAATTACTTTAAAGAGGGGAGAGGGAATTTTCCTATAAAAAAAGCAAACAAACTAAGAGTTTATAAAAAAAAGAGTGTTATTATTATAAATTAAAAGTTAAAAATCTCTTTTCATTCCAGTTTAGTAGAATAAATGTGTATATATGTGCGATGGTAAATAGAAATAAATGTTAGCTCATTAATAAGATAAATGCATGTTAGAATATTAAAAAATAAATAAATATTGAAATGAAATGTATTTAAAAACACAGTGGTGGACTACTAATTAAAGATATGAAAACAACACGTTTTAAAATAGCTACTACTAATCAAACAATCAATCAAAAAACACGTTGTCATAGGATTAATTACTAAGGGAATTTCGACAACACCTATTGCACTGTTTGCTGGAGGATATGAAAATGAAAACAATTCACAGATATAAATAGCTAGATTTTATCGGACATTCAGTTTGAGTTTGCAGTTTCAGTCTAGTTTTGCAGTATCAGTTTACAGAAATGCAGTGCTGAAAAGCTTTTGGAAATATATGTTTGTACTCCAGCCTTTTTAGTCCAACAAGATCATCAAAACCTGCCTGAAAAATAATGTTTGCATACCAACACAGAAATCCTCCGTCAAGTGTTCAACTGTCTTCAAAATAAAACAAATGGATTCGCATAAAATCTCTTCAAGAATTGTCAAAATCTAACCGGTTAGATATAATCCATCAGAAGCAACAGAAGCAGCCAACGACAAGAAAAAAAATCCTAGGTATATATTTTATTATTATCATTTATACGTAGTAGTCACCACTGTAATCCATAAACATTCAAGATGCAAATTATATGAACTCTATCATACATAAAATGAACTATTGATATGTGTGTGTAAGTTTCAAATGCTATTAATGCTTTAGTATTATGTTTGTGAATGTGAAAAGATTTAAAGGTCAAAGATTATTTATGCTTTTTTCTTAAAATATATTATCATGTGTTAATTTAAAAAAAAAAAGTGCGTGTGTTAAAATTGGATTTATAGAAATGTTTATAATGCGTTAATGTTAGTTAATAAATTATCTTTAAAACTTAATTAATGATAAGTAAAATAAATTATCTTTAAACTTAAACTTTATTTGTCGGTCAATTCTTCTTACCAACCTTTTATTAATTATTTCCACCACCAATTTTTGTATAATTTATTACAGATTAAAATTAGACTGGGCTAGTTTATGGGATGGTTTCGAGTGCTGGATTATGAGCCTACTGACCAAAGACGTTGTTTATTGTTTTGAATAGATAGCTGGTGCCTGGAGTTTACTCCAAAACAAATAAAGTGTTTGGATAGTAGGGGTTTGAATCTAGCAGCCAAGATGGGCCATTGTTGATAGTTAAAGCTATTAATAAGATCTCCCATTTTGCTCGAACATGCCGGTTCATTCACGTAACCTTTATAATATTATAAATGTATTATGAAGGAGTTTGAAACTGGCCAAAACTTATATATACGTATAAGTAGGTGGTTTCAGCGGTTCGACCCGGTACAGTATATATATATATTTATATATATATAGTAACCAGTTGAATTACATAGGACACACTAATATAGTGTGTGCATAAATATATATATATAAAGTTTAAAGGAAAACTAAAATTAAACACAGACATAAATTTTTGTAGATATTTTTCTACATTTCCTAAAATAAAATAATAATTTAAGGGTTAAATAATAACTCTGATTTAAAATAAAAATTGTTTTATAAATTAAACTTTTAAAAGATCTGATAAATATTATTTGTAATTCTGAATTTGAAATTGAAATTAAGATATTTTTTGGTAATTTTTTAAAAAATGTCTATTTTTGAAATCTTTAATTAATTTTTAAATTTTTATTGTCTAAGTGAAAACATGTATGTTATCAAAAGAATTAGAGAGATAAAAATAAAATTCTGTTTTCAATGAAGGTGTTGATATCACCTTAGATGATTATATAAAAGGGCTGATAACAAAATTAGCTCCAGTCTGGATAGTGATTTTTGATGAGAACAGTCTGGGTAATGATTTTGGAAGCAGTCTGGATGATAATTTTTGCAAGAATGGTCAGCTGGAAAGTTTGTTTCAATATTATGTTGCAACTTGATGAAGTGCAGCAGTTGATTTTAGCTAACCATAGAATTTGAAGAATGGCTACCATAAACTGATGTAGCTGAAAGCAAGATAGTAGACTGTTTTTTGCAGGAGTTTGAATTTACATGGAGAAAATGACCTACTTCTTTGTGTTGTAATTCATAGCCTTAAACATGGAAAGGAAAGTTGCTTGCCTGAAATCTATTAAACCAAGACAGCTGCTTGCCTGTAATAGTTCTACAGAGATGGGGGACCAATTACAGCCCAACATCATACCTGAATTATGTACTTTTACCTGGCAATGACAACAAACCTGGATGATATTTTTGATGGACCAAAAACCAAGCTTATCAAGAGAAAGTTTGAAGAAATTGGTGTACTTATGCTGCTGTTTGTCATTACATGCAGGGAACCACAGATAAACACATCATGTGTATATACAATGAGTTATTTTATTTTAACATTTTGTAAAATGACTTTTAAAATTATAAATTAATAACTTAAAGTTAAAACAAATAAGTAACTTTTGCTTCAGTTGAAATATAACAGCAGTTATGTATAATAATGCAATTTTAAATGATTTTTTTGATCTGAAGTGACAGATATATAAAATGATTTTATTTTTCATTTATTAAAAAAAAGAGAAAGGGACATTTTATATTTAGAAAACTCGATAATTAATCAACAAGTACCTGTCTAACAAAAGTTGACTTTATTTAGTTTGATAAAAAAAACAAAGAACTTATAAACTGAAACTAAATTTTAAATTATATATTTTGTTTATACTCACATATATGTGAGAAATTTATGTATGTTTTCCAAATGGAATCAATCAGAGAAATATAACTAGTACACCTGGGTCTCTTTTTACACGGACTTATTTAACACGATTTTGAAGTTACGTGATTCATGTTTTACCGGAAGTTGACCTTCGATAATGCGCTATTACTTTAAATAATAAATTTCACGCACTTATGTTATATTGAAAGTAATAGCACATTATTGGAATTTTACTTTCATCTTAGTAATTTCAATATTTTCAGTGCTTCATAATAGTAAGATTTTATGCAATAATTAAATTAAAATCATGATTTTCACATTTTATGTATACACACATTAAATTTTACAAGATTATAATGTAAATTTGTTCAAACATTGTGCGTGTTAATTTTGCATTTTAAATCACATTCTGTTTTTGCTTTTTAAAAAAGAACATAATCAATTATTAATCATTTAGTGTCCACAAGTTTATTTTTAAAAGGTCAGTAGTAGCAGTGGGCACAATTAAAAATTGAAATATGATTTTTAATTATAATTAACAATTTAAAAATTACTTATGGGTGACTTGAAATTAATGTGATGTAAAACAAAATTTGATTTTTAAATGGAATTGAACATTAAAGACAAAAATAAGAATTTAATTTTTAGTTGTTAGTTTTAATTAAATTTTTCCCAGCAGTGGTGAATAAATGTCTTTTTATTATCATAAGTCTAAGTTCATAAACAATTAATAAAATCATCATCGTCGTTAACAGAAAACCATTAACACAACATGAGAGTGAACTTGGCGCTAGTTGTATTTCCTCTTGTGAGAATAGTTGCTGAGATATTCTTGACTTCATTTAAGGAGAAGCCAAATACATCACATCACATCACATGAGAATCTGATTTTTTACTAGTTTGCAAACGAACGTGTTTTTGGGCAAATAGCGATAATAATTAAAACGTGTATAAAAAAATGTAAATTACTGTACTGTAAATTATGCATAAAAATATATTATTTTGAATAAAATTAAATATTATAGTTAAAAAAAGTTTGTCTTGTATCAATTTTTTTCAAATTTGAAATTTTTTATTAGTCATATTTTATTTCCTTATTTTTTTTTTTGTGCAAATTTTAAAGTAATTTTACATTGGTGCTTTGCTTTTACGCGAATTTTGAAAAATCACAGACCGCATCCCCTCTTTTTCAATGTAAGTTATGTCTATTTTTGCATGATTTCGTTTGCGTGTGTTTTCTGAGGAACCTATCTATCATGTAAAATGAAACCCAGGTGTATTTTAACAAATTAAAATACTTTAACTTTTGCCAGTGTCCAAATACATGCACACACACATATGTAAAATTTTAATCAGTTATAGTTTTTTTTATGTATACGATTGTAATATAAGTCAATTGTACTGCATATTTATGTGTGCACATATATGTCAATGCAAGACATATATGCAAATTTTAATCATTTCTGTTATTGAATATTAATTGTATATTATAAATCGCATGTCTGTGTGCATATATGTGTAAACCATAATAATAACAGGAATTGTAATTTTGTAAATCAATGTAACAATTTAAATTTTGAATAGGAATTATGTAAATTAATGTGATAACTTGAATTTTGTAGTAATCTTGTAAATTACAGAGTGATGAATTTATTATTGTGTATAATTCAAAATCAGAACCCTTAACCTATAAGACCTTAAATATCATTTTTTTATTGTTATTAATAAATTTATTTAATTGTTAAAAATTATTTCCATCATCTCTTGGTCACATACAGTAATAAAGCTTATGTTCTCTGAACTAGATTCATACACAGGATCAATTTATGGCTGGGGATGTGTTGGGGCATCCAGAGATGATCAATCATCATCCTGGTTGGTGCAAAAGAATATACTCTTTAAAGCCCATGCACTATTTTTTATTTTACTGTAGTCTTATTAAAAATATAAGTTTATAGTTGGCCAGTACAAGTGGCCTGAGCATTGATGATGATCAGCATGTTTTACATGTCCCAGCATTATTGTTTCAATTTCTGATTATTATGTATTTTAATGGATGGGCACTAAGCTGGTGCATCCATGTTATGTTTAAATAAGTGCCCAAGCTGGCAAAGGCTCAGTAGTTAGTCTGGTCTATAGAAGACCCATTTCCAATCCAGTCACAAGGTTGACTGTTGATTTATATTTTTTATTGTTCCAATCCAGCCAGAAGATGGACTGTTGATTTATTGTACTGATTTTATTATATTTTATTGTGGATCATTCATGACAATGAAGGGTATTTTGAGTAGTACTCATACTTATTTTGACATATTGATAATGCTGGTTCATGGATAATTATATTTGTAGTTGCTCTTCTGAGTTAACTGGCTAATCGCTCAATGATCACAGATATTTTGGATCTCATGTTTTCTTTATATTTTATACATATATACTTTGTAAATTATTGTACTTATATTTTGAAATGGGGTGGATGCTGATTTACCATCACCCCAGTTCAAATCTTTTTACCACTTTCCTACTATTTTCTATTACCCCATCCCATTACAATATATATATATTGTACCCTTTTCTATAGGTCAAGAAATAGTTATAATGGTCAATTACTAAAAAATTTTAAATTTGAGAATATATTTATTGATGTATTGAATATATTAAATTTATAGAGTCTGTAAAGTGCAATTTAAAGCTAAAGAAAATACATGATACGTAAAATCATTTAAAAAATTAGTTAAATAAAGAGTAAAGAATTGCTCATATGGTTGTAAAAGCTGGCCATATTAAAATAACACAGCTATCAGTAATAAAAATGTATTTAATAAGTCAATTTTAATAACTTTAAAACTTAGAATAAATTAATATTATATAGTATTTAAATTTATAAACTATAGTAAATAATAAAAAATTAGTGTAATGTATTTGAATAGTAAATATTATGATGTTGAGAATTGTATTTATTTCTATATTTTTCTAAATTATTTCTTCAAAATTTTATATAAAAATTTTATATAATATAAGTGCAGTAAATTTATTAAGACAGACAAAAATAGACAAAACACCGGAAACGATTACGTAATTGTCTGGAATATTTTTATACAAGCACTTGTTTCAATTAATACCAATATTTTAAAGTATTTAAATAATATTATAGTAGAAATGGATAGAATTTATTAAACATCATAATAAAAATAAGTAGTGAATAATTTTATTAAATATTGTTTTGAAAATTATTTTAAAAGTGTTTAAATTGATTTAAATATAATAATTAGTTTTAAATAATAATTAGATAGTGTTTAAGTGTTACATTATCAGTTTAAAACTTTAGAAAATTATTTATAAATCCAAGTAGGATTGACCAATAGTAATAGAGCTTGGCAAACTCCCAAAATCGCGCCAATTAATTGTATAATCGAGGAGAACAAGAATTGACAGACTCGAGTGAAGAGGTAAAAAATTTTGAGCTCTCTAATAATTTCTTTTCTCCAATTTATTCAATTTTTTCAATATAATTCTAATAATATCATTAGAACAAATTAACTGACAATTTTTAAAATCATAGAGAGAGTCTTAAAATAAATATTTTTAAAGTTTTCATAAATTATGTATCACTAACTTAATCGAACCTGCCAGTGAATTTTATAGAAGTACAGTCGGAATTTTCAGTAAAAAACATGGATAGATTCTTTAAAACCAGTTTTAAAGTTTATAACATTTCAAAATTGTTTATATTGTTCATTGATACCGCTTATATAGTGTATCCAAAGGAAACTGCTTTTACGCGTGTAATATAGATGAAAAGACATTGTGCGCAAAGTTCAGAAAGAGAATAAAATATAAAAATCATTATGATTCATCTAAGAATAAATGGACAAATATAATTTTAAAATTAAAATTATTGGAATTGCTTTCTTTAAGATGACCCGAAAAAGAAGTATACTCTAAAAAAAAAAAAAAAAATAGTTAAAGATCAAAAAATAATGTACATAAAATTAAGAATGAATGAAATAAAGCTTGCTAAAGAGAAATATTTGTATAAAGAAAAATACGGAAGAGGAATATAAAAAATATTGGATCCATAAAACACAATTGGTACCTAAAGTATTAAATATTCGTAGTCTAATTAAAAAGGAGAAAGATGCATCGACGCGCCGAGGGAATATTTGCCAGAACATTAAAAAAAACTTCGAGGGATAACTAACTAAAATATATTTTAATAATCTGATGCTAAAAGCTAAAATTAAAGATCGTCTAAACAAAATTATTAAATGAACCAAGTTATTTTAAAACTTTGAGAGTCATAATGGAGAACATTCAGATAAAAGAAGAAGAGTAATATTATGGGACTAAACAAGATTTACCGTCAGAAAAATATTTAATTATGGTTTGAATTATTTTTTATTATTATTATAAGCATTAGGTTTCAGAAAACGATAGGGAAACAAAATACATTAATTTTGGTATATATAATATTATATGAAATATGTTTGATTTTGAATGTTTTTTAATAAAATTGTATGTGTGTAATTGTATATTTGCGATGCTCGAAGGAAGGAAAAGAAGCCTACTGCAAAGCCTAATCCGAAGATAACAATTGTTTTTTGGTAACATTTATAATTATTGATGATATAATGTATGTTTTATTTATTTAGATCTGCCAAAAATTGAATGAATGTAGTACAAAAGTTTTATTATTATTATTATTGTAAAACGCATTTAAAACAACACATTGAAACATTTTGAGATGTGATTAGATTTTTGAAAATATGCATACGATAGTCATTTTATTTGTTGATAAATAATAATTTAATATAATCGATGATTATATTACATTTTCTATTAATTTTTCCTATTGGGATGTTTGAATATTGTTTTAACAAAAATGTAGGTAATGAACATACAGTGTTATAAAGCGAGATAAATTATTCTTAAGGAATAGAGAAATGATTTTCATATTCGCGAATCTTGTTTGTTGTTTTTTTAAAAGTTGTTTGTATTTATCGATGTTTGATATAGTGAAAGTCTAGAGAGATAATTTGGGTAGTGACTTGGGAGTACAGGGGTGATTTGGAAAGCAAGATGATGTATGAAAATCTAGGATGATACAGGGAATGGAAATAAGTAGTTTTGTGAGAGAATCAGCATAGTTAACATAGCCCTATGGCTGATCCACATTTCGTTTTATAGGTGATAATCAGCGTAGTTAACGTAGCCCTACGACTGATACACATGTTGTCTTGGACAGTGTTATTTTATATTTTGTGTGAGTTGCCTTGATGTTTGGTAAAGCTGAATAAATAGCTGCCACATCACTTTCTTATCTTAAGGGTTAATAGACAATAAATGTCGAACCTGTTCACACTGTTCCATGCATTCTTGAAGTACATTGAAAACAAGTTATCCATCTTTTTTCCCAATATCCTATACATCTTTCGCTATCTTAATCTGTATTTCATGCTACTACATCGTATATGATAGGTTTTATTGAAGGGAAAACAATAGATATTTTAGAATGTATGTTATGATTTTACTTGGAATAAGAATAGTTAAGAGTTAACTAAGAATAGATTATAACCATTGAAAGAAAGATACAGATGTCCTAAATAATGGAAGAAGTTATAGAATCATTTTAATTTAGAAATAAACTATAATTTTTTGTAAAAGTATATCAAATGAGAATATACAAAATATTAAAATATATTTTCATGCTCTTTTTATTATTAATTATATTTTAAAGAGATAAGTGTTGCATATTTAAAAATACTATAACACTCGATAATTATTATCATATATTTGAAATTGTAACAGGGTGATATTTAAACACATTATATTATACAGGAGTATGGCTTATGCAAAAATGCATTATATTTTATATGAGCATGGGAGAACAAACATTAAAGTTAATCATAATATTTAATAATATGCTGTGCAATTTGTTTAAAGTAACAAGAAATGTAAATTTTCTTTTTTTAAGACCATATTGATTATAAAGTGTGACGTTATAAAATATTGATCCACAAAAATAATTTGGAATATTGTAAATTTAGTATATTTAAAAGGTAAAAAATGTTGTTACCCATAAGTAGTTCAAATAAATAGTGTGATAAACCTAAAGAAAATAACTAAAATAATTTTTAAAATGTATAATGATTGGATTAACTATAAAGAAGTACAAAATTGTAGAATTAACATTTGTCATGTGTAAGGAAAGAAGGATATCCATTGTAAATAAGATGTAAATAGATTTGTTTTATTTTTACTTAAATTTATTTGATGTTAATAAACTTTGTTAAATTTGTTTTATTAAAACTTGTGTCTGGGTATTGTTTTCACTACATCATGGTACAAATTCACAGAATGTTTTCACAACCACTGAAGTACATTTTGCACAAAAGATAACTAAAAATATGTTTAATCTTAATTATTATTGATGTTCCTATAATTAAGTAATTATAAAATTGCATTAAGTTATTGGTCATAAATCCACTATCCTAATATTTTGATAAATTATATGCTATTAACTGCCACTTACTTTATTTATAAGATTATCTAAACACTACCACTTCTTAGTTTACTTTATTGTTTAAAGACAAAAGATGATATTGATATTGATTGATTTATTATGGTAATAAATTTGCAATAAAAGGAATTTATACCAATTTGATTAAGTAAGAAAGAGTGTAATCAATATTGTTATTAATTGCAGTGTAGTAGATATGGCATAAAATCCTTTACCATGTGTGCTACCGCATTTTGTTGAAGTATAAATAAAGATTAAGAACCTGAGATTATAATTTATTGAGCTAGATGATGATTATTATTATTAAAGATAACAGAATTAATATTATAGTTATTAAATGAGTCTTAGTAAGTAGACGTTGCAAAAGTCATAAGAATACTATGTAGTTATTATTTGAAATAATAGTATAAAGGGGGTATAGTGTTCTTATGCCATTGAGGTGGTATCCTGTGGGATATTGGCTCAATGTGATCTACCTTGCCAACTCATATTTCCACTTCTCGTCTCATGAATACATTAAATCTTTATGTTAATTTACTTTAAAACAGAACCTAAGTTAATTTTTAAGAAATCTGAGCTAGTAAAACATTTTTTAATATAATATTTAATTATTAGAGCTAGAACCCGGGGACGTTAAATATAGTAATCTATTTATTTGTAAGTGGAGGTACGAGGCCGACGGCAGGCACGGTTAGAATATATATATATATATTAACCCATGCAAATCTTCGTTTTAACTTATATATATATAGCTTGATTTTATTTTAAGTAAACTATTGTGAATATTTTATAATGCTATAATTGTAACATGTGAGAGCTGTTATATCAGTATTTATTTATTATCTAGCTGTAAAATAATTTTGACATAACTTAAATAATAATGAGTTAATTTAAATAAATGTTTTAGATGTTAAACATCTTTAAATTTTTTAAATGCTTAATGTTAATAATAAAAAATGTGATTTAGAATTTAAAATGCTAATTTAATTTTAATTTAATTGTAAAAATGTTTTAAAATACTTATATTACTTTTCAAAGTTGAGAAACCAAGTTCAAACCCTATATTTTGATTTACTGTTTTAAAACTAAAGCTATAATATTTAATTAACTTGAATGTATAATAGAATATTCTATTGAAATATTTAAAACTAATTTAATTATAAAAAGAATTTAATAATGTTAGCAATTAAATTAGGATTTTTAATAGTTAAATAAATATTGAAAAAGTAAATAAATATACTTATTTAATATTATTTATTTTAAATATTCTTAAAATAATTTTAAATTAAAATTTATTATGAGATATTTGTCTAGATTTATAAAGAGTAATAACTAAATGAAATAAAATGTTTGTAATATTCATTTGTTAAAGATAATGTAAATTTTTATTATGTAATATTTTATTTTTATCCTGGTTATTTTGTAGTTTTTAATTAATTATTTATATTCAACCAGGAAGTGTTTGTAATTATTTAAAGCATTTAGACAATTTTGATTAACAACATTCCTTGGTGATAGATAAGTCAAGGATTCAAACTAATGAGAGGAGAGATTGTAAATTGAAAGATAAAAAGTCATGGTAAAATGATCATTCCAAGGGTATAAATAAAATAAATCAAACACCTGACATTATTCAACAGTCTACATCAGTCAATATAAGTTTGTAACAGTTGAATTTAAACTCCATTAATTTTTTTTAAAAAGTAGAATTTTCTTTAAAACTTTTGTTTTGTATTAACCAGTATGTTAGAATAAACTTATATCTTGACATAATTATGGGAACAGAAACACCAAAGGAACTAAAGTCTCTGTAACTGCCAATGGAATGGTAATATAATTTTGTTATTACAGTATTTAAAATTTTATTTTAATGTTTTCTACAATGGAAAACGTCAAAAATTTTTGCTATTGCTTTGACTGGAGAAGAATTGTCAATTTTAGAAGTAAATTGAGTGTCTATGTTATTAAGAAGGTCAAGGAATATCTAATTATACTATTGGAAAAAACATTATCAAAAATGCTAATAATTTTATAATGACTTCTTCATAATAATTCCAAGTCAAAATTATTTGGAATTAATTTATATGGAATAAAAACAATTCAAGAAAGAACTATAAATTGACATTGCAAATGTTTTCAGATGTTCAATAATAATTAATTCAGCAAAAAAAAAAAGAATTGAATATAATAATTTATAATTCAATAATAATAATTAATTTGTGCTAAATCATTTCATTAAAAGATGCTATTTACCATTGTTTTTTGAAAATAGCATAATTTTTTAAATTTTATTATAATGATATTTGTTCGCCTTTCTTTGAAAGAGGAAAGAACTAAATGTCTCTTCAGGCAAAGTGGTAAATTTTATATTACTGCAAATTATTTAATTGCTAAAATATGTAAATTTAAAAATGATTACTTCAGAAATGAGAATACCAAATCTTTTTCGTGATAATGATATCTTAATCAATAAATTAAAATAACTTTTTTATATTTTAATAACTTTATGAAACTGCACAAATGTTTAAAACTCATAAATTATTTCTTCCCTGTGTGCTTTGTTACTTGTACTCACTAAACATCACATGATCACTATTCCTCATGCTAGCACATTACTGTTATTAAAACAGGCATAACTCTCCATACAGTAGTGCCAACCACAGTAATCAATGGATGCCAGAAGGCTTGTCATAAAATCCCTATCTAGTGCCTACTCATCCCATATCCTCAGACTAGTTTCTGGCTTGTGGCCTTCGTCAGTGAAGAGCTTTGGATCTGAGAGCACTACACCTCGATCATAGGATCTAATGCAACCCTCTGGCAGCCAATTTTTATCTCTACTTATGTACAAAACTATGAGAATAAAAATGAAAACACAATATTTTCAATCTAAGCTCAATAGCTTATATAGTCATATACTGTATGGAGCATTTTGCCTGTTTTAATAACAGTAATGTCCTAGCATAAGAAATAGTGATCATGTGATGTTTAGTGTTTAACACCAATCCTGCCTAATAGGATAGTGGTGGCTATGGTTGTTAAAGAGACAAACACACCAAAATGTATGGATACTGAACTGGGTTCAGATCCATGTGACTATATAAGTTATTGAGCTTAGATTGAAAATATTGTATTTTTAATTTTATTCTCATAGTTTGTAGTTAAGTAAAGATAAAAGGAGGTTGCTGGAGGTTTGCATTAGATTCTAAGATCTAGGTACAGTGCTCTCATATCCAAAGCTCCTCACTGATGAAAGCCACAAGCCAGAAACTAGTTTGGAGATATTGTATGAGTAGAAACTAGGTGGAGATTTTATGCCTAAGCCTTCTGGTAACCATTGATTATTCTGGTTGGCACTGAGTGGCACTACTGTATGGAGAGTTTTGCCTGTTTTATTTGTACTCAGTGAGCATAGCTTGATAGCTTGTTAGCTATAGCTAATATTGTTTACCATTTGTCATTCCTCATATTGTCTACCTTTTTCTTGTGAGTTACAAAATGGCTTACCCAATGTGTTGGCTATTGGTCATTAAGGGATTGATTGCAGATAGCACCCCTACAAGTGGCTTGAATACATAGTGTAATAGCTTAATGCATCACACGATTATCTTATAATTAACCAATTAGAATGACAGTTAATTAATTGTAACATTTATGTTATTTTAACAGTTGATTTTAAATGGTAGGTTTACCAAATTATATAATAGTTATATGCCTAAGTATCATATTATTATACACTTTAAATCTATTGCGATGATCATATTTTATGCCATGATTAGAATAATAATTTTATGCAGAGATTTTTTTATTGACAATTGATCATTTAATTAATTATAGTGATTCTATTATAAGTTCCTCATTTATTTAATATAAATTGAAATTACTTATTATTATAAATTGCTATTTTAACTATTTATTATGTATAAAGTGATTTGTCCCCTTCATTGGTATCTTTAAATTATAATAGTCAATTTTGAGATAAAATATTTAAAATTTCTGTGAGTGATGATGATATGAAACAATTTTATGAGAGAATTTATTGAGTGTTTGGAATATTTAAAATTATTATTCCATAAAGTGGTTACGGTATAGTGTAAGGGTTAGTTACAATCTTGATAATCTCACTTATTTAAGTAAAAGATCAAAACATAAACTGAAAAATATAAATGTAAGTTTATGAATAGTAAATACATTATTATTTTCTCTCTCTCTCTCTCTCTATATATATATATATATATATATAAATGCAAAACCATAAAACATATACTCTCTATATATATATATATATATATATAAATGCAAAACCATAAAACAATACAGTACTAGATTAAATTCAAAATTTTACCAAAATCCTTACACAACCATAGTTTCATCTACTACAAATAGACCTTCTCAAGTGAAAACCAACCTAAAGGAAAACACACATATATATATATATATATATAAAACATATATATATATATATATATATATATATATATACAAACAAACAAACCTTCCCATAATTCATTTCAAACTCCACCTTCCCTTAATATCAAAAGAAATCTTCATAAGATTGATAGCCTCAGAATCAAGGAGTTTTATCATCAAAGTCTCCTTTATTCTTCTTTTTAATTCATTCTTTTCATAAAAAATAACCGAAAGGGTTAAGGTTCATGTAAGTAGGGTTAAACATAGGTATCTTAACTCAGCTTTATATATTCATGAATTGAATACAGGTCATAGAATATTGTTTAACAATGCTTCCGTTATTTTTTATGAAAAGAATGAGTTAAAAAGAAGAATAAAGGAGACTTTGATGATAAAACTCCTTGATTCTGAGGCTATCAATCTTATGAAGATTTCTTTGGATATTAACCCTTAAACCGCTAATTAAATCATTGGAGGTTTGTATGTTTGTATATATATATTCTAATCTATTAATTGACTAACTCACAAACTGGATAGACAAACCCTCTATTGTTAAATACATATTCTTAGCCTCATAGATATTATAATTCAACTACAGAGTAGCGTTTATAAAAAGTATATAATTAATTATTTCAGGTCATTAATAAAACAAAGTTCTTTCAAAAATAAATTGCTATTCTATTTATCTCAAAGACATTCTATATCTGCAACTATAAAAGTTACAATGTACAACAATGATGATCGATTTTACGTTCATAGAAAATAAATATTACTGTCTAAAATACAACATTCAACATATTTACCTAAATGCTCTCAATATTTTTCATTATACAATTAAAAGTTTCCATCTCTTCTAGCCTGCCACAATTATACTATTAATCATACATAAATATTATTTAATAATAATTTAAGACGCACTTATAATACTGACACTAATCTCAGGGTTCTCTGTTATATTTACTAAATTGATCAGGCAGTTTCTTTGTTCTTTCCCCAATCAGAACGGACATTCTGGTTGGCTATAGAAAACATTTAACTTATTTAAATTCCAGGTGTCTTCATCCACATATTAACTATTATAATATTTAGCAAGATGATAACCTTACTCAAGAACAACGCATAATTTTGAATAATACTGCCAATTTATAATCCAGAATCTCAGTTGGAATGATGAAAAGACAAGGGTGCTTTTGTGTCCTTCCATCACCCATGACAACACAATAATTCAACTAAGATTTAATACTTAGCAATTCACTTACATGTGTATGGAACAATTTGCAATCAAATATATTAGTTTTGGAATAAAGTGATTTTGCACACACATAAAATAAAATGTTTTGGTCTGAAGTTTCAATTCCATAAATAATTCTTATTAAATTAAAATATAATGAAATATTCTGATCTGCAATATAATTGTCTATCTAGTGTATTGAATTTGAGATTTCATAAATAACTTTGGACTCAAGAAGGTATTGCAAGTATTATGCAGATACATTTTTATTAAGCACACAAGAAAAATGACTAAAAAAAGATTTTAATAAGACTATATTTATTATTAAATTTCAACAATATTCCAATTTATTCTTACAATTTAACAAAAACAATCCCTTAGGATTAACATAATAAACAAAAATTTACACTTTAGTTGATCCCATATGGATAAAACAAAATAATAACTAATAATAATTAGTCTATGCTTTTAGACTTAGATTCGAACTACTTCTTCATCTTTGTTATACATTGACTCAGATTAATTATAACAATTTATATTATTGTCGATACACTAACTTATCAGTTTAGTGTATCTTATATGAACGACTGCTTAACTTTATTCTGACTATTTGTTTTAAAATAAAAATAATTGGATTCTAGGCAATGCGTACAAACGATTATTATCATCGTATATTTAACTAAATGACAGTTTTTATTTAGATAACTTATTATAATTTATGGATTATTTATCAGAAATTACACTTATTATTCTAATATTTACCTGAATAACAACTGAAGTTGTTATACACATTGTTTCCTCCGTATAAGTTATATTGTGAGTTCTACTTAATAATTAACCTGAATTAAACTTAGTATTTGAACCCTCCTTTGGCAAATAAAAATTTATAAATCACGCAAATTTAAACTTATTCTCTCCATTGACTTATGTGTGGATTACCCGCACTATTCCGACGCACAATCCAGACATTGATCATATATACTAGCACTCTATTTTTACTAAATGGGTCGTAAGGAATTTACCTCCAGTATACCCGTTATCTTGCCATAACTTTTTAAATAAAACACAATATTCTACACCTTCCGTGGTGGAATTATCTCTATTTTCTCATGAGGGAAAGGGATGATACCGTAGATATGAAGAGTTAACGACTACCTTAAAATAGTTTGGTGGGTCCTGGCCTCTTTCTTGGGCATATTAGGAACACACACCAATATAATCCTCTCATGGGATATTAACGAACGAAATAAACTACATACGGTATAAATGGCTGATCGTCCTGGCTCTGGGAAGCGATCGCTTGGGTTATAACCATACCCGAATTCTAGATTTATTTATTCCCCTCATGAAAAATAAAGCTTTTGGGGAGATTATTTTCCATCCCTCAAAATAAATACCTTCAATTGTTACTAATGTGAATATTAATCATATACTGATGCTATTCGGGGCAAGACAAGCAAATACACTAATTACACAAAAATTTATATACCTGGGTATACTTAAATCAACGTCCGAAATCAATGGATAACCCAAAATAAACATAATAATTTTCACCTTTGCCAAAGAAACATTCAACAAGTAATTGGTAATATAGTATTTTGAAATAAATTAAGCGAATGCGTTAATAAAAAAAATAATTGGGAATAAATTCCGCAATTAACATAGTATAAATTTGTTTAAACTTTAAATAAATAAGATTCTGTATAGCACTTCTTTTTAATTACTTCTGATAATTTTAACTAGATATTTTATCTATTAAGTAACTAAACTTTTCCACTTTTACGCATTTAACATATAAATTTATACCCATAATTGCCTATCATAAGTAAACACATTTTATAAAAATATTTTCCATGTCAAATATAAATTTAACCTGATATAATTAAAAGAAAACATACCTTTATGATTACAATGTCATTTAAATACTACTTGAATATACAACTTTTAACCTGTTGATAAAAAAAAATATACATAATTTTTCAAATAAAAATATTACTTAACAAGTGTTTATTATCTTTCTAGAAAAATGGTTTTCCGTTGGGCACTTTATTTAGATGAAGAATTTGATCCTTTCGTAGTTCACGAAGCAAAAATTTAAAACAAGAAACACATTTTATTATATCATTTCTATGAAAGTTGCATCCATTCTGGTGCATTTAATAATTCAAGCAAAGAAATCATATCAGCGTTGGGTATTAATTCTTCTTCGAATTAACTTATATAATTTTGGGATCCAAAAAAGACAATACATAACTTAACATGACGAATATTGGACGATTGACGATCACATGTAGAATTATTTTCTTTTTAATATTGGCGATACGTATCATTTTTATTTAGCTAGCTGGCTTAAGAATAAAACTGATGCGCGACTTTTAGGAAATATTATTATTATAAGGCTGCAGCTGACTCACGTAGATAGAAAGTTTTGATGATTCTAGTTGAGGTATAATATAACATATTATTTTAAATTTATAATTAAATCACTTATGTTGATAGTTTTTTTTATTCCTACTCTATGAATTATAAGTCTTCTTCAATAATGAATTTTCCGTAATATGCACGCATACAAATTTTTCAATACTTGCCTTGAGAAAATTTATATTTTCTTTTTAAAAAATATATAGGTGCATAAGTAAATATCCTTTATCATTCATATTATTTCTAGATAATTTTCATTGAATAAATATATTTTAACGTGGGGAGCTTACATTATTTTTAACTGCAGACAATGTCTGTTTAAAAGAGCGCGAAATTTTATAGTTAACTTTCCTTAGCCTTTATAATATGTCTTTTAAATTATAAATTTTTCTTTTATACCAAGAAAAAATTATCAAATAAGGTAAAGTTAATAAATAATTGTTTATTTGCTGGAAATTGTTTATATTATTTACTTTAAACATAATGAGCTTTCAGTGATTACTGTAGTCAATACGGTCATTTTAAACTTTAGCACACGATAGTATAATCTTTTAGTATAAAAACTTTATAATAGGTCGATGGACATAGAAAAGCGGAATATCCTATCAATTAAAATTAGCCAAACATGATATTATCAAACATTTAATGGACTGATATTTATTTCTGCAATAAAAATATAAAAAATTTTGTTACCGAATTTCAGTACTCACTCCTTTTTGAAGACTAAATAGCAGACTAGACTTTTTTTCCAGTTTTTGGCGGTCTTGTTTTATTTTAGCGACCTCTTACAGAGAAAAATCATTTAATTATACATAAACAAAAGAAAGGAAAAAATAACTTATTATTACAGCTATATATCTCTGTATAATTTAAATGGATTACAGAATAATTTGACAAATAATGAAAAATAATAAATACACTTAATTAACAATATTTATTTGTGGTGTATATTTCTGTATACATTATTGTCTACATAATTTAAAAAAATAAAATTACCAGAAGCTATTGTTTTATGATAAGATACTCATTTCCCCCCCCCCCTGTCCATCTAAATCGATTACTGTTTATAATATGCCTTTATACTCCATTAAATTGCTCTTATGGTTAATATTTTTAACTAAACTATTTATGCTCTCTTTCAAAATGACATTAAATTACTAAATTTATTAGTTATTGGCTTAAAATATGTTAAAGTGAGTAATAGCCTATTTTATTAATCACTTAATATTATTACTATTTTATTTTTCTATTTTCTAGAAAAAGGATAGCATTGTTTTCCTGTGGAAACGATGCTAAATAGACCAAGTGTCAATAACACTAAGTTACAATATATATATATGTTTTCCTTTAGGTTGGTTTTCACTTGAGAAGGTCTATTTGTAGTAGATGAAACCATGGTTGTGTAAGGATTTTGGTAAAATTTTGAATTTAATCTAGTACTGTTTTCTTTTATGGTTTTGCATTTTTATTTTTTGCTAGTATAGTGTTAGACAGTTTTGGTGTTATATATATATATTCTAACTGTGCCATGCGTCATTCTCACTTCAGAATCGTATATGATATAAATAAAACGGGTTCTAGCAGCTCAGTTAATAATTAATAAATAAAATATTCAGCATTAAAATTAAATATTTCACTAGCTCAAACTTAAAATACGAATAAGGTTCAGTTTATAAAAATAAATTAAATAAATATTTTAATATTTTCATGAGACTTGGAAGTGAAAATACAGGTGACAAGATAGATTACATTGAGCCAATATCCTACAGGATACTACCTCAATGGCATAAGAACACTATCCCTCCTTATTACTATTTCAAATAACAAACTCATAGTATTCTTACGACTTTAATGACTTCTACTCACTAAGATTAAACTAATAATTACATCTTAATCTTCTATTTATAATAATTTAGCTTTATAAAATCTCAGGTTCATAAATTTATTCTAAGTTAATTAAAAATTACAGTAGTAAAATATAAGAAGGGAATTTTATGTCATAATCTACTACACTGAAACTAATAATAATAAATAATAATAATAATAATATTCTTCACTGTATAACTAATTCTGTATATCTTTTCTTTTCGTTATATTTTTATTACCATAATAAAATAATATAATATAATCTTTTATCTTCATGTAATAATATAATAAATACGTGGTAGCGTTTGATAATCTGACAAACAAAAGTATGTGTGGCAACTGATAGCATATAATTCAATGTACTATTATGGTGACTACTTTATGACCAATAAAATAATGTAAAATTATGATTATTTAATTAAAAGAATACCAATAAAATATTTAAATTCTTAAAATAATTCTCTATTTATCTTTTTGTACAAAAATTATATGTTTGTTTCAATTATTATGAATATATTGTGATTTCATGCAGTGAAGTGGAGAAATAAACAATTCAGACACAAAAAATTTTGAAAAACAAATTTTAACAAAGTTTATTAATAACAACAAAATAAAATAAACAATTTATGTACACTATCTACAATAGATATCCTTATTTTATACCACCCACTAATCTCTTTATAAATCTTAATTTTATTATAATATAAACTATAATAACATACAATAATATACTCCATTTAAATTATATTATTTTATAATCTCTATCAATGAACAACAAAGAATACATAAGAAACAATAAATACAAATATACCATAATGCATATAACAAAAACAAATACCTCTTATCTTAAAATCTTATAAGAAACAATTTTAACTTTTCCTTATATTTGTTTTTTAGATACCTTTCTTAAAATAATCCCCTATAAATATTTAATTAAATCAACCTATTATCCTTTTTTTTTCATTTATTATCCTATTCATTATAGGTTTCATTTTATTAATATAAATTCATAACAATAAAAATTTCCACCATTCTTTTTAAAAATATATAGTCAATTCATATAATTCTTTAATCAATAACTCTTCACCATAATCTTTTTAAAAACTTTTATTTTCATCATATGTATTTAAATCCATCCAAATCTCCATATTCCAACGTTTCGATTGTTTTATAAATTACAATCATTTTCAAGGCAAAACTACAAAATACACAGAACAATTGAATAAATAAATAAATACATCATATTACATTACATAAATACAATTAACTGTATTATAACAATTCAAAATACATAATCATACCTATTATACCATTAAATAATACATTTACTTTCTATTTTCTTATCCATTTTTTATTATTAACTCCTATTATAAATCAATTTCTATAAATTATTATAAAACAATAAATAAAACAATCTTAAATATTACCTATACACTTCTATTTCATTTATATCACGTTATATTTTTATATTTTACCAATGCCATTTTTACCAATTCCATTTTAACTAAATACCTTAAATCATTTAAACATTCTTCTATTTAACTACTTTCATAGATCTTATTTTTTTAAAAACCCATTGTTTAATACATTCCTTTTAACACCTCTATACACCATTTATTTTATTTAACACTGGATTTAATTTTTTTATATAATTACATTCTTTAATTATTCTTTCTTTATAATTCCTAACCTTTTCTATCATTTTTATACTAAAATTCCTATGTTTATATTTTTCTCTATGAATAAAAACACTAGAATTCTTATCTTTTAAATGTTGTTTAAATCTAGTTCTTAATGTATTCTTAGTTGTTCCCACATATGATACATTATTTCCTTCTTTTTTACAATCTTCACAGATAATAATATATATCCCATTCATTTTATCTTGTTCACAATTTATACCATTATTATTATTTATTAAATTTCCTAAACTACATTTTTTCTTATATACAGGTTTAACTAATAAATCAATCTTATAAATTGTGAACAAGATAAAATGAATGGGATATATATTATTATCTGTGAAGATTGTAAAAAAGAAGGAAATAATGTATCATATGTGGGAACAACTAAGAATACATTAAGAACTAGATTTAAACAACATTTAAAAGATAAGAATTCTAGTGTTTTTATTCATAGAGAAAAATATAAACATAGGAATTTTAGTATAAAAATGATAGAAAAGGTTAGGAATTATAAAGAAAGAATAATTAAAGAATGTAATTATATAAAAAAATTAAATCCAGTGTTAAATAAAATAAATGGTGTATAGAGGTGTTAAAAGGAATGTATTAAACAATGGGTTTTTAAAAAAATAAGATCTATGAAAGTAGTTAAATAGAAGAATGTTTAAATGATTTAAGGTATTTAGTTAAAATGGAATTGGTAAAAATGGCATTGGTAAAATATAAAAATATAATGTGATATAAATGAAATAGAAGTGTATAGGTAATATTTAAGATTGTTTTATTTATTGTTTTATAATAATTTATAGAAATTGATTTATAATAGGAGTTAATAATAAAAAATGGATAAGAAAATAGAAAGTAAATGTACTATTTAATGGTATAATAGGTATGATTATGTATTTTGAATTGTTATAATACAGTTAATTGTATTTATGTAATGTAATATGATGTATTTTTTTATTTATTCAATTGTTCTGTGTATTTTGTAGTTTTGCCTTGAAAATGATTGTAATTTATAAAACAATCGAAACGTTGGAATATGGAGATTTTGGATGGATTTAAATATATATGATGAAAATAAAAGTTTTTAAAAAGATTATGGTGAAGAGTTATTGATTAAAGAATTATATAATATAAATTCCTTGCTTTATAATTCCTTCATAATACAATCTAATACATTCTAAAGATTCTATTTTAAAGTCTTTGTGCTTAAATTTACTCCTATTACCATAGACTGCAGAATTTGTATTATTTAAATGTTTTATTCTTGTTGCCAATTCATTCCTTGTAGTTCCAGCATATGACATTTCTTTATTATCTTTAAAACAATCTAAATGTTTTATAATATAAACCAAATTCATAACTTCTAAATTATTACAATCATTATCATATTAATTAACAAATTTAAACATTTCTTTTATAAACAGAACAAATAATAGCATTATACTTTTTATTAATCATATTAAATAATTTCCTAATTTTAACAAATAAACCTTTTGAAACATTGAAACCATCATAAATAATAATAATAATAATAATAATAATTATTATTATTATTATTATTATTATTATTATTATTATTATTATTATTATTATTATTATTATTATTATTATTATTATTATTATTATTATTATTATTATTATTATTATTAATAATAATAATAATTATTATTATTATTATTATTATTATTATCATCATCATCATCATCATTATTATGATTATGATGTTTCAAAAAGGCACTTTGTTTTTGACAAGGCAGAATTTTTACATTGAGATTCTATTTTAACATTAGAGAAACATTATTTTTGATTGCTTTTTTATGACAAAAATTAGTTTTATGTACATCACTTAATGTAAGAGATTACATACTTTTAAAAATTACATGTTTTAGGCTCTATTAATTGTGCTATTTCATGCACCGGAATGTTTATGTCAGAGAATTTCTGTTTTCGGTCTATTGCACATATAATGTTTATTAGCTGACAGTCTTTGGTTTAAGTATGTCCTATATAAAACATTTTGGCCACTTGTGAGGCTCACTTTTTTTTAATCTTCCAATTACTTGGTTTGTGGTCAATTTTTTTTCTTTTTTTACAAGTTGTACCTATAGCATTGAGCCCCTAACACCTATTGCTGCAATGTTTAATTTTATTAATATTGCATGCTATGTTTTGGCTGCATTTATGTTCTGGCTTGCTGTCATTGGCTGATCCCATGCATCTTCATAGTCCAGTTTCAATTCCTCATCAGCTGCCGAAGTCAGGTTGTTCAATTCCTCATCAGCTGCCAAAGTCAGGTTGTTCTATTCTGAGTTTCTTGACACCCTGTTTTTCTTTGGGGGTCACCCGGGCCTTGTTTTACATTGGGTTGTATTGTCTGTGGCATGTTTGAGTTTAATATTTGAATTATTTATACTGTGGTGTTGTTTTTAATTCTTGTCCTTTATATTGATATTGGCCTGTTAATTTTATCATTGGTGTTAGATAAGGTTTTAGCTTCTACTGAGTTTTTACTGTTAATCCTTTTATTGGTGTGGTTCTTATTTTGGGTTGCAGGTTGTAGTGTAGATTTCTGCATCTTCTCAGCTGTTATTTGTTTTTAGTTAAGTATTTGAACCTTGCTTGTAGTTTTCATTGCCAAATCTAAAAGTTGATCAGTTTCAATTGTTTTCATGTTTGTTTTGTTTTGTGATTGTTGCTGGTGTTCTTTTTTCCAGTTGGTGTTTCTCTCTTTGTTAGTTGTTTTTTGTTGTCTGGTTAGTGTCTTTTTCTTTTTGGTGTTGAATTGTGTTCAGTTGATCTTTTATGCTTGGCTGATCTTTAATTTTTTTTTAGTATTTCAGTCAATCACTAGATGTCCATGATTTCCACATGCAAAGCATTTTGGTCTCAGGTCTTTTAAATAGAGTGTTAATATTGTTTTTTGGTCAACTATTTAGATGGGTATATCCTCCAGATTTACTGTACCATTAAGTTTGATTTTAAAGTGGAAGCTATTGCTATATACTAGTGTGGAGTTTTCAGTTAGAAAAATGTTTTATATATATTGCTTTGCCATATGGCTGGATTAATTTTTAAAAGTCTTGTATACCATATCCAAAATAGGTATTTTTTATTATTCTGGTGAGACAGTTTTGCAAATCTTTGTCCACTATTATGAGGGCATAGTTTCTCAGTGTTTTAATGTATGTTTAGAATCTTCTCTGCTGATGCTCATCAAAGAACTGGACCACAAGATATCATGAGTTAGGATGTTCTCTGATACTCACAATCTAATCCCATATTGCATTTGTGGTAAGCTCCTCACATAACAGTTTCCTGGGTAATTTTTAGAGAGTTAAATTTTTGTCAGTGACTGTGAGTACTAGCGACCTTGGTGAAAAAAATTTTGTGATTGTGCTAAATAGTTTTTGGGGTATGGTATTATTGAAAGTTATATTGATTTCTTTTAATTCTTCATGAGACCATGAGTCTGTTGAAGGCTCGCTGCACTCATTATTTCCAAGGTTTAAATTATCAAATGTCTGTTTGGTTAATTTTTCTAAATCTCCCAGCTTGTGTTGGGGCTAAATTTTTTTCAATGTTAAGCAATGGTTGACTTGTCTTTGCTGTATTTCCACACATTCTCCTGTCATTCCTACTATCTTTTTTGTCACTATTTGTTCTAGTGCCATTCTTATTTTTATTTTCCTGTGATGATGCCATGTTTTTCTTTTTGAATTTGTGTTGTTGTTTTTTAAAAAAATAAGAGTTTTACTTACTTGTTTGATATAAGTAATATTTGTGTTGTTTATTATTGTTGTCTTCTTGATGTGAAAAATTATTTATGTGAGGTAAATACTTTCTGAATTCATTCATCTCAATTTTTGTGGAGCTGTACTCAGTTAGATCCTTTCGCTGTGCAATAAGACCGCAGATTATTATTATCATTATTATTATTGTTGTTGTTATTATTATGATAATTATTTTTTTTTTTTTATTGTTATCATTATTATTATTATTATTGTTATTATTATCATCATCGTACATAATATAAATTAACTAATGATAAAGAAATGTATAAGAAATTTAGTATTTTGTGTGCTTATACCAAAACTCTTATGGAAAGAGATTATAATAATAATTTAAATAGGGCTGAAGAAAATTTTAGGAATAATCCACAAATGTTTTGGAATTATATTAAGGACTTTAATATTATTGGAAATAAGAGTTATAAATATAATGTAATTCAACCTTCTATGAATGATCTAGTTAATCATTTTACAAATGTGTATTTAGATATTTCTGATAATGATATAGCTGATATTAAACTTAATAAAGAGAGTTTTTGAAATATGGATGTTTAAAAAATTGCAATTTCTGAAGTGTTTAATGCAATTTCTAAACTTAAACCAAAATCTTCTATGACATATGATAATATACCTAATTTTATTATCAAGGGTTTTGCTGAATGTTTGGTAGCACCATTACATTATATCATTAATTTATCAATTGAGAAATGTATTATTCCTGATATATTTATGGTAGCTAAGATTATACCAATTTATAAGAAAGGGGGTAGATCTGATCCTGATAATTATAGGCCTATTTCAATTCTTTTACCTTGCTAGATTTTATGAAAGGTCTATTTACAGTGATACTACTGTTGATATGATTAAGGTATTACCTAGTTATCAGTATGGTTCTCTACCTGGTAAATCTGTTGAAACTCATTTAATAGTTATATCTGGTCACATTACTCATGCATTAGATGTTGTATATTTTGATATGACTCAGGCATTTGATAAAGTTTCACATGTTAGTCTTTTATATAAACTTAAAATGTTGGGAATTAGTCCTCATTTAATTGAGTGGTTTAGTAATGTTTTCAGGGTTGTAAATCTTATGTGCATATGGATAGAACCAATTCTTATTTTTTTAATAATATGGTAGTGTTCCTCAGGGTGAAATATTAGCACCATTACTTTTTAATGTTTTTATGAGTGATGTTGTTCAAAACATAAAAAATAGTAAGATACTTACTTATGCTGGTGATTGTAAGTTATTTAAAAGAATTATTACTTATAATGATAATATTGAGGTTAAAAAGGATATAGATTGTTTTAAAATTTGGTGTAGGTATAACAATATGAAGATTAATATTAATAAAACATGCATTGCTTCCTATATTAATAAAACTGAAAAATCTGTTTATCAATATTGAGAATGGTGTTATTACATAGAAAGAGATTGTATCTGATTTAGGAATTATATTTTATAATCATTTTACTTTTAATGCACATATTAAGTATATTATTAATAAAGCATACAGAAAGATGGGCTGTATTTTTAGATATGGAAAAGATTTATCTACTTTTATAAAATATAGCTTATTTTTTTCTCTTGTTGTTACACTTTTAGAAAATGGTTCTTATAAATGAAATTTCAATTTAATTAATATTCAGTATAGAATATATAATGTTCAAAAAAAATTTAATAAATTAATAATGGGAGAATGTCAAAATGTTAAAACAGTATTGAAAGAAAGGAGCTCTGTAAAACTGACAATGAAACCCTCCAGAACTTCCTACTTAAATGTCCCTTTCTGCTTGGAGTGAGACATATCACCAACTCCTGCCTTTCCTCACACAGGAATTTCATCTTCAACCTCCAAGAATCCATAGAAACAGGGTCTTTGCAACCATTATACTATCAGTTTTGTTCATTTGTGCACTCTGGTTGCTCCAATGTGACATTATTTTTGACTAGAGAGTACACTCAGTGAATCAACAGCTATTGGACCTAATTCACTCTCTCAAAACCAGAGATACCAAACTAGTTCCACCTCCACTCCTCACAGACACTTGGGCAATTCTCCAACTGTCATCCTCTTAGCTTCTATCATAGGACTCACTCATTTAAATGTTTGTGACCCATGCGGTGCTTGCTCAATGAAGACATGCATTTCAAACTGGCCTGGACTACACACCCTTTCCCCTTTCCATTCCCTTTTCACATGTACCCTTCCTCTCTTACCATGTTGCCTCTGAAATTTCAATTTACCATATAATCACTCCCTTGTAAACCTTTTTCTAATTGTATTTGTATGTTTTTTTTTATGAAGAAACTTTTATCACTGAGGAAAAAAGAAAGGGGAATATTGAAAGATATGATATTGTTGAAAAAGTTGATTGATGGGAAAATTGATGTCAGCAACTATGTATAAAAAATAGAATTGAAAGTACCTAGTCATCTCTTAAGAGAAATGCATACATTCAAGGTTAATAAATGTAAAAATCCTTTCTTCAGAAGTCAGTTATTAATAGATTGCAAATAATATATAATCCAATTTTTAATAATATTGATATTTTTTTGAGATCAGTTTATTATGAATGTTAGAAAACAATTAAACTTATAATTATGAACATATATGTATATATAATCTTATGTATGTAATTTGTATTTCTTCTTGTTGTTGTTGTTATTGTTATTATGATGATGATAATGATGTTTCAAAAAGACATTTTATTTATTCAACAAAATTTACATCAATGTTACATTTTGTTTTTTTCTGTTGTTTTTGACATGGCAGAATTTTTACATTGAGATTCTATCTTTAACATTAGAGAAACATTATTTTTGATTGCTTTTTTATGACAAAAAATAGTTTTATGTACATCACTTGATGTAAGAGATTACATACTTCTGAAAATTACACGTTTTATGCTATATTAATTGTGCTAATTCATGCACTGGAATGTTTATGTCAGAGAATTTTTTTTTTCTGTCTACTGCACATATAATGTTTATTAGCTGATAAAGGCTTTGGTTTGAGTATGTCCTAGATAAAAAGTTTTGTCCACTTGTGAGGCTCATTTTTTTTATCTTTCAATTACTTAGTTTGTAGTATTTTATCACTGATTTGTGAATACATAAAAGTTTGTTTTGCACTCTCATATTTTTTCCAAACTGCTGAATCTGATTTTTATTCCGGCAGAATAGTGATTTTAATACACCGGCAGAATAGTGATTTTAATACGATAAATGTATGTAAATGTGTACTCATATATTTACTCAAATATGTTGTGTTTGATCTGAATTGCAGGGCTCAGACTCAAACCAACAATAATATAAAAAATATGAATACTCCCAATTTAATATGTATAATTTATTAGAACAAATAAACATACATACTATACAATCAATAAATACAATTTGATGTATAACTTAGTCAATAATGAGCTGGTCATGCTGAATGACTGGACACACTTCCAACTGTACATATTAGTTTGCCTCATGAGTTCTAGTGTGAACTCTTCTGGATATACTGGACAGCTTACCTTGAGTTTTTTAAATGACCCTTCCAGCTATACAAGATAGCTTGCCTCAAGTCTGCCATAATCATAGCAGCTTCCAGACCTATTGTGGACTTGCCTCACTGTGTAGAGGTATCTGTAATGAATATAGTAGAAACACCTTTGCTGTTGGAAGTGGTTTCAATGGACAGCATGTTCAGTCATTCATGTAGTCCAACATTCTCTTAAAAGCATATACTGTCATTTAAGTTAAACAGCTGTTATCTGGCGAGCTTTTAAAAAGATTGATTATTTCTTGCCAGATTTTCTCCCTTACTGGAAGCAATTGAATTCTGAGAGCCTAACCAATGGTAGGATTTTATACATGTTGCCATACTTATACTACATCTTTTGGGCATGTTTATATATAGGTTATCCACATGTTTACGCATTGGTTAGTGACAATGTGTGCCCAATAGATCAGATAAGAAAGGAATCTGAATTAGTCCACTTGTGAAGACAAGGTGAGATATGACAGAAATTTCAGGAATATTATCATTATATAAAAGCATTTGAGGTTCAAATAAATCATAAAAAACAAAAACACTTTAAATACTTTTTATGAAATAACAATATTCCAGCAATTTCTAATTCTTTTATAGCATGACTAGATTCTTAAGATCTCTGATATTTTCCAAGAATAGCAAATTAATAGAGAAATGGATTACTTTGTTATTTTTCTATTTTTTAGTCAGATATAAGTATTATTTTTTAAAAAAAGTTTTTTTACATATTATTTCAATAGAATTTAACTTTAATTAACTTATTAAATGGATTTACAATATACATATTTTTTAAATACAAAATTCATTACCAACTTTTGAACTTTCATATTTAAATTTATTTAACATTATTCAATCTAATTTCTACTATAATAAAATATAAATCATTTTTTCCAAAACTCATAGAAGCATTAAATAAATTTTATGAATAAATATTATTATTACTTTATTTAATTTAAATTGCATACTTTATTTTAACTAAACATAAATCATCCATCAAGAAAATCTTCCATTTACATTGTGTTTATTTTGTTATATTTAAGAATGTTTGTTCAGTCTATATCTCAAATTAAAATTGGTTGTAATAAACAACAATGCCATATGGGACTAAGTTCGTATACTTACATTATATATAAAATGTAACTTAAATATTAAACTTAAATATATAAAATGTAATAAATTTTTCAACAGATGTAATTGTTGATATATTTTTAAATATGTGGAAATTTCTGTTATTTTTATTTTAGAAAAATCACAGTCAGATAAAAGACAGTGACATATGCAAATTGTATTCTATAAATGCTTTTTGCATTTAAAAAGGAATTGCGAGGGAATCCTCTTTTAAATTCAGCTCTAGTTCTTATATAGAGACAAGGCTGTTACTGTAAATATATACCTGTTTAAGAAAACAAAAAGTGTTTGCAATATATTAATATCTAACTGTGATTTTTTTTTTAAATAAAAATTACAGAAATTTCCACATATTTCAAAATATTTCAACAGTTACATCTGTTAAAATTATAACATTCAGCTATTGGTAGAAGAGTCTTTGTCTCTATATAAAAACTAGAGCTGCATTTAAAAAAGGGAAACCTCTTGGAAATTCCCTTTTGAATTCAAAAACATTTGCAGTATGCAATTTTCATTGGTCATTGTCTATTAACATCATACTGGGATTTTTCAAAAATAAACATAATAGAAATTTTCACATGTTTAAATATATATACATATGTAACTAAACAGGGAATAACTGCAGTATCCATTGAATTATATATTGTAAATACACTCTCCAAAAACATTTGGAGAGTTTATTTATGTTATATAATTCATTGGAAGCTTCATTTATTTCTTATACAGTTAGGTATAATATGAGTTATTTATTATTTACATACATATATAAAAGCAATATTTTATTTATATGTTCTATAAAAATTTATAGAAATTCTTTAATTCAGCAAAATTTGATGACTAATTAACTAACTTTTACAGGACATATATTTCTGTCAATAAACCTGACATCAACTGTTTAAATAAAGAAACTAGTTGATATCACATAAATATGTCTACTCCATATCATTCAATTTGATATTAAATTTTAAACATGTGATTTAATAATAATTTAATTAAAACCTCTGTTGTATTGGCTTACTGTTAACTGACAAGACAGTGTTTATAATCAAACTCACTTTTAAATATCTTTGTTTAAAATAAATATTTAAATATATAAATATTAATTAATTATAGTCGCATTCATATTTAATATATTAACAATTTTTAAAAACTCTTTACAGAAATTTATAAAAAATTGCAATCATTTATATGGCTACATTTGATGAAGCATCAATTAAATTTATGAAGAACACACATTTTTGTTAATAATAAATCTGACATCTTTAGCTGTTAGGGAAACCAAATGAGATCTTATAACACCCTGCAATTCAATTTTTATTAAAGTGTATTTGTAGTGTTTAATTTGATATTAAAATTAAAACATAAATTTTAGTGGTAATTTAAACAATTTTTTTTTGTATTAGCTTAATATTAATTAATAAAATACTGTTTATACATAAACATATTTAAATATGCAAGCATGTGGTGCTTAATTCCTTTTTTACTAATACTTTATAGTCAAATAATAATTAATTAATTAATTAATTAAAACTAATAATTATTTGATTTGCTATCTTAACATATAGCTCATATTTTTATCCTGAAATTACTCAATGGTATGAATGCCTTTTATACTTGTATAAAAAAAATAGAGCTATAGATGCATGTACAAGCACTCTTGTATTAATTACTACATAATTCTTCAATTATTTTTCAATACTATAAATAAAATTATAATATTAATTATATCATTTATAAACTTTTCAACAAATTAGTAAAAAATTGATTATTGCAAAAAAAAAAAAATTATTTTTTGTGCAAACAGGCTTTTTCTTTTTTAAAAATTTAAGACAAAATCAACTTATAATTGTTGCATATCTAATTAGCTCAAGAACAAAGAGTTATGATTGATTAATATATAATAATTGTTTTTACAAGAAGTTTATTTTGCTTTTTGGTCAGAAAAGAAAGATATTTAAAAAAATATCTGAAAAGGAATATATAATCTTTGAAATAATAACTTCCCTTTAAAATCATTTTCTGAAACTCACTAAATCACCATTTTATTAATAGTATTAATAATAATTAAGATGCAATTCTACTTAACAAAGAGACAAAAAAGCTTACATTAGCACATGCTAGAAATAAAATAATAGTGAAACTATAACAGAGTTTTTTAATGAAATACTCATCTAATACTTCAACCTTAATTATAGGAAGAAATTATGATAGCAATCATATTGAAATAAATACTTTAACAGTAGTTGTTTATATCAAAAAATGTTTAGTTCAATAGATCCTTTCAAGAAGTCTTTGACTGATTAAAGAAAATAATCTTGTAAAATAATTGCATAATTTAATTTGTAGTTATAATTATGTTGTTTATTACAAAATTAATTCCAAAATGAATAAAGGAAATTATTATTAATGATATTCTGTGTATATATTTTTTATAAAAAGTAGATGGAAACTGTGCATGAATGAATGAGAAACTAGAGAATATGTGTGTATGTATATGAGTCTTTAATATTTATTGAATTAATAATTCATATTTGTAAGCTTTTTTCTTTTATTTATTTTTGTCTAACAATTTTAATAAAGTATTTTCTACCAGATTATAATTATTATTATCATTAGTTTCATTATTTAGGGTATAAATAGTATCATTATGTATGTTTTACTACTGGATCTTGTAGTTATAAAGTATTTTCATTAGTTTCATATTCTTTTCTATTTTTAAACTATTTAATTTATTGTTTATTAAAATAATTTGTGTTTGAAAAGGAATTCAAGCTTAGATTCTCATTTGAATGCTTTTGTGTCATAAAAATACTTTTTGGATCCAAATATCAAACACAAACAGCATTTAATTTAAAACAGGCAAATCTCACTATACGTATGCCATACATATAGTGAGATTTGCCTGTTTTAACAACAGTTATACACAAGCATAAGAGATGGTGGTCATGTGATGTTTATTAGCATTTAATTTAGTTAACAAATTATAAAACATCTATGACAATATCTATTCTTGCTTATTGATTGGTGATTAAGGTTAATTGGTAATGGTTAAGGTCCAGCATTGTTTATATTTACTTTCTGGTATCTGTAAAGAAATAATATGACAACCATTATTCATATGCTATATAGAATTTTACTAGTGGAATTTAGTAGCACCAATCTTCTAAGATATGGGATTAAACATTCATAATAATAAATGCATTTATTTTTATTCAAAAAATGAGTTTATAGTTTATAACTAAATGTAGGATTATTAAACCTTATTTAAGAAAAATGTATAAAATCTTAATCTAATTAAATCTTCATTATATCCTCATAATCAGTCCAAAGACTACATTCTATTTTTCTCTCTTTTCTTGGTCATATTTATCACAATCACATCCATCAATAATCACATTGTCAACATTAATTCAATAATTTCATTATTTATTTAACTATAAATGTAATTTTGTTATATGACTTGATCTATTTATCTTAGTGCTAGGATTAGAGGTATTAATTTTGAGGGATATTATCTAGTATCTTTCTAGTAGTATTTGAATACATCTGCAATTTTTTTATCTAGAATGTATCTCACTTAGTGGTTGTACTATGGTAGATAGATGATGGCAAAAAATGCCATTTCATCTTAAATAATGAGATAAAGACTGATTTGACTTTTAAAATACAGTTCTAGATAATGTTATGGATTGGCAAGGATTAGCAAAATAACATTGTTATTCAAAATAAGAATCATATATCACATGACCCTATCTCTTAAGCTTGTAAGTTATAAACAATGGGGATTGCCAATTCCTCTACAAGCTTTATGATAAATACTTAGCCAGAGCCAGTACTTAAAATATCTCTGTCAGGAACCCTCCCCAAACCCCTGACCTCCTCAGAGAGGTGTCAGGGTAAGTTCAGACACTAGATCTAAAAATACCAACCCAAAGCCAATCACTTATCTAAAAATTATCTATTGAGAGGAAAATCTGAAATTTTCAGACATCTACATGTCTTCAAACCCAACTATCCAACTCAAATAGCTATATGGGGCTGATAGATCTTCAGCCATACCATATACTAGTAGTCTTAGCAATATAAAATTGCAAAAGACTTATGGCAGAGACTATAAATAGTCAAAATAAGAGTCATATATCACATAACTCTACCTCTTAAGCTTGTAAGTTACAAGCAATGAGGATTGCCAATTCCTCTAAAAGCTTTATGATAAATGCTTAGCCAGATCCAGTACTTAAAATATCTCTGTCTGGAACCCCTCCCCAAACCCCTGACCATGGTTTCATGCCTTGGCACTCCTCAGAGAGGTGTCAGGGTAGGTTCAGAGACTAGATCTAAAAATACCAACCCAAAGCCAAGCACTTATCTAAAAGCTATCTATTGAGAAGAAAATCTGAAATTTTCAGACATCTACATGTCTTCAAACCCAGCTATCCAATTCAAATATCTATATGGGGCTGATAGATATTCAACCATACCATATACTAGTAGTCTTAGCAATATAAAATTGCATAAGACTTATGACAGAGATTATAAATAGTCAAAATAAGAGTCATATATCACATGACCCTATCTCTTAAGCTTGTAGAGGAATTGGCATTACTCATTGTTTATAACTTACAAGCTTAAGAAATAGGGTCATGTGATATATGACTCTTATTTTGATTATGGTCTCTGCCATAAATCTTATGCAATTTTATATTGCTGCTTAAGAGATAAGGTCATGTGATATATGACTCTTATTTTGAGTATTTATAGTCTTAGCCATAAGTCTTATGCAATTTTATATTGCTAAGACTACTAGTATATGGTATGGCTGAAGATCTATCAGCCCCATATAGCTATTTGAGTTGGATAGCTGGGTTTGAAGACATGTAGATATCTGAAAATTTCAGATTTTCCTCTCAATAGATAACTTTTAGGTAAGTGCTTGGCTTTGGGTTGGTATTTATAGATCTAGTGTCTGAACCTATCCTGACACCTCTTTGAGGAGTGCCAAAGCACAAAACCATGGTCAGGGGTTTGGGGAGGGTTTCCTGTCAGAGATATTTTAAGTGCTGGATCTGGCTAAGCATTTATCATAAAGTTTGTAGAGGAATTGGCAATCCTCATTGTTTATAACATTGTTATTGATTTATAAAGTATCAATTAATCATATCATTTTTTTGCTTAGTCTTCTTAACAATTCCTTGTCAATATAAAAATAAAAAAATTGTTAAACAACTTTTAAATAACTGAGTACAAAGTAAAGGTTTCTCCAACATTTCCTCATAGATGAGAAATGAAAGAGAATTTCTTTCTAAGTTTGTCAATCATCAGGGATGAGAAATATTTTTGTAGAGTTATTTTCATTACATCATTCTCATGCAAGGTATGGACTGGTTTCTATCCATTTTTAATACCTTGTAATGGGATATAATCATAAACATTTGACTAAAAACAGATGCACATTTTGTGCTGAATCAGCACTCATTAGTTGATCCCAGATCACAATCTCATATATATCTTCATCATTGTTCAGTATATATAGGTAGCCAATTACTGAAGTTTAATTGACTAATTAAACTGTCCTATATGTATATATATATATATTTTATATATATATATATATATATATATATATATATATATATATATATATATATATATATATATATATATATATATATATATATATATTGAAATGTACAGAGACACTGGGATGAACCTGGAGTGATGGCATTGATCATCATCTTCCAAAGTCAAAATATAAAATTGGATATAAAAAATATATAACAAAAAACTATGAGAAATGAGAAACAAAGAAATGATTCTGAGATATTAGTAGAGAACTAACTATAAGTTCATTAACTAAGTTCCCCAGCATTACACAAATGCAATATTCATTCATCATTATGAATGATCAAAAAATACAAAGACAATTGTGTAGCTGGATTTGAAATGGATCTACTGTAGACAAGGCTAATTATTTAGCCCTTGCCAGGTTGGGGCAAATTATTTAGACAATAATTTGGATGCACACCCTTAAGTGCTAATCCATAAGAATATAACAATTAAAAAAATAATGCTGGGATACTAAAACATACTGATCATAATCAATGCTCTGGTCACTTAGTACTATTAGTATACTGGCCAACTATAAACTTAATTTCTAATAAATACTAAACTAAATAAAATGTAGTGCATGGACTTTAAAGGATATCCCCTTTATATCAATCTAGAATCATCATCAACTGCATGTCCAAAACACTAAATATAAACTCTTTTTATATAACAGACCATTATGCATGAATCTAGGTCAGGAACAAAAGCTCTGTAGTTGATATCATGAACAAGAGATATAATACAACATATAATAATTTATATTTTAGGATTAAATAAATTCACTGCAATAACTTTTAAACAATGAAATATAAATTTATTAATAACAATTAAATTAAATTAAGGTCTTCTGAATATGGCAATACATTTAAATTAACCCTCTGATTTTAATTAATACCAAAAAAAAATTAACTTACATATGTGTTACAATAGATTAACATAAAACACCTATATATCAGCACATAAATGTGCAGTATAATAACTTATCAACTTATTTGAATTATCATAAATCTATAAATGAAATTCATTTTTACAATTATAATGACTAATTTAACACATGTGTCTACATGAGACTCATCTACATAAGCACACAGATGTGTTGTAACATATAATTGTCATATATTAATAAATTTGCTATCACATTTTAATGATACATAAATAATGACTGATTTAACATATGTGTATGTGAATTGAAACATGTGCACATACTGATGTTTATAAAAAAAATAAACTTTATGAACCATAATACATTTTCTCAATACACAATTAAATCAATGTCAAAAACATAAAATACACACATATATGTACTAAGTTATGTTATATAAGAATTAAAAATTAACATGTTCAAATTGTCAAAAATAATTCATTTTTAATAGTACATAAATACACACATATGATGTGCATATATACATATATGTGGATGATATGTATTAAAGCTATTAATTTAACTCCTTTTTTATGGTAAGTAAATGTTTTCTTAAAAAATACTCTTTTAGTAGTCCTTCATAAAAGTTTTTTTTCCTTTTTAACAGATTACTCTTGATCAATTATAAACATCTTTTTAAAAAAAAATATTCCAGCAAGTTTTTTTCCCCTAATCTAGAAAGATTTTTGGAGTTTGCTTTCTTTTTTCAAAATAAAATTGTCTCTGAATCAATCATTTGTTTTTTTAGAATTTTAATTCAAGCAAAAATTATTTATTTGTTTTACTTTTTGTTGACAAGAGTCATTTACTTTTAAAATTTGTTACTTAGCACTTTTAAATGTCATTTCATAAAATTACTTAAAATACTTCTATTCTTAATATACATAACACTACTCACCAGCTGTCCTTTATATATATGATGTAATATCTCCATTTGTGCCACTCTGCATACAGATAAAATAGTACACATATAAACATTCTTCAGCAAGCTGATGGTCTCTGGGAAAGCTTGTCTATTCTAAACAGTAGACTGGCTTATTGTCATCTTCAGGGAAAATTTAATCCAGCAATGGTTTTCCTGCCATGAGCTTCCTTCAGTTTATATGTGATCTAATACACAATATGGCTATGGAGAACAAAAAAACATGGGCTTTACTTTCATGTGAATCCATACTCTACCATAGTGAACTAGTAGCAGCAGCTGGACTTGCACTCTTTTGCCTTCAGTTATAACTTCATGGCAACTTTGTCATAACTGGTAAAATTCTTAAAAAATTCCCTTCTAATCTTTTTTTCAACCCTTTTATAGTCAGGGTAGTGGGTAAAACATATAGTAATTAAAAAATAAGTTTTCCCTGTCTTGATTAAAAAAAGTTAATGATTTGATTTCAATTCTACTTAATACTTTTGTGGAATTTTATTAAAATATGTTATATAAGCAGTGATTACAAAAAAAAATTTGTTAATCAAAATTGATAGTGGAATTGTATCATTACCAGTTTATCTATTGTAACATAAAAACATACTTGTTTTAATTTCAAAATCAAAATTAATAAAATATTAATTAGACCTTTTTAAATGCTTAATTTATAATTAAAAAAATTTCAAATTCAAAATTATTTAATCATTAATTGCATTTCAGTGTAATATAGAAAATATCTATAAACCATTTTGTCTGTATTTATTTCTACTTTTTCTTTCAACTTTATATATATATATATATATATATATATATATGCCAACACACTTCTGTGTTGTTGTATGCCATGTTTCACTTAACAGTCTCAATATGTTGCACACTGACAATGATATATGTAAGACAGTATAATCTAGGCTAACTGATTAATATTGGTTCAGCATGAAATCTGCATCTTGAAGATCAGACATCTTTTTCATGTCTTTGGTTATATGTTTATGATTACATCCCTCCACAAAGTGTTAAAAGCAAATATATACTAGTCCCTATCTTGTGTGAAAGTAGTGTAGTGAAAATTATAATACATAAGTATTATTCATTATTGTATAATCTTTAGTCCAATTAATGACAAATAAAATTATTGTCAGGAATAAGAGTTGTCTATTCATGTTTTACTTTTTAGCTTAGATCATCTAGATAAATATTTACTAATTAATATTAAATGATTATCAAGCTTGGTTATATATGAGTAAAAGGTAGGTCCCAAACTTTATTAAAACCTTTTCAACATTACTCAGCCTGGATTATAACCCAAGTTATAGGTGTGCTGAAAGGTTTTCTGCCATAAGGAGCATTATTTCAGTATATATTTATTGTAATTATCAATAAAAGCAACTTATAAATAATTATAGTAATCCTAATTCAGAAATTTTTTACCTATAAGATTTCAACATCTTACTTAATTGTATAGTTCTTTATATTATAATTATATTTTTCAACATTGCCAGCAGATATACTTTTTAAAGTATAATTTAAGATAATCTTCATGACTTAGTGGATCTGTCTCATCTATAAAAATTTTATTTAAGTTTACTACAAAATACTTTTTAGGCTATTTGTTATTCTTCATCTATTTCATGTATCCAATACAATAAATATGTGACTGTGCAATTGTAATTTCAATAGAAATAAATCCAGCAATCTGAAAAATATATGTTGGTTTTATGATGTTGGCATTATATTTTTAGAATATTACAGAACATCCTTACTTTTTTTCCATTGCTGTTATGTTACATTGATAGGAATGTTTTTCTCTCTATATATAAAAATTTTTGCAAAACAGATTCTCTGCAGTACAACTAAAACTTATTATTTTTGTTTTGAAATACCTGACAGTATATTGAAATATGCTGTTTTCCTGACATTGCTAACTAATAAATCCCATGAGTTTTTTTGTTGTTGTTATTTTAATATTAAATTACTAAATCAAATTATTTACAGCTTGCATTAAAAACATTAAGTTCAACATTTAAACTGATAAAAATAGCACAATTATGTTTATCATATTGTAAATTTAAATATATGTATACATAATAAAACCTATTATAAATTATTAAAAAACAGTATGATTCTTTTGTTTATTCATTCAATCATTTGGCAAGTTAAATTTTTAATTGATTTATCTTTTTTCAAATTATGCTTATTAACTTTACATTAAAATGTTTATAACTTTTTATTTATGATTTAATAATCATTTGCATATGTGTAAAACCAAAAAAAAAAATATTTTATATAAAACTATATTTAAAGTTTAATTTGTATTTTCTGTTTATGAGTTGAATTCTACATTCCATGCTGTTAAATAGTGAAAAAATTATATTATATAAATCAATTAATGTATAATTATCAAAAAAATTTACTTCAAATTTATTTTAAAATATACATGTGTGTTTTAAACAAAATAATTAATAAAAACTTAACGAGAATAATATATAAAGAAATATTACCAAAGTCACATTTTTTTTACATTTTTAATGTAATATCTTATATAAATCTAATTTATTCAAATCATTTTGAACACATTTTAGCAAAAATCTTTTATTGTACATATATATGCATACACCTATATTTGGACTGTCCTGCAGTCTTCTTCAGAGCTATGATATAATGAACAAAATAAAATACAATACATAACTATATAAATAACACCATGAAAATATAAACAATAAAAAATTAAAAATAACATAAAATATATAACAAAACCTAATAAAACTAAAATAAATATAATTAAACCCAAATAAAGTAATCCAGTTTATATAAAATAAAATATACAATATAAATAGAAAATAAAGATAAATTATACATGTGTATTCTTAACTATACACATACATATTCAAGAACAATTATTAATCTAACTATATTATTCATTTTTATTATTTTTAATAATCTCCTAGTTACATCTATTCCAAACTTTATTAGCTTTACCTCAATAAAATATTTAATAATTTTATATTTATATAATTATCATTTCAAGAATAATTTAATTATTCATATTTTTTTTAATTTTAAAAGTATATAATATCTATTATTTCCTTACTTTTCTTCTGGTAAAATTAATATTTTCTATTTATTATTATTATTTTAATATATAAAACCTATAAACATTGTAATCTTTTAAACTTACCCAGTTTACTTTAATCTTCTAAAAACGTTTCCCTTTTTTAAAAATAATCTTATTCCCCTAGTTCTCTCTATTACATATTATTTAAACTAAATGTACTAAAATCCTTTATTTATATGTATATATTTGATTTATACGCTTCAAGTTTTATTATTATTAAATAATTTTCTTATAAGCATATATTATACTACTTTATATGTAAATATTATGCTAACTTTTCCTAATATTTAATATCTATAAACATACTCATGTTTATATTCCTATGTACCTTAACCATTTTTTACAACCCATAATTCATTTATAAATAATTTTCTCTTTATATATTTACCTCTACATATCCCATTTAAGAACTATATCTATACCAATCTCATCCTAATTCCAGAATCTCTATTAAGTTTTGGTTTTATGTTTCTTACTAGTATTGCTTCTTTTATTTTATTTTCATTAATATTGCCTATATGTTCATCATTTTTATTGAACTTTGTGTAAATTTGTATCCTGTTTCCTTCATATGTATATATATTAGTGATTTATTATCTGACATGTTGTTTTAATCTTGTTTTTATAGAATTTTTTATTTCTACCACATATTTGTTATCAATCCCATTATCTAAACATTGTTTGCATTTTATCACATACACTCCATTAATTATTTCTTTATTATCTTTATTATATCCTATGTAATGGTTATCTTTTAAATTTAATATGTTTTCTTTTTTTATTAACTATTTTTGTAGTAATTGTTTTGTTTTGTTTTTTTTTTTTGCATTTTTTTATTAATCTTCTTTATACTTTTATTAAACTTATTCACTATAATATTATTATTTGTTTTTATTCATATATACCTATTTCATCTTTCTTTTTTCCTTCACTCATTTCATTTTTATTTATTATATACTCTATTTTTTTCAAAATTTCTTTTAATTATATGTACAGGAAAACCATTCTTTTTTGACTCATTGATTATTAAATCTTTTTATTTAATATAGACTTTTTTCCTTGAACAACACATTGCAGCCTTATATATTTTTGAATATATACAACTAATTTTATATTTCCTATCAATGTTGGAAGACAAATTTGTTATTTTGTTACTTGTTCTTTTTATAAATATTTGTTTAAATATATCATTTTTTATTTATCAATTTTTTTTGAAACATTACATCCAGATATGCAATTTCATTATTTTCTTTCTTCTCAACTGTAAACTTTATATTCACTTCCATTTTATTAATATCATTAATAAACCAGTTTATTTGTCTTTGGCTTTTGTTAAAAATTATCAAATAATCATCTACATATCTGTTAAGAAACAAAAGAGCATTTTTATTTTGTTTTATATTTTTATCAAACTCATTCATATAAATATTGCTTAAAATTGCACTTAGAGCTCTTCCCATTAATAATCCTTCTCTTTCCTTATAAAATTTTTTATTACATTCAAAAGTTACATCCCTACAATTATTTTTTTTTTTTTATTCTTAATATCCTAAATTTATTGCTTTTTATATATGAAAGTATATTAAGGATAAAAATAAAAAATAAAATTACCTGTTTATATAGTGGTAGATTTAATGGAATTATGTTGTAAGGATATAACTTTTGAATATAATAGGGAAATTTATAAGCAAAGAGAAGGATTATTAACGGGAGGAGCTCTACATGCAATTTTAAACACTATTTATATGAATGAGTTTGATAAAAATATAAAACAATAAAAATGCTCATTTGTTTTTTAACAGATATATAGATAATTATTTGATGATTTTTAATAAACTCCAAAGACAAATAAGCTGGTTTATTAATAATATTAATAAAATAGAAGAGAATAAAAAGTTTACAGTTGAGAAGAAAAAATATAATGAAATGACATGTCTGGATACAATATTTCAAAAGAAATTAATAGATAAAAAATAGTATATTTAAACAAATACTTATAAGAAGAACAATACTGATAACAATACATCAAGTTGGTCTTCCAACATTGATAGGAGATATAAAATTATTTGTATACATTCTAGAATATACAAGGTTGCAATGTATTGTTCAAGAAAAGAAGAATACATTAACAAAAAGATTTAATAATCAATGAGTTAAAAAAGAGATGTTTTCCTGTACATATAATTAAAAGAAGTATCAAGTATTTACCTTGCAATGACGTATTTCGCCTGAAGGCTCACCACTGTAATTATCCGATATTTGCGTCGTCGGAAGAACACATCAACGTTGTCATGGCAACGAAGACACTGACATGACTAATTCTAGAAATTTTATTTTTTGTTACATTTTAATTTTTTTTACATTGCTATGACGTCATAAGCCTGAAGGCATACAGCTGTAATTATCCGATCTTTGTATCACCGGAAACGCTGATATGACTAATTCGAGATATTTGATTTTTTGGTCCACGAGATTTTTTTTGACCCGCGAGATTTAAAACTGGATTTCTTCCTATTTGTTGCATCGTATTTTATAGAGCAACAGCGTTTTTTTCCAGTGAGCAATTTTTTTACCGCAGTGAGAAATTTTTTTACCATTTTTTTAAAAGAAATTACTTTCTCAACAAAATTGTAAGTAATTTACATGTTATTTCTTCTATGATATTAAGTGGATGTATTTTATATTTTATTAATTTTCCGGATTTTCCATTTTTAGACATCAAAATGGCTAATATTGAAACAAGGGATCTAAAGTTGTGGGATCTCCCAAAATCTGAAGAAGAGGCGATAGCTTTCTTCCAACAAGAAGGAGTTTTACACCGGGTTAAATTGTGCGAAAACGGCCATGAGATGAAGAAGTACATCCATGGTACTGAAAAACAGTGGTGGTGCAATTTGAAGGATTGTCTTAAAAAAACTCCCATAAGAAAAGGCACGTGGTTTGAAGGCTCCAGAATATCCTTCGTAACGGCTCTCCGTTTTATATATTGTTGGTCCAGAGAATTAATGTCGATCCAATTTTGTGCTGACCAGTTAGAAATGGCGGACAAGACTGTGATTGACTGGAACAACTATCTCCGCGAAGTATGCGCATGGAAGCTGCTACATAATGAAAGGCGGAAAATCGGAGGCCCTAACACAATTGTGGAAATAGACGAAACTCTATTCTCCAAACGTAAGAACAATGCCGGCAGAGTACTTCCACAGCAATGGGTATTTGGCGGTATCTGCAGACAAACAGATGAATGTTTTATAATAGCCGTTGCAGATAGAAGTGCGTCCAGTCTCATGCAAGCCATTTTGGAGAATGTGCACCAAGGCACTACTATATATAGCGATTGCTGGAAAGGGTATAAAACAAGAATTGGAGCTGGCTGGATATGAGCACCATCGAGTTAACCACACATATAATTTTGTAGACCCCACAACTGGCGTTCACACGCAAAATGTTGAAAGGTTGTGGGGTTTAGTCAAATGGAGGAATAAGAAGCACAGAGGAACTGCACGTCAACACTTAGACTCCTATTTGACGGAATTTATGTGGAGGCGGACCTACAAAGACGGTTATTTTGGTGCAATTCTACAACATATAAGCCAGTTTACTCCACCGCAGTAATCGTTATTTGGGTAAGTACGCATTTTGTTGTGATATTCATCTTTTATTTTACTTATAAATTACAGTAGTTTTTATTCCTAGTTATTTCCACTAAAAAAATATTCATATGTTTATATAGTACTTTTAAGATCACTTTATGATAGGTTTTTTTTTTAAGACGACAAAATTATTATTTGAATACTTGCAGAATTATTAATTCCTAGTTATTTCCACTAAAAAAATATTCATATGTTTATATAGTACTTTTCAGATCACTTTATGATAGGTTTTTTTTTTAAGACGACAAAATTATTATTTGAATACTTGCAGAATTATTAATTCAGGACTCGCACTTTAAGATACGTTTTTTAAAAAAGAAAATTAATATTTGTAGACTCGCAGTTATTTGTAGATTTGCAGTTTTGCTTTATGATAATTTTTTAAAATTTATATAGTACTTTTAAGATGACTTAATCTTTCATTTGTAAAATTTAATATTAGTTATGAATCAATCTGTAAAGTTCTTACCTTTTTGTTAATTGTACCTTGTTCTCTCTCTATATAATTTAGCTGTAATCTCTCCTACATTAAACCTCTCCTGAATAATTATTAGTTCTTAATTTCACGTCTATGCGGCAATATTTTATTTTCATTATTATATTTTATACTTTCAGATACTAAATTATATGTCGATAATTTCCCCCCAGAATCGCAAATGCTTACGCTATCTCTTTTAATAAAAGAAAACCCTCCTTATTTTTCAGAGGGTAATTAACCTAGTAGTTTTTAAAAACAAATTTATTATTCTTAGTATAGCGGGTGCCTGCCAGTCTGGGGAAATAAAATCAGAATTTGATAATTATTGTACAGTGTTATTTTCAAAAACTAAGTAAAAATCTATTTTCTTAGAAATGTGTTTTTTTTTGGTTAATTAAATAATAGCGCTAACTTCTAAAATCTGCAAATAGATTTATATGAATTAAATTAATATTAATTTCTTGAAATCAATAGCCACCACTGACTTTATATATAATTATTCATGATGTATATATTATTTTTAATCTTTTTTTTTTGCCGCATATCACTATTTTGTGTCCTATTAATTTTTTTTTCCATGATTTGTGGACTCGCAGTTTTTACTTATTAATTTTGTAGTGATATTTCTTGAAATCAATAGCCACCACTGACTTTATATATAATTATTCATGATGTATATATTATTTTTAATCTTTTTTTTTGCCGCATATCACTATTTTGTGTCCTATTTTTCCATGATTTGTGGACTCGCAGTTTTTACTTATTAATTTTGTAGTGATATTTCTTGAAATCAATAGCCACCACTGACTTTATATATAATTATTCATGATGTATATATTATTTTTAATCTTTTTTTTTGCCGCATATCACTATTTTGTGTCCTATTAATTTTTTTTTCCATGATTTGTGGACTCGCAGTTTTTACTTATTAATTTTGTAGTGATATTTATCTTACATTTTCATGTTTTGCGTCCAATTCTAGTTAATTATTCATGATGTATATATTATTTTTAATCTTTTTTTGCCGCATATCACTATTTTGTGTCCTATTTATTAATTTTTTTTTTCATGATTTTTGGACTCGCAGTTTTTACTTATTAATTTTGTAGTGATATTTATATATAATTATTCATGATGTATATATTATTTTTAATCTTTTTTTTTTTCCGCATATCACTATTTTGTGTCCTATTTATTAATTTTTTTTTTTCAGGATTTGTGGACTCGCAGTTTTTACTTATTAATTTTGTAGTGATATTTATCTTACATTTTCATGTGTTGTGTCCAATTTTAGTTAATTATTCATGATGTATTATTTTTAATCTTTTTTTGCCGCATATCACTCTAATTTGTGTCCTATTTATTAATTTTACCATTTTTTTTTTTCAGGATGGACGCCGCCGGCATTATTCTGTACCACGTGTTTGTTTCCGGTTTGACCTCATGAGCCTGTACCACGTGCCTTCCCCCAGCTCTTCATTTCTATGACAACATTGCCCTGAGGGCATACTACTCTAATCTACCGATCTTTGACGTAATGTCATCACGTGATATGCCACAAAATTTTTGCGATTACATGTGTCGGCAAATCACTAGGTGACGTTATCTTAAAAATCGGGTGGTTAGAGTAGTATGCCTTCAGGCAAATGACATCATAGCAAGGTAAATACGTGACTACCTTTTACTAATATTGCTATTATTAAATGAATCAATGAATTGCGTAATTCAGTTATAAATATTTAGTTTGTAATTTTAACGTAAAGGTACACATAATTCATTGGAGTATCTAAATAAACTATAAAAGAAAAGAGAAAGTAAATATGAAATAGTTCAATATTTCAAAATAGTTAAATAGAAATAGTTGGGTGGTTTGGTCATTGGATGTATGTGTTTCGCTTTGAAATAATAGTAAATTTATTCCATCCTCTAAGTGTAGGATTGTTTTCATAAGGAATAAAAGTGTGTAAGAAAGTGTTCCAAATAATTATTATTGTCCGCTACGGGCAGGACTCATATTATGAAACTTTTAAGATTCAAATTGTAGTTTAGCACGAGTTTGTTCCCCTAGTAAATTTATTCCATCCGCTACGTGCAGGATTGTTTTCATAAGGAATAAAAGTGTGTTAGAAAGTGTTCCAAATAATTATTATTGTCCGCCACGTGCAGGACTAATATTATGAAACGTTTAAGATTCAAATATCATTAACTCGTGGCTAAATTATTATTTTAACTTAAACAAAGGTATAGATCACCACAAGTGGAAGGGTGAGGGTCATTTTTTATTATTATGAAACACGTGCATACCATGGCCATTACACATTGTTTTCATATAAGTAATTTATTCCAAGTTTTGGGTTTAAAGTGTAAGCAGGAGAGAATTCCAGACCATTCCTTTCCCTTTTATGAAACTATTTAAAATTTATTTATACGCTTGAATTTTAATTAATATCATTTATGTGTGTGTTTATTCTCTTCTTTATTCTGTAAATATTTATATAATAGAGGGCTTAATAAATTTAACATCTAATTTTAAAGTATGGCGTTATGCTGTGTATTTGATAATGATATTATTGTTTGACCTTTCTGTTAACGAAGCAACAAACCACCATCCCGAGATCATGAGTTGATTGAGCTAGTCAGGGATTAAACTTAATCGGGATCGGGAATCATTCATTAGGCATTCACTTTTCTATTGATTTTATACATATATAAAAAAAGAAAATATAAGAGATTATAACTCTTTATTAATTACATGATCATATCCCTTGGGGAGGGAAGCAATCTCTTTCTTAAGGTGGCGCACAAAGGTTGCAGTAAATGAACCTTTCAAAGGTATGATTATAGTAATGTATATTTTGGATGCCTTTGAATATTTCTTAATTGCTGCTCGATGTTAAAAAACACATATCATGCTCAATGCATATAGAGATGCAGGCAGCGACCATTACAATATATTTAATGTGAAATATTATTATTATTTAGGCTAAATCTGAATTCAGATATTGTGAATAAAATAAACATTAAATGAGATTAAAATTCTGTTTGGATATAATAAAATATTTCCATTGACTCCATGCCACATCGATATGTGCATTCTCGTTATGCATACATTTCATATTTTTCTTCCCTCTTCCAATATTTTACATCTGCACTACAATAACCAGATTAACATTCCAACACTGATTTATTAAGTAATCTAATAATTTATAATATTAACAGCTGGGAAAAGTTTATATATATATATAAGTTAAACATCAAAGAATTTATTCAAATTATGAAACAGTATAATGCTATGCATAATATATTAATAAGTTACATTTAAAAAGCATCAAATTATCACAATACTGATCAAAAACAGCAACTAAAACATTCAGCAAGAAGATAACTAATAAATTTAAAAGATGTATTTCTAAGTACTTAATTTGAGGAAATTAGAAAGTTTTAATCTATAAAGTGTTATGATTAAAAAGTAAAAATTGATATATTTTGTATTAATAAATTTTTATTAGTCATCATTAGACTATTGTTGATATATTTTATAAATTAATTTTGACATAGCTATGCAAACATTATAATTATATTTTTTATTATATAAATAAAAAGGTTTTAATTTTATCTTTAAAAAGTCAATGAAGTGGTCTATACTCAAAATAAACAAATTATACATAAAAACTAAAAAAAAGAGAAAGGGAGAGAGAGGGAGGGGGAGAGAAGGAGGGGAGAGAGGGCGGGGGAGAGAGAGGGAGGGGAGAGAGAAAGAAGGGGAGAGAGAAGGAGGAGAGAGAGAGGGAAGGGAGAGAGAGGGAGGGAGAGATGGAGGGGAGAGAGAAGGAGAGGGAAGAGAGAGGAAGAGAGGGAGGGAAGAGAGAGGTAGAAGAGAGGAAGGGGAGGGGAGAGAGAAGGGTGAGAGAGGGAGGGAGAGGGAGAGAGAGGGAGGGGGAAAAAGAGAGGGAAGGAGAGAGAGAGGGAGGGGGAGAGAGAGAACGAACAGTAACAAAAAATATTTCATGCATTTAATTTCAGGTATTAACTATTTGTATTTTGGTATAAACTATTTATTTTACTTTATAAAGATAAAAAGAAAAATTAAAATGTTGCAAATTTCTACTGCTCAATATATACATATTAAATTTATATATATATATACTTTTTAATCAAAAACTTAATTTAATGATATCTTTGGTTATATGTGTTATCTTAAAATAACGCCTTTATTATAAAATTTATTAATAATGACTTTACTTCTTTATTAAGATTCGATCACAAATACTTTATATGAACATTCTTATTCATCTGTTTTTCACCACAGTAAGCTATTCTAACCACATCATTTGTTTTCAGAATTCAATTATCTTTGCTTAATAAATTTTAGATGCACTGAATCTTAAATTTATGAAACTGTTTCATTACCATTCTTTTATATTTATTAATACATTCAAAAACTATATTGGTTTTTATAATAAAAAAAAATTAAAAAACTTGTGAATTCATTAATTGGCAGTCTATTCAGAGTGAAATTATTTAAAGAGTACAGATTTGATTTTCATCAACAAATTCTTTAAAAAAGTGACATTTTGTAATTGTTATAATACACAATAGTTCTATTCTAAATGCAGCTAGCTTTAAAAAAGTTTCAATTTAGAATAATGCAATTACTTCATAGAGATGTTATATAAATATATACATTCTCACACTCAAATAGCAAAACAATTATATAAGATAGAAAAAGACCCTGCAGCAAAATTTAATTACAGTATTATTCTACTTAGGAAACGGATTTTACGTTTTCCTTTGCTTCTGGAAATAAATAAAACCTGCTTTGTAAAGCATACACACATATATAAGCAAAAGAGCTACAAATATTTTTATATAAGTAAATAAAAACCATTAGTATTATAAGCATATTTACTCATATACTATAATTTTATACAATTGTATTGAACAAAAAATGTATATAATTTTAATGGTATATTAAATAAAATGTTTATAACTAACATTAATATAAATTGTAAAAAGTTATATGTCATTACATTCAGAATGTGTTTAAAAATAACACATATGCATTCACAAATATCACAGCAATAGTAATAAAAATAATTATATTAAATATATCCAGGTTTCTGCTTTACATGGACAGATAACCTGATAAGTTTTACCATCATTGTATTGCTTTAAATAAAAATAATTGAATAAAAAGCATCACTTACTATATATAAGAGTAAAACAATAGAGATAATTTTTTTTTAATATTAAACACTTTTATTGTTAATGCATCAAAAGCAAAAAAAAAAAAAGTTTCTTCAACTATGATTGTTTTTTTTTACATTTAATGTGAAATAAAAGCATGGGGCTTTCAGAAATTAATTAAGTCAATCTCTTGTTATAAAATTAGGAATTGACTTAATTAATTTTTTGAACCCTTCCCCAAGCTTTTATTTCAAGTTAAGTCTAAAAACCTCAATTGTGTTTAAAGAAACAATTACTTTTTTTTCTTTTTAGTGCACAATCAATAAAAAACATTTAATGCAAATTTTGTTTTATCTCTATTATTTTCAAGTTTTTAGTATACAGTAGATGGAAATGTAAAAATATATTGTACACTAAATTGACTAAACACTTATAGCCGACTTATATATCTATATTGTACAGGATAGAAAATCTATTTTTACTTTTTGAAGCTCTAGTATGGTTTTAAAAAATGTCTTTGATATAGTTTTACTTAAAGATTTGTAAATAAGTTGTTAGTGTTATTGTTATTAATTGTTTTATTGTTATTTAGTTCAGATTATTTATTTTTTATGGTATATGCTTTGTTTTGAGATAGATCATTATAATGGCAATATATGTATATAATTATGAGAGGGTATATAAAGAAATAATCGTTAGCAGTTGTATTTAAATTGCTAAATAAAATTATATTGTACCTTTATTTATTTATTTATTTTTTAAAATTATAAAAGATATAGTATTATTATTATGGTTGTTTCAATATTCAATCGGTTTGTAGATTACAACATAAAATTTTCAATGTAATATATATGTATATTTTTTATTGATATTATTTTTTTTCTTTTATTTTGTTATTTAAAAAAAAATATTTAAAAACTGCTAAACAATGGTGTTAAAGATTTTTTTAGATCAGCACGTGATTTACAATAATAGGAGAGTTGGCTATGGAATGCAGGATAATCGTCATCATTCTTGGTGGTTAATAAAAAAAATAAAAAGGAAGATATTACTTTCGTTCGTAATTTCTCCAAATTTTCCTGATAAATTTTCTTACAAAAATTTATTGGATTAAGGATTAATACTAAAGATGATTGGCTAAGTTCAACTTTATCATTTTGGGGTGTTGCCCTCTCTACTTGCTCATCAAACAACATTGGAAACTTCATGAAGCATAAAACCTCAAAAGTAAACCAGCGTTTTTAAATAAGTTTAAAAAAATAGCTATCATAATTGATTGATACATTTTATTATAACTTCCAAATTACTTAGTGATCTAAAAATAATATTCAACTTAATCACGTATATAATATCCAGGAAATGACTGAAATTAATGGTTTTAACAACAAAAAGCAAATCTTTTAATTTACTTGTAATATGTACATATTTTATGTCACTTCAAGCCATTTTAGGATGAATAAAATAAGTGAAAGTGCTGGAAATAATTAGCTGATTTAAAATGACTGGAGCCTAAGGCAGATAGATGGTAGTAAAAAAAAAATCTTATTTTTTTTTATTGTCTGTTTTTTATTTTTATTTTTATGTAACATTTAATATATCTTTATGAAAGAATATACAACTGAAATCTTTAGAAACTGACTTACAAATTTCTTTTGAATGTTAAAATTTTAAGAATGATGAAAGTTGATTTTAGTATATATGTTTGTTTATTTATTTTAAAGACATTTTATAACTTAAACTACGCAAATATGTTGTAATTATAAATATATATAATTTTTTTTTTTTTTTGCTTTTTATTTGATTCGTGTTTGCATACAGATATACTAAATAATAAAAGTCATTTATCAATTTAAATTGAAAAGCAATAAATTATATTTCATTGCATAGGAATTGTATAGATGTACAAATTTATAGAACTGTATTTATAAGTAATATCATTGTTTAATAATTATCTTAGTTCTTCATTTATTATTCTAACAATCTAGTTGCATTTATTCATATCCATTAAGTCTTATAAGTTAAAATATTTAATATTTCATACTTGTGTGCATTATATATATATATATATATATATATATATATTAGTGGCAATATTTCATATGCTAGTCATTATCTTTATTTATATTTAAGTCAACTGACTTTTAAATTTATTTGTTGGTGCAGACATTACTTATTGTTTATTGAGGTTAAAATTATAGTTATAACTTTAGTCCACTATTGTGAAGTTTTTATCTTGGTATTGTTAGTTGTAAAATAGCCTTAGTATGTCAGGCCTTATTTATTACAGTTAGTATTATTACTGGATGGAGTGGATAAATTCCCCATCTGTATTGTAGTTATCCATGAGTCAATAGTGCATATATTTCTAGTGATTGTAATCACATATTCCTAGGTACCTATTGTTGTTGTTTTTGGTGAGCCTCTCCATATATTTTTTTGATGCACTGAGACAAAAGGTCCAGGCATCTTATTTTGCCTCAAATGTAGGTGTTATTATGGAAGCCACCATGCTTTTGATATATTTATGCCAGTTGCATTATAGAGTCTTCTTTTTGGGTTTATCACTCATGAGATTTAATTTAAATTTTCCACCATAGTAGGTGAGGATGCTTGCATTGTAGTATGTAATGTCAAGATAAGTTTGTTTAAGGGATGTGATTCCTTTAGGATGCACTCAATTATGTTAGTGCTTTAAAGTATAAGAATGTCTGTCTTTTGTGCTATCATGATTTGTAATCATTCACAAACCAATCAACAATATTTTGTAATTGTAAATGTTTGAATTTATAAGCATATGGCCAGTTAGTATAATGCACACATGTTATGTATATGTTATGATCATCCAGAATTTTTCCAATGTAGATGTAAATCACTTAATTATATTTAAATGTTTATTTAGATGATTTATGTTATGTGGACATTGAATTTATAACTTATTCGTGTATAAATGACTTCTAGTAAATGGTCCATTCATTGAATCCATTTAATATTTGCCTAATTCAATCATTTAGTTATTTGCTATTTCAAATTGATATTTATTTTTAAAAAATGTATTAAAGAAATACATTTATAACTTGAATTATTAATGGAACAATATATCTCCAATTTATTGATTTATTTGTATATTTATTTAATTTCATGATAGCTTATACAGTTCCTATGTGAATATAAATTGCAAATTATAAGTGTTACTGTTAAACCTTATACTTAATTTACAGATAGAAAAATTGAGTATTTGCAAAACAAAACTATTATTATGTTTCCCAGATAGGTATATGTATATGTATGCTATTATAAATCTAAAGTCACAATGTTGAAATAAAGCTGTATCATTTATTTTATATAAAAGAATGATTTTGAGTTTTATTTGAGATTTATTTATTTTCTTTTTTTCTATTTTTAGTACATCAGTTCTACAAGCAAGCAGATATGAAAGTATTAAATTATTGGTAATTTGAATTGAATAAATATATTTTGGATTCAATAAAATTTCTTTTGTTTTGAATTATATTTGGTATATAATAAATTGTAAGTTAAATTAACCCTGAGAACTAATTAGTAACATACTCTAGTCAATGCTTTATATTATTAAGTTTGTCTTATAGTTAGCCGTGGTAATAGTATATTTTAGTATATTCATTTGAGGCAGTTTATTTTATCTTAATATGTGTATAACATGCTATTAAATAGGTATTACACTTCTTATCTGTATTATATATTGAGTTGAATGATGGAAGATATGTTCTTTCTTCTTGCATGGCACATGCATTTTATTATAGTTGATAAGTTACTATGAAACCTGATTAACTTATGGGTGCCTCATTGGTATATCTTATCCAAATCTCTTCTTTATTTCTAATATAGTCTATTCCATTATAAATGGTGCAATTTATAGATTGAATTTATCAATCAAATAATTTAAGAAATAGTGTATTCTATTATAAATGTTGTGTCATCATGAGTCTTAGTCAATTAATGATTGTTGATTTACATATTTACCATTACAATTGGCTTTCCCAATGTTTGGCGCATTATTTTCTTCTCATATTATTTATGTTCTATTACAATATATATATATATATATTATATGCTAAAACATATACATCTTATGTATATATAGGTATTTAAATGACTACAAATATAAAATATTTTTCAAATAAAAAGTTTTTAACATATTTACTTTGATTGGAAATTTATTTTAAATAAATGCTTACCAAAAACTATATTGTAAATGAACATCACTTGATACATATAATTTTATTTTAAATCATTTTATATATATATATCACTAGATATTTCTGCAGTAAGTTAATATGTATACTATTTATGTATATATTACATTTAGTATGTGTACATAATTATATATGTATAAGGAATCAGTAAGTAATTTTATTATATTTTATTTTCTATAGTATAAACAATTTTTTTATTTCTTAAATCGTAACAAATAAAATTGATGGCAAGCATTATTTAAAAAAATTTTACCACTCTTCCTATCTGCGAAACTAATTCGTCTATTTAAAAAAATAATGTGTTTTATCACTTTTATAGATATTTTAAACAAATGTATAAAATTTTAAGACTTAAGTGTGTTAAATATCAATTTTCAAATATTTAAAAAATATTATTAAATTGAAAGAAAAAATCTTTATACTGCCCTCTTATATATTTTATTCAAAACAAATGAAAGTTCTAAGATGAATTTAAACTGTGATACATAAAATTATTGAATATTTTTTGGCCCTTTGTTCCATATCTAAGAAATTAGATGACCTACTGAAAATATGAGTGTCTTATGTTGTAAATTACCCTGGTATTACTTAGTTATATACTTGATTTCAGGCAATTCTATTGAATTTAAATATATTAAACCTCAATAAAATTTTATTTTAACTTGAAAAATATTAAACTTTAACAAATAAACAAACTAACTAATTCTTTAATTTCAATAAAAGCATTTAATAAATTATAAAATAATAATGTTATTAAGATAAAATTATAGTTTGTTTAAAATCATAAGCTGCTTTTAGTTCTATTTATCTGTATTTATCTTCAAAAGTATTGATAGTTTTTCAATTTACACACATTTATAGATTTTTTCTAAACTTAGCCTCTTGCCTCAAAAGTTAGTATAAAGATTGTTGATAATCAATGGAAAAATCTAACTTTGATTATAATGGACTTCAAAATTAATTTAGAAATTGAAAAAAAAACAATAGTATTGAAATATAATTAATATAAAAGCATTTTTTAAAAATAATATTAACCAATGAAGCTCCTAAATTTTAAAGAAAGATGTAAAGACAATGATATTAATTTACAACATTTCCTTGGACATTAAAATTATTTTATTTTTTAATGAATAAACTGCACTCTTTGATATTATAATAATGCCAATATATTGTATTTTTACCTTTGAAGTAACTCCCATATTAAATATGTAATTGTGGATAGCCATTTTTTTTAACTATTATATATTTAAATATTTTTTTAAACTCATTTTGTTTTTTAAATAAATCTGATATTTTTTGAAATTTTTTAAGATTAAAATATTTAGTTTACATATGTATGGGTGTCTTTTTTAATATAATTTACATTACTCATTAAAATATTTTACTTAAAATACAAAATAATACATATGAAGTGTCATTCATATTAACTAAATCAAGTAGAATAAATTATTATTTTTTAATTTTATAGCAGAGTAAAAGCAACTAAAATTTAAAATTATAGATATGTTATGCACAGATAATGAAATTACTCATTTTATTAAATAGTAAAAAAAATATTATTCTACTTGCTAATTTCGTGAATTGGGCAACAATATTTTAATTCATACACTACTTTGAAATCTATTCTGTTAATATAATAGTTAGTTACTATAAAATTTAGTACATAGTTTACTTGTGATTGAATTAGTATTCATACAACTAAATTATTTAATTTTTATATATACAACACAGATGCAGTATATTAATAAGAAGTATTAGCATCTAGTTTTTTCTGGTTTAACATTTTTTTTATTTAAAATTTTTACTACATAATAAATAGCAATATAAAAAAATCAAAAAGTATTACTGTACTGTATTATATGACTAAAGCTGGGGGAGATTAAGAGATTTGCATTGGTTGACAAAATGACATGGTATTTTAATAACCAAGATCCAATTATTTAAATGGTTTAAATCACAATATATTTTAATGATGGGAATGATGTTTAAGAATTAAGATTTTAGCTATAACTATTGTGCTTAGATTTTAGCTGCAATTATTATATCAAAAGAAAAGAAAAATTTCTTTTCAGAAAAAAATACACTTTTGCATTTGCACAATTTTTCCCACTGAACTTCAAAAAATAATTATAGCTTTTATTTATTTTTGAGTTTTTTTTTTTTTACAAAAAAAATATTACATATTTATTCCTTAATAAATATTAGACTAGCTTTTTAAAATATATTTGTATTTTTTTAAAAAAAAATAGCCTGGAAAAAATATGCAGGTAGATAGATAAAAATTGTTTTTTATTTATTGTATTTTTAAATGGAAAATTAATTTTTAATAATTCTAAGATGGATTTTGCAATTTGCACATATATCTTTAATGAAATTTAACTACATCATAAAACGTTTAATAAGAATAACTTTTTTGTTTTATTAAATATACTTTTTAGATTGAAGACTTGTAGGAATTTCTTTGTGTTGATCATTATTATTATTACTACTTTTTTATAGAATTTATATTTTATTTTTAAGATTACATTCATTATTTGTCAATATGTTGTTAACAAAATTTATTTCAGACATAAAAATTTGATGGAAAATGCATTTTTTGCATCAAAAATATAATAAAATAAAAATAATTTTAAAATGCACAAAAGGAGTTATTTATTATGTTCTGAAACAACAGGCTAAAGGAATGAACTAATAAAAAATTAAATCATAATCTATTAAAGAATATTAAAAAAATATTGCTTCCATTTTTTTACAAGCAACATTGGTTATTTATTATTTTTTTAAGAACTTTATAAATAGTTTGGCAAAACAATATTATATAATTCATGCATTTTAGTAATTTAAAGTTTATAATTTTTCCACATGATATTGTTCTGCATTAATTAATCAAAATTAAAAGAATTTATTAGTGAATGTTCTTAAAAAAAAAAAGAACTAATAAGGAAAAAAATACTTTTTAAATCTTTGTTTATGAAGAATGTTGCTTCCTCGTCATTTTGTAAACATTTCATTAAGGCAAAACAATTTTATAAGTTTTGTTTTATCCAATGCAATTTTTCTTGCATTAAATAAAAGTTCATTAAAATTTCATCCAAGTAATTATTTGTAAACAATTCCCTTTGTAATGTTTAACTTTTGTGTGTGTTTTTATCTTTTGAAATATATAAAAAAACAATATTTGTTTAAAGCATTTTCAACTTTAGTGCATTAAATAAACCTGACACATGAATACAATAATTTTGTTTCCATCATTGAATTTTTGAAAAAACACAAATACTTATAAATATTAATTTTTAATATTATAATTCAATAATAATAACTGAATAAATTGAAGGTAAAGAAAGTGTATTTATATGCTTATATTAAATTGTAGCAAAAAAAATAATACTGAAATTAAAATCTTTCCATATAGTACAATGAATCATGCCAAAATTTTGTTTTTAAGTAGACATATCATTTTTTAGTTAGAACTTCTTTATATTGTCTAAAAGTACAACTGAACAATAAAGACTCAAATCCACAATAAAAATATAAATGAAAATAAATGTGTGCAGTTATAATAAAATGAACTCCAGTGAAACTAGAATGCAACTTCTCTGAATTTGTAAGATTCCCATTATATTAATTAATTTCCGATCAGTGATCAATGTATTCATTTCTAGTTCTCTGATTAAATAATCAACAAACCAATTAATTTATAGTTTTTTTTTTATCGTTGACAACCAATACCATATAATTTATACAAGTTATAAATGAAATTGCCTTAATCTGATTTTTATCTCTCCAAAACTGTCACATATTTAATTGTGCTTTTTAATGAGATTTTTGTAAGCTTTCAACTTTTGATTTTATTATTAAACCATTATTGTATATGAGAATTTAATAAACAGAACTTGATTTGGTAATAATATACATTTGCAATTGAAAAAAAATCTGAAATTTAATATTTAAACTTTACAAATATTGGAAAAATGAATTTGTAATGACAAAAATAGATGCTTTTATTGTTGAATGGTAGGCAGAGGAAAATGTCACTTATAAAATGAATAGAATCCTTTTTAATTAAAATTTCTACTTAAAGTGCAAATGAATAAATGCCTGTCACTGATAAATCTACCAAATTCTACTTTAAAATATAAAAATTGTTTTCTAATTTTTAGAATATCTCAAAGTATTCTAACACAGTATCAAATGATGCAATAAGCATTATTTTCATAAGATGGGGTGATCAGAATACTGTGGTTTTTTATTAACCTTAAAACTCATAGTTTATGACCTATTTTTAAAAATAAAGCATATTTATATAAAATAAGTACTATAATGTATACTTTTGATTTTTAATAATTATTATACAAATATTGTATAAAAATAATCACGAATCTTAATAAATTTCACACACTAAAAAACAAAAACAAAATTTTAAATATTTCAAAATTTATCTCAAAGTAATCATATGAATGGTCTCAACATGGATTGCAAAAGCATAAATCAATAATAATAAAAAAAGAAAACAATGCTAAAACTTTTTAATTTTCTTCCTATTTGATTAGACTATCTTATTTTAATTTTTTTTAATTAAAAAATCTATACATTAAACTACACGAATTTATAAATTTAAAAAAAAAAATCACAAAATTTCTCAACAGATGGCTATACAAATGCAATTTTTTTAAAAATATGACTACAACATTTTTTCTGAATTTCTCTGACCGAAGACTTTCATGGTAATGTTCTATTTGACTAAAAATTAAAATAATTATTTTTTTATATATAAATTACTAAAAATGTTTACACTTAAAATTGTAACTGATATCTGCATTTAGATGATAATTAATGCATTCTATAATTGAAATAAAAAAGCCCACTGAATTATATTGAAGTATTATTTCATCACATAGTTGAATTGTAACAATAATGACATCCTTTATTACAATGTCCATATGCATTATATAAATTACAGATTTTGAATATATTTTTATTACAATTTTATTTACTATGTCATAATGTAAAATATCTCAATATTAGAAATTTTCAAATTGGAGAGTTATGGATTAATAGTATTGCACTAGTGTATATTTATATATTATTATATAAAGACATTGATCCAGTTAAAAATATGGTTTTCTTTACTTGTAAAATGTATAAAAAAAAACTGTTTAATATTTAAATGAAAATATTGTTGCACATTTTATAGAAAATAGAAATGTATAAATATAACATGCAATTTATTATTATCATGTTAAAATGTAAAGTTCAAAGTTTTAAATCAGTATAATTTAATTATATGTAATTTAGACACAAGAAATTTATCTTTCCACTTATGCATTATGAATAGATAGCACTCTAAATATTTTTAAAATCTGAATTTTAAATTAGATTGCATTTTTATTTCCAGCATTTTCAAGAAATATTGGTTTATTTAAGAGTAAATTTTAAGAATAATGACTAGCCTTACTTTTAAAACATTTATTGATGAGGAGTGCTGTATATTCATAGTGTTTGAACAGAAGTGTGGTTTTTTTCCATTTAAACCACATATATATCTTACATAAGTTATTTAATAATATAATTAGTTTCTTTAAATATTTCAAACTTTAGCTAAATAAAAATTTATTCCATATATTAATTTTGTTAACTGTAACTGAGTGTGCTTTCAGCTGATGAAGATAAATTCATAAAAATTTAAATTCCACCTTAATACTTACTAACAAAAAAATGACTGCTTTTTTTACAAAATATATTAATTTAGTTGGTGTTATAAAAAATGCATTGGAATAAAAAATGTCTTATTGTTTTTAGATTATTTTGAAATGAAGTATTTTAATTAGGCACTGTTAAATCATAACATCAAATGCTTTTAAATGACACATTACATATTTATTAGAAATGCTGATAACTCAAGACGTTCATTTATATGGTTGTTGGTTAATTTTTTTTCAATTATTTGTATTTATGCTAATTTCTATTATTTTAAACTAATCCAATTTGTTATATTTAATGTTTTCTATATTTTTAAAGATTAAAAAAAGTGTCTCTTTCTTTAAATCCTGTAATAATGTTATAACTGGATTTTGAATGATCACAAATGGGTTGGCATTATACATGTGATTATTGTTATTCTTATATAATTACACATATTATTATACTTCATTTCAGCATTGTAACCAAATTAAAACAAATATTTTATAATTTTTGACTTCAGTTTTATCATTGTATTTTTTTAGCTTGAATAATGAATTGGAGTTTGTAATGATTGCTGGATGATTGACTGCATTGTTGCAAACTTGGAATCCCAAATCTCATTGACAAAAGCCACAAAATGGTCTGAAAACAAAAGTTTAACTACAGTCAAATGTCTAGTAATTATTGATCACTCAATTTCACATTAGATGGGCCTAGGATGGGAGGCTACTTTTGATTTATTATATTTTGGAAGTTGAGGAATGAAATGATTAAATTCTAAAAATAAAAAATATAATTCTATTTTTTTAATTTCAGTATAAGTAAATAACATATTAAGAAATAATAAACTAATATAATATAAGACTGGGATAAAAAGATATCAATAAGCATATTATATTGAAAGTCAATATACAATTACTATTTTAGTTAATATTATTAAATGATTACTTACTGTACTTAGAGATATATCATCTGTATTTTGATTTAAAAAAAGATAAAAATTGATAATAAATATATTTTTTGATCCATATTAAAAATATGTATAAACAATGTTAAACTATTTCTCCAGGGAATACATCAGATGGGCCCTTGGCTTTAGGGGGAAAAATAAACCACCCTCTGCTTTAATAATTGGTAATGACATACACAGGTATATAATGATAAACCAGATACTTGAGTACTGCAGAAATAAACTCACTGATGCTTCACCATCATCAACACAAAATAAACACTATAATCCTACAGAAAAAGAACATGGGATAATAGCTGCAGAGATAAGAGCAAAAGTTGCATCCACACTGCAAAAACACATCCAGGCTTCCATACAATATCAAAGTTTATTCTGTTATATCTAGAGGCCTTCATGGTTTCTATCATTCAGAACATGTTGGACCTACTTTAAAAAACAACTAATTTTTGAGGGATTATACCTGATTGGATTGGTGTCATTTCTCAAAAAAACACTACTACCATAAAGACCGATCTCAATGACTCCATTAATGATCAAAATAATGTATTCATTGATTAAGGATAAGATCCAGGACAAAATACTCCCTCATATATATCTTCATTTCAATTTAACAAGAAAGGACCATTCACAGCAGAGGTATTAAGCCTATTTAAAACAATAGTAGATTACACCAGAGAAAAACAGAAGTCCAAGTCTGTAGTGGTTCATCTGGACATAGTGGGAGCCTTCAATACAGTCAAAACAAAACACCTCATTCACCTTCTTGGCAGATATGAAATCTCCTCCACAATCAAATATAAGTAACCTATTAAATAATAGAGAAATAGCAATAACATTAAATAGAAAAATCTCATAATCTTTTATACTCACAAAGTCAATCCCCCAGGGATCACCTCTCAGTGTGCTACAATTTGGGATCTATATCAACCTTTTTCTTAGGACAGTGTATGAAAATCTCTACAGACTCTTTATCCCAGAGATCAGCAAAAGCATAACATATATCATGTACATGGATGACCTGGCTCTATTTCTACCCTCAGCCAAATTTACATAAGAGTTAATTAAAATCATGAAAAAATTCTTAAAAGAATCAGATCTTTCAGATCTCTCCTTTAATTTGAACAAGTCATCAGCGTTGAGACTTTCTTCAGGTAAAATAGTAACATTACAATTCTCAGCAAAGCCTCAGAAATATCTAGGAATCTCTATGTATCATTCTCCCTTTCAAAGAAGGTAAGAAATACAAGTAGCCATGATGGAGACAGTAAATAAGACAATAAAGTCATTAGCAAAAATATATCATTACATACCAAAAACACTCTCATGAACATGTTGCTCTTCCCTAGAAGAGCATAGTACATTCCATTAATTAAGTACACCAATAGATTTATATCTAAAATCAACTCACTTTGCTCCTACCTATTCTGGAAAGGAAAAACAGTCTCAATAAGCTTTTCTGAGATGCAAAGACATGCCAAATCGAATGGATTGTCTTTGCATTCTATCAAAACAATGAGATATCAGCAAACATATAACTTAATATATAAATTAAGTAGTCATCCCTAAAATTAACCCACACAGCAAAATAAGTCCCACAGACACACTGTCACCATTGGCAATAGGATGAATAACAAAACTAAGGGCAGAAATAGCAAAAGTCACTCTCAACCCCTCTCAGAATAACACAACAAAAATAACCTACTGGGAAGCATATTGCTTCACTAACAAAATACCTGATCCAGAACCTACATTGTTGAACATTACCAATCACAGAATACTAAAGAAGTTCAAAAGATGGTCTCTCAAATCCTAAATTCTATGATTTCCTAGTCAAAACAAACATGAAATACCAACGAATTGGTTTCTGGTATACTGAAGAGGCTTTAAAAACAAATCCTATTTGCCCACTATGCAAGAGAGAAGAGGATACCTTAACCCATATTTTAAAACAATGCAGTTTCCTTCACGATTACTGAAACACAATCCAAACAATATACCAAATCAAACAACCACTAACCTTCCTGATCAGATATGCCATCAATAATGGAGTTCACCACTGTAGAAGCTCAACCTTCCTTGCTTTCAACTTGTGGTTTATGCGATGTGAAGCAGTATACAACCCCAACAGCATGGCTCTATCCCAATCTTATAGGAAGAAGCTAAACAAGACAAGGTCTCATGACCAATTCCATGCACCCCAGATGACCTTCAGGCTGACATGGGAAATGATTGATCTAAATAAATAAAATATGTAAGAGGGAAAGCTGGTGCCAACAAATATGACAGTAACTATGTAAATGTTAGCATTAATAGTAGCTAGAGCAACATAAATGGAGACTTATCTGAAAACAACTAGCTAATGAACAAAAAAAAAGCTGAACAGGCAGTGATTGCAAGGTTGAAATTTTATGAAAATACAATCATGACATAGGAAAGATGTCAAGACTATTTTTAGACATTGGAGGACAATATTTATAATTACTTTTATAGCAATGTATCTCTCTTATAACTATTTGTAACAATAATAAAGTCATTACTTTAATAGAAAAACAAAACAAAAAAATATTAAAACACTAAATATCACATAATCACCATTTCTTATGCTTGCTCATAACTGTTATTAAAACAGGCAAAACTCTCCATATAGTAGTGTCATTCAGTTCAAGCCAGAGTAATCAATGGATGCCAAAAGGCTTATGCATAAAATCCATATCTAGTGCCTACTCATCCAATATCCCCATACTAGTTTCTGACTTGTGGCCTTCATCAGTGAGGAGGTCTTTGATCTGAAAGCACTGCCTATATATGAGTATATAGGTTAATGAGCTTAGATTGGAAATATTTTTGTGTTTTCAATTTCATTCTCATAGTTTTGAAGTTAAGTAGAGATAAAAGGTGGCTGCTGAAGATGTAGGTGTAGTGCTCTCAGATTCAAAGCTTCTCACTGATGAAGACCACAAGCTAGAAACTAGTCTGGAGATATTGTATGAGTAGGCACTAGATAGAGATTTTATGCATAAGTCTTCTGGCATACAATGACTACTCTGGCTTGCATTGAGTGGCACTACTGTATGGAGAGTTTGTCTGCTTTACAAAAAAAATTGTAGTTATTATCATACTAAAATTTATTAATATCATCAAATTAGATCATAAGGATATTTGACATAGTAGATTTACAATGATTATTAAATACTATGATCACAATATATAGGGTATATGAGCACAGACTTTCACATGATCCACCACTCTCCACTCTATCTCATAACACTGATACACTTGAACACATATATGTCAAAAAGATAAATAATCACCAATGAATGTATTTCATGCTAAACCAGCAATCATCAGTTGGTCCAGATTACCATCTCTACACATATATGCTATAAGTGCTCAGATATATATTAAGATAGCCAATCTTCATACTTTAATGGACAGGCTTCAATCTACTCCACACTCCAACTCTTCAACTGTCCATCCAATTGAAAATCTGATAATAGGCCACTTTTAGTCCAAGATTCTTGTCACACCCATGTTGACCTAAGGTCAATCTGACCCCTCATGTACATGACAATATAATATATATGAGATATTTAAATAAAATGTTATTGATTATGATACATATTATAAAATAAATTATAAAATTTTTTTTTATTTTTTCTAAATAATTTTCTGGATTTAAGGGCATCTCATAATTTACAATCAATTCTGTAAACAAAGACAGATAATGATAAAACGTTTCCTGGATAATTCGCAAAATAATTATAGTAATTGAATGATTAATTTCTCATTATGTTATGAAACATACATTGGAAGTGAGAAGCAGAAAATCAGTTCAGAAATTTTATTTCTTGAATTTGTCATTTGACTATTGAGCTAAACCAGACAGAATTAACCTCATTACAGACTGAGTTAATTTTACTCAATAAAATTACCTATTGTGATTAACGTGTTCTATGAATAGATCTTTTTATTATCTTATAGTATTTACTTATGGTTTAGTTAAATCAAAAATTAATTCAAACTGGAGTACTGATGAATGTTATTTATAGTTGTTAAATTATAACTGAAATTGAAATAACAATATGATAAAAATATTATTAAAGAACTATCCTATTATTTTTCATATTAGAAGTTTATTTTGGTTATATTTAATAATATTGACATTCATTTTCATTTTTAGTTCTTTTTTACTTATGTTTAAAGTTCATATTTAAAAAAAAAAAAGTAGTAATGCAAATGTGTTTTAAAAAATCAATGTTTTATAAACATTACCAGCTCATAGAATATACTGTTATAGTGAATGGAGTAGTTATATCCTATAGTTTGAATATTTATAGTCAAATGATGAATTATTTTTTATATTTGCATGCAGAGTATAAAATTAAAACAAAGTTTGGCAGTTTTACAATTAAAAAAAAGTAAAACACAAATTATAATTAATATTATGATATTTAAGGCCATAGTTAACTATTAGGGTCAAAACATAAGCCTGAGATTTTTTTTTCAAATAAGATATCCAAAAGTGTTTGGCACATGAGTATTTACTTAATATTAGTAGAGAATAATGATCAATAATTAATTATAGTTAGTTGATATTATCTGGAAATAAAAATTAAATTACATTTTTATTTGGTAACCACTGATTATTCAATTTTAAATTATACCACAGTAGAAGAAAACGTCAATGAATTATTTTTGAGAAAACAAAAAAAATATATCTATAGTTAAAATGAAAGTGAGGTTACTAAAATATATAGTTATTAACCTAGTGTCAAATATATGGAGCTGTGTAGGTAAATTAACTTGAATTGAAATTTTCAGCATGTTTATGAATTATGAATATTATGTTAACAATTTGAGGAATTAATGATGGCTATCAAACGTGAAATTGCAATGATTCCAGCTTTAAATCTCAAATTTTAATTAATAAAAGTATTGTTTTGGGGATAGATGTTAAATTGCACAACCATTTGGTAATTATGGATTATTCAAGCTTAACAAATAAATGACCTAAAATAGATGTGGTTTTGTTTATTGTAATAAACTAAAAAAGATAAGTATTATCTTAGTATCAGTGTGATTATAATACCATCCTGAGTAAGATATGAGCCAATGATATTATACTCTTTATATAGAAAGAAATAAAAGAACCAATAAACAAATGAAACAAATATTTAATGATGAGAATTAGTGGAGGAGTTGAATCTTTTTACAAATTACCTGTTTATTGATTGTGGTTTATTCTGTATCATGTTTAATTGCATAAATTCATTTCATCCAAAATTTAGTTATATAAATTTCAGTATGTTTTTAAAGATAAAATGTTTTAAATAATAAGAAAATTACTCTTTTAAAGGTTTTTTAAAATTATAAAATTTCTATATTAATCTTTTTAAAATAATAATTTCAAATTTACATTCACGAAAAAAATGAAAAATATGAGATAAAATATGAGTAAGAGGGAAAAAAAGAATAACAAGTGATGAATGCAGAGAAATTCTGAAAAAAAAATTGATTTAACTTAATATATGATGAACAATTGAAGAAGAAACACATTTTTAAATGAAAGTAGCAGTTATTAAAGCAAAGAATAGTGATTAATAAAATAATCATAATGAAAGATGAAAAGAACTTGTAAATTCTTTTTGTAAATTTTTTGTAAATTCTTTTTATTACAGAAAGAGCAAACTTTTATCTACATTTTATCAAAACAATGTTGATAAAAATTCAATAGAATAATGATCATAAATTAATAAATTTAAAAATTATAATTAAAAATAAAACTCGCATAATAAAATTCCAATTAAGTTGCTAAAAGCTATTAATAAAAAAATAAATAGATATGAGAATTGGTTGAAAATGAGATAAGATGCTTGACAGATAATCTTAATCCACAATGGCTACAAGTAGTATATTATATCACAGAAAATTTTTATGTGTTGATTTCCTAGAATTTATTGAATTGAATAAATATCCATCTCAGTAACTTTATATGTGTATCTGTATTTTGCAAAAAAATAATTAGTAGAAATTTGATTTGTATAATGTAAGTATATCTTGTTTAAAGACAAGTTGTTTTATTTTTACATTTTTTATGATCAATGGTTATATATTTTTACTTTTTATACAAATATTATACTATTTTTTTGTAAGTAATACTTATAATAAAAATGAAATTTATTTCATTATAATAATTGATTCTAATTCTCAAAAAAAGTGCTTCCAAATGATCCAGGCTTACCAGAAAAGTTTATGTATATAGAATATGAAACAAGCCAATTCGTATTGACAACATAAAAAAAATAGGCAATACATTTTCTGTCTGAAGTAAATCATTTTAAAATTATTTTTGCTTTACCTATTTTAAATATCCATTTGAAATTTTAATCATATCATAAAATAACATTATTCTCATGAATGTTATCAGATGCTGATTATAGCACTTATGTTATAAGAATATGTTCTAGTGACTGGGGATTAAAAAATACCTATGAATATTTGAAGAAGTAAGATAAAACATAGAATAGGATTTAAAAAGGAAAGAATGATACTTTATCTCAGTTACACTATAATCATTATTTCATTGATGAATATATATAACTTATAAATCATTAATTTCAGCTTTACCCAATGTAAAAAGAATTATTAAATATGCATTTAATCCACAAATATTTATCCATTATTTTATATATATATTAAATATGCATAACATAATGTGTATAAAATTTAAACTGAGGAAACAACATGTCTGGAAGCTATGTGTAAATGATACTCATACATTAATAAATGCAAATAACAAAAAATGGACTATCTTTTAACTGAGCTTTTCTTTGCAATTATTGACATATGAGTGTCAGTTATACATAACTTCTGTGCATGTTGTTACTTCCACTTACATTTCATATGTAATAAAAATATTTTCATATATAAATTTAATAATGTATGTCTGTCAGACATATAATAAATATAAAAAATTTAGGTTTTAAAAAGTATTAAAGTTTATGAGGATCTATATTTTAGCTATTATTAAAAGAAAATATTAAATTCAAAATAAGAAAGTGGAGTTACTTCTTGTTTTGAGTATTAAATTTCTTATAGATACATATCTTTTTAATTTTATAAATCAAATATATAAATAAATAGCATCACAATAATCTTTAAAGACTTTAGCCAAATAATTGATTAATGTAACATCAAAATAAATATCAATCATCATACCAATAAGAAAGATATAGATATATACCTCTCAATGACATGTACTTTAATTCAATAAAGTGTCATTCAAGTGATCATTATGCCCATGTAATTTTGGGACTCATGTTGTATATCCAAGAGCATTTGATGTATATTTTGTGAGTCTAAACACATTCTAAGGTACTTACTTATCTGCTTTCTCTCTTCATTTGATGTTTTATTAACCAACTTTTTGTCTAGAGTATTTAATGATTTGTGATTAGTGAGTATTGTTTAATATATATACAGTATTTGCATTTTTGTATGTCCTTACTTATTATTAGTATTATACTAATACTTCAGCTGATTTCATCTTTCATTATTGGAAAAGGTATTGCAGCAGTTGCTGCTAAAGACATGAGTAATACATTATTTTAGCAGCTGATTATTTCATCTAATACAAAATTTTAGAAGTTAGATTAAAAAAAGGATAGTAATTTGATTTTGCTTATAATTGGCATACCTTATAAAATAATTTCAAAATAAAATATTTGCTAATAATTTTTTATTAGTCATTCATTAGACAAGATATTATCCACATGAATAATATTTATGTAATGTAATTTTCACTGTATCACTCTCATGCAAGATAGGGACTATTTTCTACCCACTTTTAACACCATGTGGATGGATATAATCATAAACATATGATCAAAGACAAGTGAAAAAAATCTATGATCCCCAAAATGCACATTTCATGAGTTGGTCCAGTTCACAATTTCTTACACATATTTTACCATTTTCAGTATATATTGTACCAGGTCCCTCCAAATAAAATCTATTCTTGCTAAGTTTAAATACTTTTAAACATAACATTTTAATATATTTTGGTTTTAAGAAGTTTTAATATCTTGCTTTTAACTAAGTTTTACTATCTAAACTTTAATAGTTTCATTACATATCTCTCTAGGTAATTATTATTTTATATTTTCAATAGTAACATTATTTAGTCAACAATATCTTTATAACTACTTTTAAAATAACTTTTTGGACAACTTTGACTGCACTTGGCAGCACTTGTATTTATTCATTTTAACAGGCATCTGTTTATTCTTGATACAGCAATATTTTATTGTTATCAGAATATTATTTATTTAATAATATCTTTTATGTTTATCATTTCATTATTTATTATAATATCTTTCTTTCATTATTATTTACATGTGCAATTCTTCAATTATGTCTTTAAAGCATAGGAACAGACTGGCACTTCAAGCAGAGAGGAGAATTCCATTGATAGCATAGCCATCAACAATACTCACAGTCAGATCAGTCTATATGAAGCATGATATGACAACATTTTTTGACCGTGGCCCATCTCACCTGCTAGAATGAAAATATACCATCCAAAGCATTTTATTTGTTTTGAAGATCAAACTCAGGTGCCAGATAACCATGTATTATACAGATGGCATGCCTGGATGACAGGCACACAATCCAGTGCTTGAAATATCCCAAGCTGGCTACTACTCTTAATAAAGGGAGTCCAGCACATTTAACTTAACATATACAAATATTTATAAGTTTAAATTAATGGTGTCACAGTGATAGGAGAGAGAGAGAATAAATCAAATAATAATTAAATAAATATTAATATTTATTTATGCACACATATCTAATATAACATAATAGTATGTAATTTTACATATAAAAATATAAATGATTACTCAGGCTAAATTTATATACATTTACCTAAGTTTCCAATAATTAGATGACATAGTTCATTTGGTCTTGGTTTTTATTAGTGTTATTTTCTACCCAGTTAGCTTTTGGTCTCCATTGTATCAGAGCTGGTCTTCTATTCTTTGGCTTGACATGGGTGGCAGCAGTATCTATTTTATGACTTAACCATTGGTTCCAAATGTGGATAGTTGATTTTAGCAAAGGATTTTGAGACCTGAAGCTGAGTCAAACACTTATAAAATGGGCTAGCAATGCATGTTGCTAGTTCTGCAGCTTCTGCAATATTTTTCACAGCAATAGTGATTGGCATTATTCTGTCCTTAGATTTCTGAATCTCTGGAGTAATGAATAATGTAATCAATCAATGGCAGTATAAAAACTGGAATTATTTACAGACTCAAGAGTGGAATAAATAACAATAGACAGTTGTGACTTTTTATACTTTTTTCTCTTGCTTTGTTCCTTTTCTTACTATAGCTTTGAATCTATTTTTTAAAATTAAATTTACATTTTTCTTTAATTTATTAGATTTTTACATTTTTCTTAATCGAATCTTTGATTAATCTTTATCTCAAAGAGATAGCTTACTTAGTTTTAATTATTACAATTTCACTATTATTATCAACCAGGAATTTTTTTACTGGCATTCAGAAGCTAATTAATTAATCTTTTTATTTTTAGATTTTTCACTATCATTTATTTTTACACATTTATTCTTTTAACTTATTTTTAATTTATAAAAAAAAGTGTAAGACTTTAAATCTCTTTTTTATGTAATTCTTTTCCCCACCCGCTTTTAATAAATAGTTTTATTCTATTTCTAAGGCACAATATACCACAATCTTTTACTTTAAAAACTATGTTTTAAAACCACTTCTTAATTAATTATTACTTTTTGACTATTCTCATTTATATGATTTTTTTTTAAATAAATCTGGTCATATATTTTTAAAATATAAAATATGTAACACAGATGTATGTGAACTTTATAACATATATCTCACTAATACAGGCAAAACTGTCTGATATTATTATTTTTTCATTTTCATTTATTTACTGTTTTTTTCTAACATAAGTGGTGAATTATATAAGATCAACAAACAAAAGAATGTGATCTTTTCCTATGCTACTCTTATCTCACAGGTTGTGATCTATGTTGACTTCAATGATTATGTCATATGTGATGATCACCATGGACAACATGCATCTTTCTAATATCTATGGAGAGGGTGAATGCCGCAAGTGGCAGAACACATCTGATTATATCCAACATATGCAATAAATATACTTTATCTTAACTTGATAATGGTACTGGGAATTTTTCTACCAGTGGATTGAATGAGCCCATGACTATCTCTAATGGGTCTGCATCCTAAAAAATAAGTGAACACTGCAAATGGCAGGATACCTGTACTGACCATTCAACTTATACTAAAACATGATTTATTATACTATGCTGGGAATTGTTTCTTCCAACAGGTTGAATGAGCCCAGGACAATCTCCCTTGAGTCTACATTCTAGAAAATATAAAGTTCTGACAAATGGCAGTATTCATCTATTGACCATTTGGCTTATGCTAAGATGAAGTTTTTTATTTTTTATTTTATGAGGTTGAAAATTTTTGTTCCAATGAAACTGACTTGTGGCTTATTCTGGAATTCTTTTTCAGTGCACACATTTTTTTTAGATAAGGGATTGGGACAACATCTCCCAGCATATTGGATGGATCCAGGATTTTTTTTCCTAGATCCTCATCCTATCAGATGATCCATCCCATTTTTATGCCTGATACAGGTCTTAAGTTCACACAGTGACAGTTAATAATTAATACTTCTTCCTCAATCTTTCTCTACACATTCACCACTCCCTCCATGACTCTATTAACCTATGCACAATCTACAACAGTCACTTGAAAAATTATTTTGCAATATTTTATTTATTTTACTATATATTTTAGTTTATTCATTATATGCTTTATTCAATTTATTTTTTAAAATCTTTTGATTCTGTACAAAACTTTATTTTATTTTATTATTGCATGTTTATTCTAAAACATTATTATTTTACTTTATTCTAAATAACACATTCTTATTTTACTTCATTAATCATCTATCAGCTCTAAATTAAAAAAAAATTTCTTATTTTATTTCATTTATATGCTTTTTTATTTCTATTATCATGTATTGATTCTCAATAAAAAAATATTATTATTTTTTTTTCTGTTTAACTCTATTTTTTTATATTATTAATTCTCAAAACAAAAAAAAACATTTTATTTTATTTGTTTAATTTTATTTCTATTCTCATAGTCCATGTATAATAAACCTTTTTTTTTTCTGTTCACTGCCTAAAAGTCTGTCCAGTTCCTAAAGCCATAATTAATTTTTGTCATGTGGTTCTTTTAAATTTCTTACATAACTACTCAAACAAGAAAATCTTGATATACTTATAGTCCTGTCTTGGCTGGGCAGCTAGTTTCTAGATCATGGCTATTATATTTATCCTCTCCCTGATTAGGATTATACAACTCTCTATATCTATTTTTTTTGTCCCAATCACGTTTATACAATCTGTAATTCATGATATTTACATCTTTATCCCTTTCTTGGGAATCATAATGTGACCTTGTGCTGTTGAGTGCAATAAGTAGCTGGACCACTTTCTAGACCAATTTTTTTTCAGCACATATTTTTATTTTTATAAATTTCTTTGTTAACAAGGTTATTCTATAAATCCATGTACATGCCTGCATTTTTATGTTTATATTGTCAACATTTACACTTTTAATTTCTAATTTACCTTTTTCTTCTCTGCCTTTTAATTCTATTATTTCTATTCTTTCTGTTACATCACTTATATCTTTACTTTCTACTCCCTTTTCTTTACGTCTTATTTCTGATAGATTCAAAGTTATTATTTGAGTCAGAAATATTTTCTGGTTTGTTTATTTATTCATATTTGAGTTATTTAATTGCGTGTACATATTTGCACTTTCTTGTTTATTTTCAATTTTATCTAATTTATTTGTTAACTGTTTTATACTTGTTTTCATTATTTTTTCTTTATCTTCTAGTATTTTTCTATCTTCTAGTCAGGTTATCCTCATTTTTTGTATAAATAATTCTACTTGTTTAACATTTCTAACCACTTGATCATTTCATTTACTTTTATGGTAGTCTTTTCTACTTTATCAGTCCTGATTCTTTATTTTCATTAGTTTTAACTATTTTAAATCGAACAAATTGTTTGACTAACTCCAGAACCCCTCTCAGTCCTCTCTAATTTCTACTTGACTATCAAAAACTCATAATTATACATTATTTATCTCTCTGACCATTTTCTCTCTCTCCTTTTTATTTATATTGCATATCTTATTTATTATATATTTTTAATTATCTTAATTTTTAATATTATAATTTGTTTGCTTTTGTTTATTTCTCTTTTCACAGTGTTCACCAATTTCACTTTTATTACTATGCAATTTAGTGTTTAATTTAATTTTTAGTTTCAGACTATAATTTTAAATTCTAATTATGCTAAGTCATTTATAACACTTTGGCTCCCATATTGAATGGACTTTGTACTGGATCCCTCCAAATAAACTTTATTATTGCTGGGTTTAAATACTTTTAAACATAACCTTTTAATAACTTTTGGCTTTATTAAGTTTTAATATCTTGCTTTTAACTTAATATATAACCTTTAATAGTTTCATTACATATCTCTCTGAATAATTATTATTTTATATTTTTAATATTAACATTATTTATTCAACAATATCTTTATAACTACTTTTAAAATAACTTTTTGGACAACTTTGACTGCACTTTCGCAGCACTTGTATTTATTCATTTTAACAGGCATCTGTTTATTCTTGATACAGCAATATTTTATTATCAGAATTTTATTTATTTAATAATATCTTTTATGTTTATCATTTTATTATTTATTATAAGATCTTTCTTTCATTATCATTTATGTTTGCAATTCTTCAATTATATCGTTAAAATACAGGAACAGACTGGTACTTCAAACAGAGGGAATAATACCATTGATAGCATAGCCATCAACAATACCCAAAGTCAGATCAGGCTATATGAAGCATAACATGACCACATTTTCCTGATCATGGCCCACTTTGAATGCTGGAATAAAAACCTGCCATCTAAAACATTTTATTTGTTTTGAAGATCAAACTCAGGTGCCAGCTGACCATGTATTATATAGCTGGCATGCCTGGATGACAGACACACATTCCAGTGCTTGAAATATCACAATCTCATTTCTAATCTTAATCAAAGGAGTCCAGCACATTTATCTTAGCATATACAATTATTTATAACTTTAAATTAATGATGACACAGTGACAAGAGAGAGAATAAACCAAGCAATAATTAAGCAAACATTAATATTTATTTACGTACACATATTTAATATAACATAATAGTATAGAAATTTACATATAAAAATATGAATGATTACTCAGGCTAAATTTATATAGTCCACTGTTACAGTTCATTTTCTTAAAAAATATAAAATGACTATATACAGTGATCAAAATATATTTATCTAGGTTTTCAATGATTAGCTGACACAGTTCATTTAGTCTTGGTTTTTATTAGTGTTAATTTCCAACTGGTTGTATTTTTGGTCTCCATCAATTGTTTCAGGGCTTGCCTCCCATTCTTTGACTTGGCAATAAGGATCCAGGCATGGACAGTTGATTTTAGTAGAGGACTTTGGGGTCTGAAATCCAGTTGAACACATATAAGATGGTCTAGCAATGCATGTTGCTAGTATTTTTGACAGAAGTAGTGACTGTATCTATTCTGTCATTATTTTTCTGAATCTTTGGAGCAATGAACAAGATAATCAATCAATGTCAGCATGAATACTGGAATGATATACATTCTCAAGAGTGGAATAAATAACAATAGATGATTGCAACTTTTTGTACTTTCCCTCCTTATTCTTTTCCTTATCATAGCTTTAAATTTATTTTTTAAAATTAAATTTACATTTTTCTTAATCCAATCTTTGATTAATCTGCTATCTCATCACTTTTATCCTGAAGAGATAGCTTATATAGATTTTAATTATTACAATTTCAATATCATTATCACCAGGAATTTTTTACTGGCATTCAAAAACTAATTAATTAATCTTTTTATTTTATATTTTTCACTAACATTTATTTTTGCACAAATATTCTTTTAACTTATTTTTAATTTATAAAAAGGAGAGTAAGTTTTTTAATCTCTTTTTGTCTAATTCTTTTCCCCAACCACTTTTAATAAATAGTTTTATTCTATTTTTAAAGCACAATATAATGCAATCTTTTACTTTTAAAACTATGTTTTACAACCACTCCTTCATTAATTATTACTTTTTGATTATTCTCGTTTACTTGATTTTATTTCTTTTTTAATAAATCTGGTTATATGTTTGTAAATTACGAAGTGTGTAACACAGATATATGTGAGCTTTAAACATATATCTTGCTAGCATTACAATATATATATATATATATCAACAGATGGCGTTCTACCAAAAACACCATCAAGCATATGTTTACATAAACGTCAGAGCATGCATTCACTATCTCTAACTTTAATTCCACTTTCAGATCATGATTTCAAGCTATTTGCTATCATCAGTGAAAGACAGGAATTTTAGAAACTAGATCTAAACACAAACTCTGAGCATTTATGAAACAGTTTCTATTCAGCTTGCAAGCGTGAATCTTTTAGACACATAATGTCTTTAAACTCAGCATAGCAAGCCAGATAGGTATATGGGTCTGATCTCAGTTCAGCATCACCACATAGTAGAAGCCTCTGCAATATATATCATTGCTAGAAAGACCTCAAAGGTACATTTATGAAAAACAAAAAACAAGTTAAAACTTGCTAACGCTTGTATTTATGTCAACAGATGGCGTTCTACCAAAAACACTGTCAAGCGTATGTTTACATAAACGTCAGAGCATGTATTCACTATCTCTAACTTTAATTCCACTTTCAGATCATGATTTCAAGCTATTTGCTATCATCAGTGAAAGACAGGAATTTTAGAAACTAGATCTAAACACAAACTCTGAGTGTTTATGAAACAGTTTCTATTCAGCTTGCAAGCATGAATCTTTTAGACATTACTGTTTCATAAATGCTCAGAGTTTGTGTTTAGATCTAGTTTCTACAATTCCTGTCTTTCACTGATGATAGCAAATAGCTTGAAATCATGATCTGAAAGTGGAATTAAAGTTAGAGATAGTGAATACATGCTCTGACGTTTATGTAAACATACGCTTGACGGTGTTTTTGGTAGAACGCCATCTGTTGACATAAATACAAGCGTTAGCAAGTTTTAACTTGTTTTTTGTTTTTCATAAATGTACCTTTGAGGTCTTTCTAGCAATGATATATATTGCAGAGGCTTCTACTATGTGGTGATGCTGAACTGAGATCAGACCCATATAGCTATCTGGCTTGCTATGCTGAGTTTGAGGACATTACATGTCTAAAAGATTCACACTTGCAAGCTGAATAGAAACTGTTTCATAAATGATCAGAGTTTGTGTTTTAGATCTAGTTTCTAAAATTCCTGTCTTTCACTGATGATAGCAAATAGCTTGAAATCATGATCTGAAAGTGGAATTAAAGTTAGAGATAGTGAATGCATGCTCTGACATTTATGTAAACATATGCTTGACGGTGTTTTTGGTAGAACACCATCTGTTGACATAAATACAAGCGTTAGCAAGTTTTAACTTGTTTTTTGTTTTTCATATATATATATATGCAAAACCATAAAACAATACAGTACTAGATTAAATTCAAAATTTTACCAAAATCCTTACACAACCATGGTTTCATCTACTACAAATAGACCTTCTCAAGTGAAAATCAACCTAAAGGAAAACATATATATATATATATATATATACAAACAAACAAACCTTCCCATAATTCATTTCAAACTCCACCTTCTCTTAATATCAAAAGAAGTCTTCATAAGATTGATAGCCTCAGAATCAAGGAGTTTTATCATCAAAGTCTCCTTTATTCTTCTTTTTAACTCATTCTTTTCATAAAAAATAACCTAAGCATTGTCAAACAATATTCTATGACCTGTATTCAATTCATGAATATATAAAGCTGAGTTAAGATACCTATGTTTAGCTCTACTTATATGAACCTTAACCCTTTCCTTAAGGCTAAATTTACTCTGGCCTACATAAAATTTACCACAACTACATGGAATTTTATAAACAATACCAGGAATAGACCTACTATCAATAGACTGCTTTGAACCATTAAGTAATGAATTCAAATCAGAACCTTTCCTCCATGCAAACTTCTTTCCACCTAACAAATGACTATTCCTATAAACCAAATTATAAATTGATGCTTTAAATGGTAAAGACATATAATCATCATCCTTACCAACAAAATTCTTATCATCCAAATCACGACTATAAACATTATTATTAAATACCACTTTTTTAATAAAATCATGACTATAACCCAATTCTACATATTCAGCAGCAAATTGACTTTTTTGAATATCAGCATCATTATTAAAATTATTAAGCCTTCTATTCCGACAACAAAAATTCAACAAAGACATTTTTTTATGTATAAAAGGCTGATAACTATCAGGCCTAATCATATTTCTCAAATTTTTAGGTTTTATAAAATGACTACAAAACAAAACATCATTAACCTTCTCAACATTTAAATGTAAAAACTTTAATTTTACAAAATCAAAACCACCCCCCTCAATTGTAAACTTAATATTAGAATCAAAACCATTCAATCCACATAAAAACTCTTCTAATTTCTCTTTCTGAATAACAAACAAACAATCATCAACATACCTAACAAATAATTTAATAGAACCTGAAAACATATTAATAATACTACACTCCAAATAATCAATATAGACAGCACAAATCAATGGAGAAATGACATAACCAATAACCCAACCTTCTCTAATCTTATAAAACACATCATTAGACATAAAATACATTGAATCCTCTAACAGCAAAAGCAAATCATGAAAAACCTTAATCTTATCTGCAGAAAAACATTATAATTTTTTTAAAATTGAAAGAAAAACATCAATACTTTTTAATCTATTAACCGATTGGTACATATTTTCAATGTCTAAACTACCAAAAACACAATCATCATCCAAAACAAAACCATTTATTTTCTTAAAAGCTTCAAAGGAAGAAGAAACACAAAATTGACCCAGTTTTATGTAATCCTTAAAATATCTTATAATAAATTTTGATATTTTATCAACAATTCCTCCTGTAAAATCAAAAATACATCTCAAAGGAAAATTATCTTTATGAGACTTCAAATTAAAGAAAACCTTTGGAGCCACAAAATCACTAGGGTAACAATTTAAATAAGTAGCTCTATCAAAAATCTTTTTATTTTCCATAACTTTCATAATCTTAATTAATTTAGATTTTATTTTTTTACCAGGATCAGAATCTAAAATAGCATATTTTCCATTATTTAATTCTAAAGAAACTTTACTTTTAAAATCAATATTATTTAACAATACAAACCGGCCACCTTTATCTTCTTTTAATAATATAACATCATTGGCTTTCAATCTTTTTTTTAACAAAACTAATTTCCTTAGGGGCAAAAACAAATTTTTCTCTTTTAAGTAATTGACTATTCAAAATAACCTGTAAAGACATTTTATTTTCATCAGAAATATTACTACTACTTTCAATTGCAGAAACAAATCAAAAATTAAACTTCTATTAGCAAACGGAACAAAGCCAGGACCCTTAGCTAAAATAGCCAAATCAGATGCATTCAAAATATAATTTGACAAATTTAAAACAGATGAAGCATCAGGCCTATTTTTATAAGACCCAAATCTAAACTCTTTTCCTTTCACAAAACTTTTATTTTCAGCCTTTCCAATCAACCATTTAAATTTCTTGAAATACTTATTATTATAAGTGATTTCACACTTACTCCTAAACCACTTTAAAAAAGAATTTAAAACAGAATAATTAAAATTCCTTCTAAAATCCAACTTTCTTCTAAACATTCTATAACTATCAATTAAATTAGATAAACTACTCATAATCTGTATAATAAATTGTTTAAGAATAAATCTTTTAAAATTTAGAATAAAATCACAATTAGAAAATAAAACCAATTTCCTATCCAATTTAATATTACATGAATTAGGAAACACATTGCAAAACCTACAAGACTTAAGAAAATTAACCTGAGCCTTTAAAGATTCAATTCTATTAGACATATTAATTAACTTTTTTATTTCTAAAATTTCTACACAAGAAAAATTATCATACAAAATCTGCCACATACTGAAAGAAAATTAATAACTACACCAAACAAAATAATACAAATAATAACAAACAAATAATACAAAATAATACAAATTAATAATACAAATACACAAAACAAAGCAAATAAAATATAAAATTCACTAAACTATAAAACACTATTCAAAATATTAAACAGTACACCTAATTAGAAAACTAAAACTGCCTAACACTATAATTATCTAATAAAACTGCCACATACTAAAAGAAAATTAATACCTATACAAATACAAACAAATAATAATAAGTAATAAACAAAAACAAAAAAATTAATAATAATAATAATAAAAAATAATATTACAAATACACAAAACAAAACAAATAAAATATGAAATTCACAAAACCATATATCACTATTCAAAATATTAAATAGTATACCTAAATAGAAAACCAAAACTGTCTAACACTATACTAGCAAAAAATAAAAATGCAAAACCATAAAACAATACAGTACTAGATTAAATTCAAAATTTTACCAAAATCCTTACACAACCATGGTTTCATCTACTACAAATAGACCTTCTCAAGTGAAAATCAACCTAAAGGAAAACATATATATATACAAACAAACAAACCTTCCCATAATTCATTTCAAACTCCACCTTCCTTTGAAGCTTTTAAGAAAATAAATGGTTTTGTTTTGGATGATGATTGTGTTTTTGGTAGTTTAGACATTGAAAATATGTACCAATTGGTTAATAGATTAAAAAGTATTGATGTTTTTCTTTCAATTTTAAAAAAATTAGAATGTTTTTCTGCAGATAAGATTAAGGTTTTTCATGATTTGCTTTTGCTGTTAGAGGATTCAATGTATTTTATGTCTAATGATGTGTTTTATAAGATTAGAGAAGGTTGGGTTATTGGTTATGTCATTTCTCCATTGATGTGTGCTGTCTATATTGATTATTTGGAGTGTAGTATTATTAATATGTTTTCAGGTTCTATTAAATTATTTGTTAGGTATGTTGATGATTGTTTGTTTGTTATTCAGAAAGAGAAATTAGAAGAGTTTTTATGTGGATTGAATGGTTTTGATTCTAATATTAAGTTTACAATTGAGGGGGGTGGTTTTGATTTTGTAAAATTAAAGTTTTTAGATTTAAATGTTGAGAAGGTTAATGATGTTTTGTTTTGTAATCATTTTATAAAACCTAAAAATTTGAGAAATATGATTAGGCCTGATAGTTATCAGCCTTTTATACATAAAAAAATGTCTTTGTTGAATTTTTGTTGTCGGAATAGAAGGCTTAATAATTTTAATAATGATGCTGATATTCAAAAAAGTCAATTTGCTGCTGAATATGTAGAATTGGGTTATAGTCATGATTTTATTAAAAAAGTGGTATTTAATAATAATGTTTATAGTCGTGATTTGGATGATAAGAATTTTGTTGGTAAGGATGATGATTATATGTCTTTACCATTTAAAGCATCAATTTATAATTTGGTTTATAGGAATAGTCATTTGTTAGGTGGAAAGAAGGTTGCATGGAGGAAAGGTTCTTATTTGAATTCATTACTTAATGGTTCAAAGCAGTCTATTGATAGTAGGTCTATTCCTGGTATTGTTTATAAAATTCCATGTAGTTGTGGTAAATTTTATGTAGGCCAGAGTAAATTTAGCCTTAAGGAAAGGGTTAAGGTTCATATAAGTAGAGTTAAACATAGGTATCTTAACTCAGCTTTATATATTCATGAATTGAATACAGGTCATAGAATATTGTTTGACAATGCTTCGGTTATTTTTTATGAAAAGAATGAGTTAAAAAGAAGAATAAAGGAGACTTTGATGATAAAACTCCTTGATTCTGAGGCTATCAATCTTATGAAGACTTCTTTTGATATTAAGGGAAGGTGGAGTTTGAAATGAATTATGGGAAGGTTTGTTTGTTTGTATATATATATGTTTTCCTTTAGGTTGATTTTCACTTGAGAAGGTCTATTTGTAGTAGATGAAACCATGGTTGTGTAAGGATTTTGGTAAAATTTTGAATTTAATCTAGTACTGTATTGTTTTATGGTTTTGCATTTTTATTTTTTGCTAGTATAGTGTTAGACAGTTTTGGATATCTATATATATATATATATATATATATATATAAAACTCAATTAAATATATAGTCTATAAAATATATGGTTACAATATATATATATCAAATTACTATTGTTTAATTGATAAGTGTCAAATGTGCAGTCCTCACAACTTTGACATAAATCACTTAATGAAAGTATATTAATAATTTTTATTAGTCATTCATTAGAATAGAGATTATTTACTAATGAATAATATTTCTGCAGTGTATTTTCATTACACCACACTCATGCAAGGTAATATTTGCTAGTTTTTTATATCAAAAACAATGCAAGTAAAACTGTTTATGATGATCATTGCTTTAGTATAATAGCATGTTAATCTTTTCTAGCACTTATGAGATAATTGTTCTTGCTCATGTAAAACCCCTTACACACCTAACAAAAGAATTCATAAAGACTATTGGCTAATATTAGAATTTTGGGCTATGATTAAATATTGCAAATTTTTGATTAGTAATGATAACTATTAATTATATATTTTAAGATAATATAATTGCTGTGTCATACATTATGGGAAATCATGTACTAACCTATTCACCCAAAGTGCACAACAGCAATATTCATATAGCTGTGTCAAAGTCCAAACTGATGACAAATACATCTTCTATGAGCATGAATCCAATTTTGGCCACATCTTCATACCTATATCTGCAGTGTGTTCTATTCTGAATGTAATGATGCCAAGCAGAAGGTGAAAGAGACCTGGCACATTGCCAGAGATAAATACACAACAAAAAATTTCTGCATCCCCCTATAAAAAAAAAGGCTAATATAAATAACTTATTTGCCATTCAAATATGAAAATTTGCTATTGAATTTTGTTTCTTTAATAAATGCCACAATTTTCTTTTCTCTGTCAATTGACATGATTATGACTAGTATGATTAAGTAATCAAAAGATCACAAGCCATATTTTGCTAATTTTACAAAATGAAGTTTATCTGCAATATGGTTATGTGTATATTTTGTGTGTTAAAATAGTCAAAATTTTCTATATGTATTGCCACTCAGTGCAAGCCCGTGTAATCAATGGATGCCACTTTGGCTTGCACTTAGTGGCAATATGTATAGAGAGTTTTGTCTCTTTTAATAACAGTTATAAGCAAGCATCACAATGGGGATCATGTAATGTATATTTTGTGTGTTGTATCTTTTTTGGAAATAGCAAAAGATTAAATTGTAGATGCTTTTTTTAACATTATTCAAGCATAATAGACAGCTTTAGCTATAGTTTTATGATCATATTCATTTGATGTCAGGATGTCATAAATAAAATCAGTATTTTTTAAAAAATATTTTTATCAGGAAGTAATGCCTGTATAAATATGATTTGCAAATAAAAATATTAAAGAAGAATGATTATAAATGTTGACCTTCATATATCTACTGATGTGATGGATATTTTTAAAACAGATACTGTTCGAAAGTCACAAATTCTTGAAACAATATTAAAACACTTTTTATCAGCAATCAAAAAATTGATAATTATTTATCAAAAGCAAAGAATTCAATTCTATTGAGGCCCATGGTGTATAAGAAATATTTTTGTAAGGCTTCTCATATTAGTGTTAGAAAAGATTAGTACATTTTCCATCACTAATAGAATGAATCAGTGAGTGCTATACTCGTGATAACATTTTACTAACACTAAAATTGTATTCAGATGTGACCGAGTATCAGAAAACATATAAATAACTTATTAAAATTTTAAAAATACCTGACTACAATAATAAATATAAGGCTGTTTTTTTTTTATCTTTATGGACTTTTTTTTTCAAGAATAAAAATAATCAAATTAATTATTCCCTGAAAACCTTCCTTTTATCGTATTGTCTTGCATCTAAAAATTAACAGCGAATAAAATGTAATCCATTACCAGTTCTTTCACCAACAGCTTTAAAGTTCTCTTGTGATAGGTTAAATGTAGCTCAAGTATCAGTGCTATATTATAATACTAATTACAAACAATTACAAAATTAATGAATTCAAATAATGTATATCTATGTTTCCCATAAAAATCTTCTTTTTAACTTTATGTACAAAAGATTTATACTTTAAATTATATTTAAAAACATAAAAACTTAATATTTATTTTATTAGGAAATGATATAGATATGTGCTTCTCGCAGTTAATCCCCACTCCCCTCCTATTTTTTCAATTTAGCTAATTGACTGAATGAAATTTTATTTATTCTAGATAAAGTTTAGTTTGAAGCTATGAATTTATACTAAACAAGTTACTGTCACTCTTTTAATGAAAAATATTTTATTCATACTTATAAAACTCTGTTTTTAATAATATTTAATAGGTCCCAGAGTATTCATAACTCACACCTGACATAAAGAATAGAATTCACAAGTGAATTCTTCTCGCTGCTCAATATATTTATTAGTACGGAGTTTAAAAATAAAATAGGTTAGAGAAAAAAAAGTTAAATCTTTATTGAATATAATTCCAAAGGTACATTAATAGAAATTTATTTCGCATTTTTATACTTTTTATTTTGTACTTATTTAGAGGCATAATGCCGAATTCAATACACTTTTTAAAAAGATATGAGTATTTTGAAAAATTAATTGATTTGTAAATAAAAAATGTTTTTCACTTTTTTATTTTATTTTGAAGAAAATCAATTTTTTACTTTCCAATAGATGAAGTAAAATAAAATTGGAGAAGGGAAAAATATACTATACGTTATTTATCTAGCAAAGTTATTGTAATATATAAAAAATGGTCAGCAAAAGTATATAAATATTCCCTATAAGAAAAAGGCACCTTTCTACTCATAGAGGAACAATCAAGTAGACAACAATTCTCAGAAGACCGTCTGGTGATGGTTTAAGTAGTCCATTCTTGATTTAGCGTCTATTTAAAACTGTCATGGGGAGGTCACCTAAAAAAAAATCCAAACTGAAAAATTTAAAGTTTAATCAGCTCAAATTCAAATCCATATTATAGGTAAGACAAGTCCATGAGAACTTTGTTTAATATATTTTATGGTAAAGTGCGTTGTAAAAGATAGATGCCATTTCTCTGAAAATCTTTCATGTACCTTTGCATACCTTCTGAACTATAAGTACTGAAGCTTCAAGTGGATGTGAGGTGGTCAGATTCCATAATGTTTTTTTATTATATAGTATTGTACTTATTTTTATGATTGTTTAATTTTCTGGTATCCTTGTGTAAAAAATATTCATTGAATGTAATAAGCTTATCTTAATGTGAAATGACACAAATAATCTATAATTTGAAAAGAATCCTTAGTCCAATTATATCATTACTCACATGTAAATTAATTATTTATAAAATTAAATGATTAAATTCATTATAAACTAAAAGAAATTAAAAATTTGACATGATTTATTTAAAAAAAAAATTACTTAAAATTAAGAAGACTTCTAATGAAATATTGTAATTTTATTGTTTAAATCAACGTTTCTTGAGTTTTTGAAGTGTGGTTAATATTTGATGCATACCTATTGTTTAAAATCCCCATAATATAGATGTTTATATCATTTAAAAACAGATTGTTTTTAAAAATTATTATTCTAATTATGTGAGTATAAAACATTAGATTATTTACAATGTTTATTACACTGGAGAACTGCTTCATATATTCAATAAAATAATTAAAATACAAATATAACCTTAATATGTTTTCAGTGCTAAGGCACTTTTTCAAAGCACTGAAAATATGTTAATACTATGTTTAATACTCTTAATATTTTTTATAAATAAGAAATAGTGTTAATATTGCATTTAATCTATAATATTAACAGTGATAAAATTGCCATAGTTTTCCTTCAGTCTTCCACGCCATCTTATAGAACCAATACGCATGACCATACACATCTCCAATTCATGTATTTAGTGCTGAATCAACATTATCAGTTGGTCCATATATATGTATGGAATCAGTTTCCAATTTACATAAAAATAGTAAATCTTCAAATTTTAATGGACAGGCTTCAATTTTCACCATTCTCCAACTTTTCAACTATACATATCATTGAAAATCTGATGGTTTTTGTAATTTGGACATAGATGCAGGTATTTTTGTTGAATAGTGAATATTCTATTTTGTTCATACATTTATATTTATTTATTGTTCCTATTTATTCTGTTGGATTAAAAAAATACATAGCATAACTGTGATATTTTTTTTACAAAAATTATTAAATGAAATAAAAATAATTATGTCATAACTCAGAGAGATACTCAATTAATGATTTAAATTTTTTTAATGATACAATAATAGTACCTATATAGAGTTTTGCATATATAGAGTTTCACATAATTATAAATAAAAACATTTATTATTAAAACATGCCTGATATATGATCATAGAAACTTGATAGACATTATAAATATTTTATCTCAATACATTAAAAGAAATAAAAACTTCATAGTACAATGATAATCTACATGCATGCTATAAATGTTAGCTGAGTTTAAATCAATGCTAAGCAAGACTTAAAATCATTTAAAACTAGGTAAGCAATTTTTTTTCAGGTAGCCAAATTATCTAATCAATCAATATTGGTCAGTAAATAAGCATTTAGCTATTCTAATTTAGATAGTAAAACAAGAAGAAAACTTTTTGAAATCTAATTTGGCAACCATAATGGTTAATACATATCTCTCATTGTTTTTTTAATAGTGTAAAGAATTTTGTCCTGCAATGACCTATAGTAAAAAAAGTCTAAAAGTTTTTAGCTGTGCAAATAATAAATTTATTTTGTATTTATTGTTATGACAATAAACTTATTGGTTATAGCTAAGTATATTGTAAAGCCTAATTAAAAAAAGTTTATTAAATATGTTTCTAAAAGTAATAAAATATTAAATAATACAGCTTTGTTATCAGGATGCCAAATAATCCAGGATATTTTTTATTTGTGATTTCAATGTTTTGAGAGCTGCAGAATATAGGTATGAAGTATATTTCTGTTTCAAATTATGAAGTATTGAAATTAGTAATAATTTAAACATGCCCTTTGATTTTTAAATTAAGTGAAGATGTCAGAGGGAAGGGGAATCAATATTTTGCAAATAATCTTGATGAAAATACATATATTAAAAAGTCTAAAAAATAAAAAAAGTTAATCAAAAGGTAAATAAATATACTGCTTCCTAAAATAAGAGTTAAGCATATGCAAATTTGAAGTATATATGTTGATATTTATTTATTTATATAAGTTAAATATATTTACACAAAATGTCATCTTCTATTTAGCCGTACTTTTATATAGGTGAAATTATAATAAACAGTTTTTATATTTATATTTTCTTTAATTTTAATTATAATACAAATATACAAAACATAATATTAAAAGAATTACCTTTCAATAATATATTAATTATACTTAATAAAATATTAATTGCATCATATATATATATATATGATAATCAAAACAAGTTATAAATTGCATAACTTGCTTTAAGCTTGCATTTTATGATCTCTAGATGGAGCTTTACCAATAGCTCCTAACAAGCTTTGTTTACATAAATGCCAAAAGAAATAGAATTCAAAATTTCTATCGTAGTCACCCATCTCCAGACCAACTTGTTTTGAGCTTATTGGCTCATGTCTGTGAAGAGTTGGGAGACTATAAACTAGATTTAAATACCAACTCTAAAGTCAGCATTTATCAAACACATTTCTATCAGTTTGAAAGCATGAATTTATCAGACATGTAATGTCTTCAAACCCAGCTTAACAAACTAAATAGCTATATGGGTCTGAAATCAGTTCAGTTTCACCATATAAAATGCAAGCTTGAAGCAAGTTACAAAATTTATAACTTGTTTTGATTATCATAAATGTACCTTTGAAGGTTTTTGCAATGCTATATATTGCAGAGGCTTTTACTATATGGTGAAACTGAACTGATTTCAGACTCATATAGCTATCTAGTTTGTTAAGCTGGGTTTGAAGTCATTACGTGTCTGATAAATTAATGCTTTCAAACTGATAGAAATGTGTTTGATAAGTGCTGACTTTAGAGTTGATATTTAAATTTAGTTTCTAGTCTCCCAACCCTTCACTGATATGAGCCAATAAGCTTGAAACCAGCTGGTCTGGAGGTGGGTGACTACGATAGAGATTTTGAATTCTATCTCTTTCAGCATTTATGTAAACAGAGCTTGTTAGGAGCTATTGGTAAAGCTTCATCTAGTAATTATATATATATATAGATATATATATATATATATATGGGATGTATAGATATATATATATATATATATATATATATATATATTGTGCTCTATTTATTGTACATCCCACCATAAAACAAATTGGGAATAAAATTTTGAGATGTGTAATTTTAAATTTTATTAAATCATAAATATAGGTACCTATTAAGCTAGGAAAATTAATTGTCATTTTAGTTATCATAAGGTTTGAATTTAGATTTACTCAATTTAAAGTCATATAAAGGATTAAAACAGGCAAAAACTCACTATATTTATTGCCACTCACTCGATGGATGCCATAAGGCTTGTGCATAAAATCCCTATCTAGCGCTTATCATCCAATATCCCCAGAGTTTCTGGCATGTGGTCTTCATCAGTCAAGAGCATTGAATCTGAGAGCCCTGCACCTAGATCTTAGGATCTAAGGCAACCCTCCAGCAGCCATCTTTTATCTTTACCTAACTACAAAACTATGATTCTTAAATTGAAAACACCTTAATATTTTCAATCCAAGCTCATTAGCTTACATAGTCATTAGATCTGAACTCAGTTCAGTATCCATACATTTTGGTGACTTTGGTTCTTTAATAACCATAGCCACCACTATCTTATTAGGCAAGATTGGTTTTAAGCCAATAATCATCACTAGATTACCATTTCTTATGCTTGCTTATAACTGTTATTAAAACAGGAAAAATTCATTATACGTATTGCCACTTACTGCTGATGAGCTTGGATTGAAAATAATAAAGTGTTTTCAATTTAAGAGTCATAGTTTTGTAGTTAAGTAGAGATAAAAGGTGGCTACTGGAGGGTTGCATTAGATCTTAAGATCTAGATGCTTTGTTCTCAGATCCATGGCTCCTCACTGACGAAGGCCACAAGCCAGAAACTAGTCTGGGGATATTGGATGAGTAAGTACTAGATGGAAATTTTATGCACAAGCCTTCTGGCATGCATTGATTACTCTAGTTTGCAGTGAGTGGCAATACATATAGTGAGTTTTGCTTGTTTTAATAACAGTTATAAGCAAGTATAAGAAATGGTGATCATGTGATGTTTATTCGTGTAAAGGATATAAATGCTGGGTAAAATAGTTGGTTACAAATGTATATAAAAGATAAAATAATAAACCATAAATTTATTATACTTACAAATAAGTAAACATTTGAGAGCATTTAAAATTATAGTAAAGTTCAAATCTAATCTAAACAAATATGCATTATATAGATAATTATTGTCTGTGCACATCTAATATTATAAAAGCAATTATTATTTCTAGTTAAATCTTGTTATGTTTACAAATAAATGATTAATATTTATTTTATGAATTTAGTGATTAAAAAAAATAATAAAAAAAATCATAAAAAATAATACTGAATCTAGTTTCTATAAAAATAAAACCAAAACGATCTAAATCAAGAAAGTAAATTGTATTTTATTCAATTTCTAAAAGGTATTATTTTTAGTGAGAAATATTTTAAAACTGAAAATATTTGTTTTAAATATTGATCAAATACTAACAACTCATTAAATATAAGATCAAAGAAGTGGACAAAATTAACCAATAAACAGCCTGCAGACAATCATTAAGAAAAATTGAGAAAATAATTAATTGGAGAAAAAAGAAAGACAGATCGAGGTACAAATAATTCGTTTTTTTTTTGCTATCCTAAAAGTTTGCAAAAAATGACTTAAATATTATTATTATTTTTTTAAAAAAAAGAAGTAATGAATTTTGTCTACATAATAATTTAAATGATATAGGTTATAAAGCTTCATTAAATGCAAGAATAAATTAAATTGATCTCTACGGGCAACTAAAAAATTAATGGTTCTTGGAAAATTTCTTGAAATCATTATATGGAGAAAATAATATAAAATGATGAGTGAAAATTGTAGGTATATCCTGAATTGTGCCCAATGAAGAAACTCACTAAACAAAAACCTTGGGAATAATGTATTTACACTGGATTTAATTGCTAAACTAGTTGAAGTATTCATGCATCATATGAGTCAAAATAATTGGACAAGATCAAGTTATCATTCAGGAATAAATAAAAGACAAATTATTTCTGATAGAGATAAATATGCATTTTTAAAATTATCTAGAACTAAAGTAGTAATAGATAATAAAAGAATTAGGTGTGAATGGAAAAGTATGCATTATATTCAACTATAAATGTTAAAGCATGCTTGAATAAAGATAAATATGCATTTTTAAAATTATCTAGAACTAAAGTATTAATAGATAATAAAAAAATTAGGTGTGAATGGATAAGTATACATCATATTCAACTATAAATGTTAAAGCATGCTTGAATAAAATTTTAATTGAAGAAATGATTAAAAATGAGCAATACTAATTTTAATATTACTTTTATATAAAGTTAAAAAAAATATACTGAGTGTTATATAGGTTAAATGATAGATAAAATTATATATCTACTGAATAACAGTGTTCTGTTAGCATGAATGAAAACATTATCTATCATCTGAAAAAAAAAAGATAAATGTAAGAGAGTAAAACCATACCAGAAAATATTTAATAAAGAATAAATATGTATGGAGAATAAATTGTTGAATAATAGATTAAATAAATCTTAATGCATTATGAAATATAAACATAAGTGAAAGATAATATTATTCTACTGTTAAAATGAAACTGGAAAATGTTTTTTTCTTAATAATAATATTAATCAAAATAAATAAGAAATCATTTGAATGCTGAATCATTTATTACTAGTGCAAGTATAAGACAAGTTGCAGATAATCTTTAATTACTAAAGGAAAAAAAAAATGTTACATTGTCAATAACCTGATGTCATGTAAATTTTGATAATTGTAATAATCTTTGGATGAGAACAAATGGAGAAAAATGATTGTAATATTAACATGCAACTAGTGGAATGTTTGAAACAAAAGTGTTTGAAATGAAAGTGATAATAATACTGATATGCAACCAGTCTGAATCCTGTGGAATAACTGCCATGCCAATCCAAGTTAAAGTTTTGTTTGTTTGTTTGTTTAGAATTTATATTTAAAGAGAGAAAAAAGCTTGCAACATCATATTTGTATATATATTAATTCTATACTTTAAATATAGTCGTTATTACAATAGGGGGTAGGATAAATCAATAGATAGTGAAATTAATAATTGATTTAATTTGCTTATCTATGTCATTATTTATTTTAAAAGTTATGATTCTATAAAATATTGTTATATAATTAAAATCAATAGATACAATTAATGATGAAATGAAATGTATCCTAAAAGTAGTTAACAATATGTATATTATGGTGAGGTTTTAGGTTGGTGTTTAAATATACAATATTGAAAACGAGAAATGATATTTTAAATTTGATCTTATGTTTTATGATGAACAATTTAATATAGTTATATGGAATTATAATTAATTTTAGTTTGTAATTTGTAGAAACAATTACTTATAAGAATGATATCAAACAAATAAAAGTTAGAAATATGAAGATATTAATTGAGTTGTTAGATAAAGCAAAGATAAATAGTTTATTTAGAATACACCAAAGGTTGGTCTATTAACATCTAGCTGAATCTTATAAATTGTAGATAAAAATTTATTGCAGGAAGATATAGGGATTCAGATTTAATAGTACACCACCAAAAATTCTTATTGATTGTATTTTGGTATATATGTTGAGTAATAAAACTATAGGAATGTGGAGTTTGAGATCAAAAAAACTAATTGCTAATTTTATAATTATTATTATATTGTCTTCTTAAAAAAAGATCAAAGGATAAATATCATGGTATCAAAAATACACAAATAGTGTCATTTCATTGTATTATAATAAGATTATTGTATTGAAGCAAGAATATAATAATTAATATGTTCCATTTTATCTCTATAATTTAAAACCTAACTTATAATGGGGTGACAATTGTAAAAGAAAGGGATGAATGAATATCTAATAGAAACACCTAATTTGTGATAGGTAAATATCACAACAGCACCATATTAAATGAAAAGGTAATATTTTTTGTTTTGTATTATTTTTTGATTGTAAATATCTAAAAGGTAAAAAAGGGAATGGAGATTTTTCAGTTGTTTATAGTGTTATTATATTATATTGGTATATAACTTTATTACTATAGTTATTTTACATTACCTGTTAGTTAAAATGTATATTATAATATCTTGTAAATAATATGATTAAAGTTGTTGTTTTGAAAATTAACTTGAGGATTAAAAGTTGCATTTCTTTTCTGAGACACATTGCCACAACATCACAAGTGTACAGTTTGAGATTGAAATAAGAAATTAATCCTAAGGTGCCTTGATCACATAAGTCATTGATAATATTGCAAATTAATAAAGTACACTTATTTAAGAGGAATTAAATTATGAATTACTTATTATTGAAAGTATCACATATAATTACAATTTAGACAACAATATTAGTTTAAGAGTAAGTATTAGGGGGCATAAATATAAAATAGTAGTACAATTTTAATTATAGATTTAGGTTACAAGTCTCTTCTTAAGTAACACTGCCTATAAAGCTCAGTAAAATCTTTCTTAATATTTTATAGATGGATTAAATAACTAATTAAAAATCAATGAATATCCTGAAATTTCCTTAATATAAAATTATTATTATGATTATTGCTAATTATATTCCTATAGAAGTAATAATATTAACCTTCAATATGCAATAATATGATAATATAATTTTTTCATTAGTTAATTGGAAGTTAATAATTATAGATGTTTTATCATAGTCATTTAATCATGAGTGTTAATCATAAGAGTACATAAATAATATATAAAGAGGAGTGTCTAGGTATTCTCATGCCATTGGATGAATACTTTAGTAGTTATTTAATGTTAAAGTTATGCAATCTTGTTGATAAAATAGGAGTCTCCCAATTGTTAATATTGACCAACGATAATTAAAAAAATGGTAAGAGTTTTAAATGATACCTAGATAAAGTCATAGGATAGCCTAATTTGGCATATCTTCTAGGGGTTATCAACCTATTGACAGGATACAATATATATTGCTATCTACTAAGTTACTGTATTTTTTTAATAATATACTTTTTAATTTGATTTCTACTTTTCGTGTGATATTGCCTTTTTAATTCAGTAGTTAAATTATTAAATAATTTAGAAACATAATGATTTTTTATTTTAGTTCAATATTTATATCAATACTGAAGCAGTCAGATCTGAGTTTGATCCTAGATTCATGACACCTAGCCATAAGCCCACTTCAAACCCTAGTACTAACCTTAAATTTCTGATGCAATGGGGCTTTATACATTCAATCCACACTAATTTCCATAAAGAATAACTGATTTCATAAATGCATATTAAAATTAATTCGTTTCAGATTTAAATTGATCAATTTTATTAATAAATTCATGATAGAATTATTCATGAATTTATATATTATAACTGCATGGATTGTGCGTATATATTTGTAAATTTTAAATATATATAATTGTTCGAAAGTTTCATTGCATCGGGAATGTTTGATTTTATTTTTAAATAATTTGCTAAAGTTTTATTGAGTAAAAGCTACATTCTTTCGATAAGCTTTCAGATTTTCCCTTTTCCAAAAACAACAGTTAAAGTTTTATTAATTAAAAAAAAAGATAAGGATTTCCTAATTAAAATCATTTTCTGATTTTAAGAATTCATTTTCTAATTAGAAAATGAATTCAAGTTATTGAGTTTGAAAGCCTTATCGAAGGAGTGTATCTAAAAACAACCAACAAATCTAAAAACATTGATAATGAAAGAAGCGCTAGCCTGAAGGCATCAGAGGACAGTATATATAGCTCAGAAAGTTTGGAGAAAAGGAGGCATCTTTGCTGTAGAGAAGTGCAGTAAACTCTATGCATTTTAAATCATGAATTTAAATAGTGTTTCGATTATGGTGAAGGGCTAGAACATCAGGAATCTGGCTACGGTTCCTGAAGCCCTTAGAGAATCTTCAATGAAGCTGCTAAATTCTTTCCAGACAAATCATGTTGCCAAAATCAAATAAAATGCTGTTCAAGTAATCAACTAAACGCGTGCCTATGTTTTTACCAACTCGGACGTGTAACCTACAGATCCAGCCCAGAAGAAATGGGTAATATATATTTCTATAATGAACCTTAAACTTTCTGGCTAGTTCCAAACTTTACACTCCCTTTAAGAGCTCTTCTCATTTATAATGTAATAAACTTTGTAAAACTCTTTTATTTATGCTTTTTAAATTAGTAATTCTCTCAATCTCCAGTCTTTAAATTTAACTTTCGTTCATTACTATGGTGGTTCATTTACTATATTATATATATATTTATTGTGTGATTTATTAATGTCATTTATTTTTAATTATATGCCAATAATGTTTCAATTCGATGATCTCCTTTGTTTCCTTTGCCTTGTGCAAATAATAATATATTAAGTCTAATAGTAATTCTTGCCCATTAGAAATAGATTTACTGTTCTATCAATTATCGAGTTGAAAGATATTATTAAATGTGTGTTATTTTTTTACTTGGTTAATAATAAATTATTAGCTCCATTTTTAATCTATGCCCCAGCTATTTTTTGTATTCACCAATATGTATTTATTCATATATAATCTTAAAATGTTTTTATTGCAAAAGGGCAGATAAAGGATCAAATATATTCTAATTCAATTTTGTTATTTAAGATTCAGGAAGGGCACGATGATTGGGGCATAATTAATATGATTTACAAATACTTTAAAATAATTTTAGTTAAAAGCTTGTTTGACTTTAATTAAGTTGATCAAGTCTTCATGTAGAACATTCTATATGGATTTTAGCATTCAAACAATGACTATGAAGTTATCATCTCCGAATGTTGCTGATGTAGGGCAATCTTCCGCTCCATTAGGCTGGTCGGTGATAATATTTCTGTTATTTTAAATTATCGAGGAAGAAAGCACTTCCTCTCCTGTTCATATTAGTCAAAGGGCATAAGACTTGTCAGATGCAAGCCGCCATAGGACTTCGATCATCGACTAGCTATCGTCTTTCAATTTCACTTTCTAGCTCATAATTCGTTAGCACCATTGCATCTCTGTTCCGGTAAAGCCTGCTCTGATACTCGTAATTCATGATGAAGTGATTTCAATTAAAGTCCAACAAACTCTCCATTATATCCCAAAATAAGTTTTCTAATAAAGATTAAAGTTATGCCCTAAAATATGTATCTTGCTCTTCATGAATGGATTTGCGAATGTGAAAATAAATATCACATTTTTTTGTATAAAATTAAAGTAATAATTTCCTTTACTAATGAATACCTTTATCTGCCTTTTATTTCTTGTTGGGGGCATAGACATAGACTTTCAAATATTGTGTAATATTCATTGGCATATAATAAGGACCGCTACTTGTATTATAATTATAAACTTTGTTTAAGGACTAGAATTAATTAATTTAATATTTATTTAAAATTCAAACAAAACAAATTATTATTAAATATTTTCTAAACACACTTGGTTTCTTAGTTCTTAATTCTTTTATAATTATTTTAATGTTAATACTCACTGTCTGTGTTGGCAACCTGAACATATACATATGATTCGATTTAAAATACTTTTTAGTCAGTTTATTATCAGATATTAATGTCAGTTCAGGGGTCTCTGATCCTCACCAACCATTAAGCTAGTTTCTTGGCGCATAGCACTGTGCCATCAATTTATGCTAATCTGAGTTGGTGAGTTGGGTTTGAATTCAGTTTTGGTTCAGCTGAGTTTGGATCCAACTTGCGTTCAGGTGGTGAGTTTTTTGACTGGTACATGGTTATGTTTTGGTTGTTACATTAAAGAATAAAAGAGCTCTAAAAGTGAGTGTAAAGTAATTATAAGACTAAGTAATGATAAGACTAAGATAAGTAATTATAAGACTAAGAGAAACTAATTAATTTTGACACAGAAAAACATTTCATCTAATTTTACCTCTTGCTTTGATACTCTTACTACTTTTTTAAATTTTCTTTCCTCTTCACTGTCACAAACGCTTATAACACAAATGTATAATATATATACTGATATAGTACATGTATAATTAATTTATATATATGTTACTATCTTATTACTTTTCTTTAAATAATTATTTTAACTAACGAATCTTTTACTGAACGAATATTTGAAAAATAATCTTGAAAACATTTAATTGTAAGAGAGAGAATTACAAAATGACATTTTAATTTATTAAATTTTTGCATAACTTTTCTTTTAAATATATACAACACTCTTTAAAACATCGCTCTCTACTGAAACATTTAATTTATCGAGATCTCAATTGACTGAGTAACTAAGATCATAATTACTATCTCCAGGGTATGTGTGGGGTTTATTAATCGAAGCCCCACATTGGGCACCAAAAACAACCATGTACCAGTCGAAAAACCCACTACCTGAACGCAAGTCAGATCCAAACTCAGATGAACCAAAACTGAATTCAAACCCAACTCACCAGCTCAGATTAGCATAAATCAATGGCACAGTGCTATGCACCAAGAAACTAGCTCAATGATTGGTGAGGATCAGAGACCCCTGAACTGACATTAATATCTGATAATAAACTGAATAAAAAGGATTTTAAATCGAATCATATGTATATGTTCGGGTTGCTAACGCAGACAGCGAGTATTAACATTAGAATAATTATAAAAGAATTAAGAACTAAGAAACCAAGTGTGTTTAGAAAATATTTAATAATAATAATTTGTTTTGTTTGAATTTTAAATAAAGATTAAATTAATTAATTCTAGTCCTTAAACAAAGTTTATAATTATAATAGGAGTGGTGGTCCTTATTATATGCCAATGAATATTACACAATATTTGAAAGTCTATGTCTATGCCCCCAACAAGAAATAAAAGGCAGATAAAGATATTCATTAGTAAAGGAAATTATTACTCTAATTTTATACGAAAGAATGTGACATTTATTTTCACATTTGCAAATCCATTCATGAAGAGCAAGATACGTATTTTAGGGTATAACTTTAATCTTTATTAGAAAACTTATTTTGAGATATAATGGAGAATTTGTTGGACTTTAATTGAAATCATTTCATTACAAATTACGAGCATCAAAGCGGGCTTTACCAGAACCGAGAGGCAACAGTGCTGACAAATTATGAGCTAGAAAGTGAAATTGAAAGACGAAAGCTAGTTGATGATCGAAGTCCTATGGTGGCTTGCATCTGACAAGTATTATGCCCTTTGACTAATATGAACAGGAGAGGAAGTGCTTTCTTCCTCAATAATTTAAAATAACAGAAATATTATCACCGACCAGCCTAACAGAGCGGAAGATTGCCCTACATCAGCAACGTTCGGAGATAATGACTTGATAGTCATTGTTTGAATGCTAAAACCCATATAGAATGTTCTACATGATGACTTGATCAATTTAATTAAAGTCAAATGAGCTTTTAACTAAAATTATTTTAAAGTATTTGTAAATCATTTTAATTATGCCCCAATCATCGTGCCCTTCCTGAATCTTAAATAACAAAGTTGAATTAGAATATATTTGATCCTTTATCAGCTCTTTTGCAATAAAAACATTTTAAGATTATATATAAATAAATACATGTTGGTGAATACAAAAAATAGCTGGGGCATAGATTAAAAATGGAGCTAATAATTTATTATTAGCCAATTATAAAAATAACACACATTTAATAATTTCTTTCGACTCGATAATTGATAGAACGGTAAATCTAGTTTTAATGGGTGAAAATTACTATTAGAATTAATATATTATTATTTGCACAAGGCAAAGGAAACAAAGGAGCACATTGAGCCAAAAGATTCTTGGCATATAATTAAAAATAAATGACATTAATAAATCACATTATAAATATATTTATAATATAGTAAATGAGCTGCCATAGTAATGAAGGTAAGTTAAATTTAAAGACTAGAGATTGAGAGAATTACTAATTTAAAAAGCATAAATAAAAGAGTTTTACAAAGATTATTACATTATAAATGAGAAGAGCTCTTAAAGGGAGTGTAAAGTAAAGTTTGGAACTGGACAGAAAGTTTAAGGTTCATTATAGAAATATATATTACCCATTTCTTCCGGGCTGGATCCCTAAGTTACACGTCTGAGTTGGTAAAAATGTAGGCATACATTTAGTTGATTACTTGAACAGCATTTTATTTGATTTTGGTGGCATGATTTGTCTGGAAAGAATTTAGAGGCTTCATTGAAGATTCTCTAAGGGCTTCAGGAACCGCAGCCAGATTCCTGATGTTCTAGACCTTAACCATAGTCCAAACACTATTTAAATTCATGATTTAAAATGCATAGAGTTTACTGCACTTCTCTACAACAAAGATGGCTCCTTTTCTCCAAACTTTTTTGAGCTATATATACTGTCCTCTGATGCCTTTAGGCTAGCATTTCTTTCATTATCAATGTTTTTAGATTTGCTGGTTGTTTTTAGATACACTCCTTCAATAAGGCTTTCAAACTCATTAACTTGAATTCATTTTCTAATTAGAAAATGAATTCTTAAAATCAGAAAATGATTTTAATTAGGAATTCTTTATCTTTTCTTCTAATTAATAAAACTTTAACTGTTGTTTTTGGAAAGAGATAATCTGAAAGCTTATCGAAGAAATGTAGCTTTTAATCAATAAAACTTTAGCAAATTATTTAAAAATAAAATCAAACATTCCCGACGCAATGAAACTTTCGAAGAATTATATATATTTAAAATTTACAAATATATATGCACAATCCATGCAGTTATGATATATAAATTCATGAATAATTTTATTATGAATTTATTAATAGAATTGATCAATTTAAATCTGAAACTAATTAATTTTAATACGAATTTATGAAATCAGTTATTCTTTATGGAAATTAGCGTGGATTGAACGTATAAAGCCCCATTGCATTGGAAATTTAAGGTTAGTACTAGGGTTTGAAATGGGCTTATGGCTAGATGTCATGAAGCTAGAATCGAACTCAGATCTGACTGCTTCAATACTTTTCAGTTATGTATGATTCTGGATTTTTTTAGATTCATTTCAAATTGCTTTATATTAAATTTTTTTAAAAATAGTATAAAAAATATAATTATATGTTCAAGAAATTCATTAAAATATATTATTTTTGTAGCCAATTTTTTTATATAATTTTCTTTTATTAGATTAATTATTTTTTTTTCATAATAAGCTACATATTAATATTTAAAAAATGGGCAAGATTATAAAGTGTTTTTTTATAACTCAATAAAGATCCACACAAAGATTTATATGTAATGATAAAAATATTTAAAGAAAAAATATTTATATTGTTTTAAAATCTTGTTATTCAATGAATTAATCACAAATTATTTAATTTCATGAGTATTCACTATGATGTATTTGGTCATTGGTTAACTATTTCCCCTTAAAAGAAGTTATCAGCCATTTTTAAAATTTAAAAATATATTTAACAAATTTTACTGTTTCTTGTTGTCACTTCTTAGAAACAACATTTTCATTACTACAATAATAAGCATGAAGTTTTAATAATTCTTTTTATTAACTTTTTCCAATTTGATAGATATCACATTTTAAATAGCTAAAGCACAATTAATTAAAATACAGTGACTATTTTTTTGCTTGTCAAAGACTTTTAAATAATAGTATATATCATATATGTTAATGTGAAGGCTTTTACAGGCAAAAGATGTTTTATAAATTATGTTTTCAGGGGTAACTTTGCTTAATAAAATATAATTAAAGTAAATATACTGACAAGATAATACTTGCCCTCAACTGGATGAAATAAAATAGTCACATGGTTGTAGCATAAATAATTGTATCATGTGATTGTTGAATAATATGATTTAAATTTGGTAATACTTTTTATATTTATTTGCCTGAAGAAACTCTTTCAAATAGTTGGTAATTTCATTGTTTCATAATGTTTGTTAATACAATTTGTTTTTTTAAATATTTCTATAGCCTCCCTAAATGTATTATAACCTAATTTGCCAGCAAATACTTCAAGACAATCACTCAATAACTTATAACTGATCAAAAACCAACACATTGGGCAAGCAAAAAATATAACATATAAAACAAACAATAATAATAAAGTCACAATCAGCAAATAACATGCTTTGATTTAAACAATACAATGACATAAACTAAGCACAGGGTTCTCATGTATGATATATGCTATAATGAAAAGAACCATAGGAGTAATAATAATAATAACTAAGCCTTGCAATAATGCTAATTAATATTTAAGAAATTTGTAAGAAAACTCTCAACTCACTCTTACAAACTATAAATGCTCTTAATATTGAAAACTTATACTAAAGAGTGGTTAGGTTATAATATATTCTTTCTAATAACATTTTATACCCCACTCCAATATAATAACACATATCACAACCACTATTCTCAACATTTCATTGCAATGATCTGATCCACAAATCAAAACTCTTGGTAAAGGATAATAATGTGTCTTAGTTTATTATAGCAATTTACTTTTCAAAATAAATTCTTTTGTCAAAAACAATTTCTTTTGATCATTAATTATAATAATAAGATCACAGGATTCTTTATTAAATATTTCTAATATTAAAATTTCCACTCTTTTATTTGTGAGTTATTAAACAATGAATGGAATCCTAATAAAAATATGAGGAGACATACTCTTACCCTTAAAATAAGGTCTATCTAATTTACAATATTAATAACAAATTTAAAAGAAAATATTTTAATTAAAATAAAATACATAGAAACTCTTAAGTTCTTAAGTTAGAATAAAATAATAATCTTCTAGGATAGTATTAAAATACTAAGAGTTGATAAGGGATTTTATGGCCATTCAGAATATCCTATTAACAACTTGTGCCAAATCTTTCTTATAACTTTAAGATAAATCATTTAAAGCATTAAATTTATGATGAATAATCAATTAAAATCTTATGAATAAGCAGATAATAATTTTATCATAAAAGCAGTCTTTTTTAATAATTGCATATGAATTAATGTGATCATTTAAGATTAAAGATGAGTGAATATTTATTTTTAGCTGTATTCTTAACATCTGTAGACCACTCTAACAAAGTGATTATTATCTTCAATTTTATGTATATGCACTTTTTAATAATATTAACATTTCTGAATAATCAGTATGTGATTGAGATATTAAAGCTATACACAAATTTAACAATAAATTATAACATTTATTTAAACAATAAGGACAATCAAATAAATAAAAAATTTGAAAATCTACAAATCTTTAAAGTAATCTATTCAAACACTATGCCGTACAACTTTACTACATAGGAGACATAAGTTTCAGAAATTTTCAACTTATGATAATAAATACATTTACAAATTAAATTGTCATTGACTACTGTGAATTTGTCTGACTGATAAAAGCTTTTTATTAAATGTGGGCATTATCACAAGAAGTTCTTCATTTTTATATGACAATCATACTGTGACATTGTCCCAACAGTGAGTACATCTAAACACCAAGCATGTCTTAAGCCTTATATAGAAGTCTCCGGTCGTAGATGGACATAGCTTTTGGTCACTCAAAAAACATCAGTTTTTACATTACCATAGTGAATTTACTGTCATTTTAAAGCTTAAAAAAGTACTGTACAATGCTGCCCCCTCTAGAATTATTTTACAAGTAAAATATCAATAATATTCAAATTTAAGTTTTAACAAAGAAAGAAGGCAGTCTTTCATGGGCACTGATTGGTTGTTGCTCATATAGGACAAAAAAGAGTGCCTGTCAATATTTTTCACTGCTCCAGCTTCTTTGTTTTGATTTTGAAAATGAAAATGTAAGTTTTAGATCATTTTTAAAGTATTTTTTGACATATACATTATTTAGATAAAATATGCACAAAATAAAACTATTAAAAAAATAGTTATGATTTTAGTAAAAATTATTTACTTTTACAGTATGTAAAATTGAAAAAGAAATCAGTGATATCTGCAGCACTTTCTAATTTGTTACAAACTTTCTTTTTAGGTCTTTCACTATCAAATATTTTTGTAATTATAAATAAAAATTTATTTTTGAAAAAACTTTCATTCAGTTTTATATTGTGACAAATTATTAATATCCTTTTTACAAATGAAACTAAAATGAGTATAATATTAAAAGATGAACATATTTTTACTGCTGATTCTGTAATTGACCAACTGGAAGTTTAGAGTTTTAACTCACTTATCCAACTGGAGTTTCGACACCTAAACAGTTAATGATATGACTGAATCAATGCTAGAAGTGATGTATATTGCATATTTAGCCTATAAATACAATTTTTAAGTTTTTAAATAAATAATTTATGCTTTGCATGTACACTAAGACAGATCTACACATCAGCAGCTCTAACATACATTCAAAATATTCAAGAGTGCAAAAAAGAAAAGATATTCTTCAAAACAAATAATATCATTTGCCAAAATAATAAAGGCATGACAGTACAACCCACATAGCTCCATATAAAATATATGATATAATGTAATCCAAGAGAAAAGGATATAAAAGGCAATATAGCATGAACTCAAATGGAGTACCTACATTTTAAAAACAAACAAATAGGGTAGGACTTTTGTCTCTGAACATATGGGAAAATGAGAATAAACATATTAATAATAATAGGGGCTGCCTTAAATAAAACATTTACACTAAATATGAAACACAAAAAATATCACTCATGGAAAATACTATAAGTGAGAGACAAAGCAACGATCTCTTTATAAAAATATGTGCTACAAAAATAAATATTCTAACAGAGAGAGACAAAACCACATTCTCTTGACAAAGATAATAACAAGATAAGCATAAACAATAAAACGAGAGAGACTAATGCCTAATATCCTAAACATATATTATGATTATTAACTGATATATAAAACTGATAAAATTATTTGTTAAATCTGTCCTAATAAAATATGATCTGAAACAAACAATAAAATAAGAATATACATCTTCACTGGTTATCATTTAAACAGATAAATTATTCATGATAAAAAACAAAGCAACATCTTAAAATAATAGAGTATGATAAATAGCAACTATTTTGTGAATTTCTGGATATTAATTGATAAATAATGCATAAAAATATTCAGACAAAAACAATATAAATAAATAAAATACATAGTAAGTTACACAAACATAAAATTATTATTTAAAATTATGCCCAAATTTTTCAAATGTAAATAATAATTAAATGACTTTCATTCTGGAGATTTCATGATTCATCAGGATAAACTTCTGTAAGCATAAAAATGTTTTACATTTGTTGAACATATAGAAAACTTAAAACTAAATGTACAACATTCAAACATAATTCTATAAGTAAGAGATTTTCTGACAACATAAGCACACAAACATATTAATGGCCATATAGTTTCACAAAAATATTTTTAAATATGGAACTGACAATTTCTAATATAACACTATGTTAACTTTATATTCATCTATAGATAAATTTAATTTAATAATGAGGCCTAGGAGTGGATACTATTTAAAGGAAAAGCAGGATTACTAGAAAGCAGGGTTTAAAATTCATAGCTGCCACATGTAATAATTAAGCATATTCAAAGCAGATGTATAATTAAAAGTTAATTATGATAATAACATGAAAAATAATTCATTAAATATTTTGTATTTCTTTTATAACACAGCTACAATTATTTTAATTATTTTGTCCAGACATTATTACATAATGATAATGAGTTTTTAAATAATAAATCAATTATAATGGTATATATTACTTTTCAAACACAAGTATTCAATCAATGATCTTCCAATAAAAGAGTAAGTTAAAAATTTTCATTTTTACAAACTTGGAGAGTATTTTCTTTATCTAGCCTGTATTAAACATAAATTAAAATATTTGCAAGTAAATATTTTTTACTCTAAAGCAAAGATAATAAATAAATAATTACAATAAGTAACTAAAACATTTCAAAGTTAATAAAGATGTTATACAATCCAAAATTAAAATAGTTCATTTATTATAAATTATTAACCCAGAGAAAACTATTGTTAAAATATAATATTGAAAGAAATTATTTCAAAAGACATTATTGGAGACAAAACATTTCAATGTCATTGATAAAATCTATTACTCTTTCAGAATTTTTTTTAAATTTAAAGCAAAGTCATTCAAAATATTAAAGACTGTTATGAAACATTGAATGGGCATAAAGTCTCTAACAGTCTTAACATTATGGTACTAAGATATTAAATTGATAATAAAGTTTACTATAAATAAATAAATTGGTAATCAATAAAAGTTCTTACATTAGTGAAGTAAGCCATAGAAATGTCCCGTAATATGTTAATTCTGTATAAAAATAATTCAGTACTTATAGAAAAATAACTATTTAAACATCCCATCATAATTTTATTAATAATGTAGGTTTTCGACTTTCCAATAGACTTAGCCTAAAGTTTTACCACCACAATTAGATCTTATTTAAGGATAAGTTACTTTAACAAAATAAAATTTATTAAAAATAAGTAAACTTATAATTAGAAATGATTATCTCTGCAATTAGTTAAAAAATAAGCAAGTTTTTCTTTTCTTGCAATGTGTTTGTAAACTTTTCTTATATGTGTGTTTTTATACCCCCAAACATGTGATTGATTTTTTGATAGAAACTGACATTTTTTAAATCATCCCCTCTTGACTTTCTATATTAAAGTTTAAAAATTGATTTAGTATCTGAGAAACAAAGCTAAATATAAAAACTCATTTACATATTGCTTAGACTCTGTAATAAAAATAATTTAGCTAAGACAATTATTTATAAAATTAAAATTATTATAATAAAATAAAATATTACAGAATAAAATTATATTGTTTTGAAAATAATATTCATTTACATTATTCTTTATAACAGTTTTATACCTTATTAATTATAATGAGAAGTTCCCAGAATATTATGAACAAGGAAATGAAAGATAAAATTCAAATGCAAGCACACATTCTCTAATGTTTTTTAATTGAAAACTAATAATTCTTCATAATAATAAATTAACTCTTTATCTTCCTATAATTAACATAACTTTATTTTTATTGACTTAATCTTTATAATGATTAAAATGAATAAACTCATACTTTTACTAATAAATAATTTAAATAAAAATGTTTTTTTTTGTAAACAAGCAAATTAAATAACATGTAACATTAAAATTTAAATTTAGTTATTATTACAGTTTAATTTAAACATTGAATTTTAATATACTAGAAGCTATATAAAAATAACTTTAGCTTTAAATAGCTTTCACTATTATCTTATTATTATACAGAGACATATATTCCTAACTTAAACAACTGAAAGTTATTTGTAACTATAGATGGGTTCAAACCAATACAATAAAAATAAGAAAAATGATTTTTAAAATAATTAGGATTTATAAAAGTTCTTAGAATGACTTATAAAATAAATTAGCATTTAATTATAAAGATCTGTTAAAATGAAGTTGAAATTGAAATTAGCGTTTTGAACTTTTTTTTTTACACTTAGTTTAGCTTTATTGGCAAAGCCAAAATTTACAATATATAATTTTCTTTATCTGAAAACAATTTAAATTTAAATGGATTTTAGTTGAAAAAGGTTAAAAAAATAACTGAAAATACTTCTGTGATTTATATCATTATTTATAAAATATATTATCAACTTTATAATTCATTATTTTCATTTCAAACATTATTCAATCATGATCACTTTATTTTATTTATATTTATTGTAATTTAATAAATTTCAATGATTTTAGATATAAAGAATACTGAAAGCAATGTAAAAAGTATAGCTTAAATGTAAAATCTGTTTTCTGAAGTATTTTTTAAAATATATGCATATATTAGGAAAGATATCTTTATAATTTAAAGTGAAGATAAAAGAGATGCAGAAATAAGTTTATGTTGAGTGATTAAAATCACTTCTTACTAGCAAGATAATATAATGAATCCTGAAATTTTACTGAATAATCCTTTTTTTGTTATTATATTTTGATATGGCATTGTTTTAAAATTAAAATATATAATTGTTATCAATATTTTTTTGATATTTCCTCCAATACATGAGAATTTTTTAAAATATGTAACCCATAATATGATATTAGACATAGTCTTCATATTTTTAATTAGTAAAAAAGACCATTTTATTTTATATCATTCAAAATTGAACATTGTGCATCAAAACATCTAAAAAAACATCTAGTTATAAAAATTTGTTTGCAATTTTCTATGACTTTCTATTTTTTTAATCAATTTATTCAAATATCTCAATTTTTAGAGTTAATTAATAAATTTTAATGAGATATTTATAGTAATTATGGAAAACAAAATATTACTGTAATGCAATGAAACTTTATATTTGATAAAGAAGACATTATATAACTATAGGTTTTAAGCTTCTAAATTGATAATTACTATTATAAAGAACAATACAGTTTTATAAATATTAAATGATTTTATCAAAATAAAAATGAATATTTAACCAGAAAAATAATTATTATATCAGCACATATTTAGAATTGTTTTGAAAATTTTTCTAATAATCTCAGTTATTAATTACATCAGTATGTTCAAAATTTAAAAAAAAAATTATAATAAAAATTTACTCAGTATATTTCTTAATAGCTTCCAAAATTCGGTTCATTTTATTGTACAAAGTTGTATTAAAAATAAAATAGTAATATTCAATAAATTAATTAACATATACTTTTTGTTATTTATTATAAAATATTAAAAATTGTAATTATTTTTGCCAAATTTTACTAACTTTGATTAAAAGAAATAAAACAATAGAGATTGGGAAAACTTTATAAAATTATATTATTTAAAAATAATAAATTATGCACTTTCTTTTGCATTTTCTATAATGCTGTTTTATTATTAAGATATTTCTAATAATTTTACGGTGTGATAGTCTTCCTCAGAGCTGTAAAATATAATTGTATTATATTTACACAAATATTTAATAATTTTATTTAAAACTAACCATAATACAAGCAAGTATGAAAATATTATTATAATAATTCACAAGCCAGATTTTCAAGTAATCATTTCAGTAAACTTGCAAATAAATACTACCTTTTTAAGTAACATATAAATTGGTATTAATATAAGAAAAGATGGATATTATTTGCAAGCTTATTTTGTCATTCTTTAAAGATCTAGCTTGTGAATTATAATACTAACATTTTTAGACTAAATAGGTTTGGATTATCAACATTATATATTTCATAAACTGTAATTATTTATGAGATTATTAAAAGGGTTAAAATTTTATCTTAATTTTAAAATAACATTATTGTTTTGTTTTTACATATACATATGCACATTCAAATTCTATCTATTTTTTATTTTTTGTTTGAATTTATTTTTAATCTATTTTAATATAGAAGTGCACATATATAAATAACATGTATGTCTATAATTGTATGATTATTTATTTATTTCATATCTATTTCTAATTATTTGTTTATGACTTTATTTAAGTTTCATACATTGAGTAGTAATGTAAAATTATAATTTTATTGATCAACATTGTATATTATTATATAAACATCACATAATCACCATTTCTTATGCTTGTTATAACTGTTATTAAAACAGCCAAAACTCACTATATGTATTGCCACACATAGCAAGCTAGAGTAATCAATGGATGTCAGAAGGTTAAGATACTAAGATCTAGATGCAGTTCTGTCAGATCCAAGGCTTCTCACTGATGAAGGCCACAAGCCAAAAACTAATCTGGGGATATTGGATGAGTAGGCACTAGATGGGGATTTTATGTATAAACCTTCTGGCATCCATTGATTACTCTAGCTTGCTATGTGTAGCAATACGTATAGTGAGTTTAGTCTGTTTTAATATTATATAGTTAAATAAAATAGTTTTTAATATTTACAAAAAGTTGTGAATTTAAACAACTTTAAAATTAATTTTGAATATGCATATTTTAATTATTACTATTATTTATTTTTTATAATAATAATATTATTTGATATTTATAAATAATTATTATATTTATTTATCTTTTTTTCCTTCAAGAAGTAAAGTTACAAAAAAAAATTCGATTTTAAAATTATTTTAGGGTATAATAAAAAAAAAAAAAATATAATTATTTACAAATTCAAATGTTTATATCAAATATTATTGATTAAAATAAGCATATTTAAAATTAGTTGTAAAGGTTTTTTTTTTAAATTATTAGTTTTATTATTTTAAATTAATAACTTTTTATACACATTATTTAAATGTTTATATCAACAAAATTTTAATTTTTATATAAAAAATATTATATATAATGTTAATTAATATTAGTATGATTTTATATTAGAATTCAATGCATAAACATTAAATAAATGTAAAATAATAAAAACAATGTAAATATAAATGTTTAGTGTAGCCAATGAATTTCAACATTTACTATTTCAATATATGCTATAAAAAATAGTAAACAAAGATAAACTTTAATATGTATTATATTCTGATAGGAAAAAAAATCATTTGTTTGTTTCACAATAATTCTCACATATTCATATAGTTCTGTGCAACCAGCCTGTCATGGCAATTTAAGTCAGACAAATTTTCTTCACTCTTCTTTTTTTATATTGGAAATGGTGTCAAAGCATTAATCTAGTTATCAATGCAATTCTTCCAAGTCTAAAAAAGGTCATGAAGTTTTTTATTTAAACATAAAAAAATATTAATTTAAATACAAAAATAAAAAAAACATGTCTTGAACTTATGTTAGTAAAAAGCAAAATCTTGTGAAATAATGTAAAAGGAAAAGGAAATTTAGCAGAATTTAAAAAAATATATATATATAAAAAAAGAATTATTTTGAAAAAGTAAAAACACAGAGGTTAAACTCTTCATGCAGTACCACCAACAACATTAGTCAGGGTAATCAATGGATGCAAAAAGATTTGTACATAAAAACCCAATCTAGTGCCTACTCATCCAATATCCGTAGACTAGTTTCTCATTTGTGGCTTTCATCAGTGAGAAGCTTGGATCTGAGAGCACTGCACCTAGATCGTAGGATCTAATGCAACCCCCCAGCAACCATATTTTATCTTATTAGTTAACTATAAAGCTTTAAGTGCAAAATGAAAACACAATAATGTTTTCAATTCAAGCTCATTAGCTTGTATAGTTGTATAGATCTGAACTCAGTTTGGCATCCATACTTTTTTAATGTTTTTTATAGTTAGCTAATAAGGTAAAAGGTCACTGCTGGAGAATTGCATTAAATCCTAAGATCTAGGTGTAGTGCTCTCATATCCAAGGCTCCTCACTGATGAAAGCCACAAGCTAGAAACTAGTTTGGGGATATTGAATGAATAGGCACAAAATAGGGATTTTATATACAACCCTTCTTGCATTCATTGATTACTCTGGCTTGCACTGGTGGTGCTACTGTATGGAGAGTTTAGCCTCCATGTAAACAGCTTGTGTAAACCTAAAAATGGTGATCATGTGATGTTTAGTGACTTAAAGGAGTGAAAACACATGCAAAAGTTCTTGTACATATAAATACATTAGGTGGTCTCTATTAAATCATTGTATTTTTTAGAATTAAATTATTCTACATTTAAAAATATTTATTTAAGTACTGGCAGTCTCAAAATTTGTATTATAAACATGTCTATCTATCTATCTATCTATCTATCTATCTATCTATCTATCTATCTATCTATCTATCTATCTATCTATCTATCTATCTATCTATCTATCTATCTACCTACCTACCTACCTACCTACCTACCTACCTACCTACCTACCTACCTACCTACCTACCTACCTACCTACCTACCTACCTACCTACCTATCTATCTACCTATCTATCTACCTATCTACCTATCTACCTACCTATCTACCTACCTACCTACCTACCTACATACCTACCTACCTACCTACCTACCTACCTACCTATCTATCTATCTATCTATCTATCTATCTATCTATCTATCTATCTATCTATCTATCTATCTATCTATCTATCTATCTATCTATCTATCTATCTATCTATCTATCTATCTATCTATCTATCTATCTATCTATCTATCTATCTATCTATCTATCTATCTATCTATCTATCTATCTATCTATCTATCTATCTATCTATTTATTTATCTGGTGAATTAAATATTTTCATGGATTGTTATTATAATAATAGAAATAAAGAGATTATATCCCTTCAATATTGTTAGACTAAATTTTTTTATTAACCTATAATAGCTCTTTTATTGGGATTTATGTTGAAGAAAAAGTCCCCATATAAATAGATATAACTTTTGCCTTTTGAGGTTGTGAGAAAACTATTGATTACTACTAACTGACAATTTCCCAGAGACAAAACAAGTTTTCTACATTAACCTATAATAGCTCATATATATTGAAAATCATCAATGTTGTGTATATATGTATGTAAAAGTATTGTACACATACTTGGCAACACTAAAAATATGTATTGCAATCAAAGCATTGTAAAAAATGTGAACTATTTTTCATTAATTTACACAATATACTAAAGAAAAGATGATTGCATTGTTGAATTTTATATAAACATTCATATAAATAGATCAAAACTAAAATCAAATAAATTAATAAAAATATAGAAAGATAATATATGTATGTGTATAGAGTTATATAAAATATAGAAATAAGATTATTGTATAAATGTAATAGATAGATATAGATAATAGATAGATAATGATATATAGATAGATAGATAGATAGATAATAGATGATAGATAGATAGATAGATAGATAGATAGATAGATGTGTAGATAGATAGATGATAGATAGACTTTAGGATAGGGTCATGTGATCTATGAATGATCTATGACTTTTAGACATTTATAGTCTCTGCCAAAAGTCTTATGCAATTTTATATTGCTATGACTACTACTATATGCATGGCTGAAGATCTATCAGCCCCATATAGCTATTTGAGTTGGATAGCTGGGTTTGAAGACATGTACATGTCTGAAAATTTCAGATTTTCCACTCAATAGATAACTTTTAGCTAAGTGCTTAGCTTTGGGTTGGTATTTTTAGATCTAGTGTCTGAACCTACCCTGACACCTCTCTGAGGAGTGCCAAAGCACGAAACCATGGTCAGGGGTTTGGGGAGGGGTTTCTGACAGAGATATTTTAAGTGCTGGCTCTGGCTAAGCATTTATCATAAAGCTTGTAGAGGAATTGGCAATCCTCACTATTTATAACTTACAAGCTTAAGAGATAGGGTCATGTGATCTATGAATTGATCTATGACTTTTATTAAGATTATTGTATATTTGTGTAAATAGAAAAAAATAATACAGAACAAATGTATTTGGCAATTATAAAAAAAAGCTGCTAGAAAATTAAAGTTGGTAAAATATTTTAATAATGAAAAGAATGCTGTTAAAAGTACAAAAGAAAATATATACTTTACTTATTTATTTAAAATAAGCAATAAAAAAATGTTATTTTCATATCATTTTCAAATTTAAAGTATATTTTTCTTGATTTTTACTAATGTTGACATTTCTTAGTAATGGTTTCTAATCAATTAATTTTTTTAAAAAAATGTTGAAAGATACAAATAGATAGAACAAGAAGTTCTTTAGAATGTCTTGATAAACACACAAACAAAATTTTCTCTCATTTTGTATATTGAAAGCCAAATTTGAAAAATTTATCAAAATAATACAAAATTTGAAAAAAAAAAAAGATAATTTCCTTAACTATGTAATAAAGTCAAATAGCTATCTTAATGTCATTTTAACAAAGCAAATTCAATTACTAATTATGAATGTAAAATATAGAAAAAAAATGTATCTCAAGCTAATAAAGTTAAGAATACTCATATTTTAAGTCAATTGTAAATTTTTAAATGTGGAAAAAATATTAAGCGAAGATGTTAACTTGAAATAAAAAATTCATCAAAAAAAAAAAAATCTTAGAATCTTATAATAGATATTAATAAAAAATAAGTAAATTCATTTTCAATTTTAACTATAAAAATAAATCTTCACAATACAGAATTTCAAAATTAGAAAAGTACAATATGAAACAGTTTTGAAAATTGAAATAATTTTGAAGTACACCATTCAATTATTGCAGAATTTTACATACATCTTCCCCCCCTAGTTTATTCCACTGAGTAAAAGACAAGAATTTTTATTTGTATATTTGATTAAATAAATTTTATTAAATCTTTGAGTTAGTTTTGATAATTTCTAAAGATTTTCTGGAAAAATGAACTGAAAAATATTTTAATATATAATAGGTAAAAAAATATGTGCAAAAAATAAAAAAAATAAAATAATATTTAATAATCTTCAAATGTTTTCTTATGGTTGTAAACTGCATTGCAAAATGGCAGTGAAACTTGAAAAAAAAACAACAATTAAAAATATAAGAATAATAATAAAAATAATTAGCTTACACTATAACCTTAAATTAGTTTCTAAAAATATATATATTATATTCCATCAATTGATAAATCTTGGTTCACTTTTTTATGTCCTGGAAAGGTAAGTAGATATATTTAAATACTATAAACTTGGGAACAAAATATCAGAGTGGTCAATTAAAAAATATATTAAGTAGACCATAACAAACTTATGCATGTACCAGAACTTTTTAGTTAGAAAACAGTGTCAGAAAAAAAGACCAAAACTCAATTTTCAAAATGCATTTATTAATAAAAAGTTTAAATGTTAAAAAAAAAAAACAGAGATAAAAATATATTTATATGCATGTTACATGAATAGCTATAATATATATTAGATTTTCAACTGGATACACCATATAAAATCAAAAAAAAAGATTGCAAACTATATGCTACAAGTTAATTTTCAAATAGAGAAAAGATATGGTAACAGCTACACTTTTAGTATCAAGTTGCAATAGTATTACATCAATTCACACTAAAAAAACTGCATAATCTGAGTATAATAATGATGACACATTTAACAACAAAATAATTATATTGTTAAGAATTGTGAATTTTTAGAAATGTGTACATCTGAAAGCAAAAATTGCTATTCAAAGCTAATTTTTGATAATTAATAAAATGGAAAAAATACAGCATCAGTTATTCATAGTAAAAATAATTATTAAACCGTTATATTTATTTCATAATTAAGTAAATGTAAATAAGCAATACATTTTTTAAAGTAATTTTTTACAGAAAACTTCTTTATATATATATATGAATGCAGTAATCTCTCTATACTCCTAGCCATCTTTCCACAATTATTTGAAAGTGCGGAAATTACAAAATATTTTATATTATGTGTGTAATATATATATTTACGATATAGTTTAGGTTAATAAACATAATGTCAACACATCAATTAAGATAATGAAGAGAGATAGAGCATATTAACATAGGTACATATTCAACAAAATAAAAACAGTTACATTTATCATTCTTATAATCACAAAACTTAATGCTTGGCCAGTCATCATTAAATACTGTTCAGATTATTTCATCAATTGATAATTCATTCTTATTAAACATTTAACAACATCTTCCAACATCTTTTCATATTACACTAATTATCATTAATTATGCTGCATATTGCCATAACCATTAATTTTATGCTTTAAAGTCATTTTAAATAAAACTTTATTCAGTATTTACTCATGAGTACAAAACAATGTTTTTATAATGACAGAAAAACACACACACTCTATTGGGGACATGAGATAACGAAATAAATTGACTCACAAACAATTCATGATATCATTTATTCAGATAGTCACAACAAAATTTATAAATTCAAAGATATAAATTTTTATTTTAAAAAGTCAAAAAATAAAACTTGCTCTTCTAATTTTAAATATAGGGATTTGAACTCAGACTTCTAATTTTAATATATTTTTTAAAACTAAAGTTTATTAAAACTACACATAGCAATATCCTAAATATAACTAAGGTGATAAATAGTTTTTAAAATGCAATAAACCAAGTAATATATAAAGCTAAAAAAAAGCAATTACATATGATCATATACTTGTATTCTAAGAAAAGGATTATAAAAATCTTTTATTTGAGATCTCAACCAAGTGTACATCCTCTTTTTTAATCACTCTCAGAAAAGTTTTATGTTATTTAAATTGAGATATATTTGTTGTTTTTATACTTTTTTATATTTGTAAAATATGTTTTATTTTTATGTGTAATCTATTTGCTACCATTTCATTATATAAACTTTACATATTGAAATAAATAATAAAGTTTTTTCTCTTAAATATAAGTAAAGTAACCTTTAAATAAAGATCCTGTTCAAAAAGAAGATATTTACAATTCCCATAGAGGAGCAAATGAGGAATTGAATTACTCTCTCAATAAAGATAGCTTCATACCAAGTTACTGATGAATATTTGATGGTTCTTGAGTTGACTATAGATCATTTACTTAAGAGAAAAATTCTAAGCCTTTTTCACTTGAACTGGAATTGAACCTAAGGTTGTAGGTATGGCAGATATATGTGCTCCACATCACAAGCTCCTTTACTTCTTATATAAGAGTATGTGCGGTATTGAATTTTTAAATGAAGATCATTATTCTCAATGAAAAAGATGGACCTCATATTCATTTTCCATATATAGAAATAATTACTATTTTATTTTTTTTACTCATAAATTCCCCTAATTACATTTTAATTATTTAGGCAGAATTTATATATATATATATTTAAAATTTCTTTTTGATTTTGATTAATGCAGCTTTCATCTCAAAAAGTTTATGATCTAAATGTCTATGTTAGTGGGTATTTGCAGTTTGGAATTGAGATGAGAGATGCCGTGATACAGTGATATATACATCATTTTTGACTATTATTGATCCACTGCAGAATGATGGTCTCTTCAAGTTCAATCCACCTTTCTTCAATATTTAGCCTCTCTTCTCTAGCATATTTCTTTATTTCATGTATTTACCTCACAAGTGGCTTTTTCTAGGTCTTTTATAGATATATACTCACATAAAATTTTTATCAGCATTCTTGAAACATGAATAAAGATATCTAAAAAAACCACTAACTAAAAAAAAAAAAATTATATCTAAAATATAATGCATTTATAGAAAAAAAAATGGTATTGGACTAACAACATTATGTATGTTTAAAAAACGTGTGTGTATATATATATATATATATATATGTTGAAACTAAGATCATGGGTTGCATATGTAAAAGACATATTTTGCAGGTTCGTCCGTGTTAAAAAAATTTTAAATATTGATATTCCGACGTTTCGACTTGATCACACAAGTCATCCACTGAGTGATAAAAGGTAGAAAGACAGTTGTAGAGGTGCTACAATCACTGATTTGAATAAATGTTAAAGTTCCACCAATAGCAAAAATGTTAAATTTAAGAATGTTTTTTAAAAAAATCTTTCAAAATAGAAGGAAGTTTGCATGTATCATCTCACTTATTGATACAATCTGGCCTTTTAAGTATCTTAATGGCTTCTCTAATTTTGCACTGGTAGAGATTATCACATCTGGATATGATTCTGGCAATAGAAAAATCATTTTTATGACCTGAATCTATAGTATGGAGTGAGAGGGCTGATGATGATGAGTGTTGTTTAACTGCATTAGTATGCTCAAATCCTCCTAACACTGATGCGATGATTACTCATACCTATGTAAGAAACTTTACAATTTTTACATGAGATTTGATAAACACCATGAGATTCAAGAGGGATTAAATCCTTAGGCTTGGTTATTATATTGCTGATCTTTTGATGAGTAGAAAATGCTGTATCTATATTATAGCATTTTAATATATGTCCAATACTGTCTGTAGTTCCTTTTACATATTGAACACAAATCCTAATAGCTGATTTATCATCTTTTTGTTTCCTATTTTGTCCATTTTGGGCTTGAAATAAGGCTTTTTTTTATAAATTTATAATTATAACTATTTGCTAATAAAACACTATTAATATGATTTATTTCTTCTTTCAGATGTGAATTATCTGAAAGGTTAATTGCTCTATTTAAAAGAGTTTTGGCTACAGAAACTATCTAAGTTGGGGGATGAAACCGCAAAATACGCCCTATATATATATGGATCTCCACTGTCACCTGTAATTGCTGATCTTTTCATGAATAATTTTGAAAGTCAAGTATTATGCGCAGCTACTAAAAAACCTATTTGACTTAGATATGTGGATGATACATTTATCATATGGCTTCATGGCATTGATGCCTTAAATTCTTTTCTTGTTTTATAAATAATTAGCATCCAAATAAATTTACTATGGAAGTGGAAAACAACAGATCGCTTTCTTTTCTAGATGTTTTAATTGCAAAAAAATGTGATGAAACATTATCAATATCAGTTTACAGAAAATCCACCCATACGAACAGATATCTTGATTTTAATTCTCATCATCATCCTGCACAAATTTTTTCTGTAGCAAAAAATCTTTTGACTAGAGCTTATAATTTATCTGATAAAGAACATCTTACTCAAGAAATAGAACTTAAAAAAAAAATTCTACTTTATAATAATTATAATAAAAACTCATATGTAAGGCTTTACATAACATTAATACTAAAAAGAAAAAAGAGGATAGAATTGACAATTCCTCTTTTAATAAAGTAATTTTACCTTACATTAAAAAGGTTATTGATAAAATCAGTAGAAGACTATCTTGTTTTAATATAAAAACGACTTTTTCTATTGGCAAAAAAAAATTGGTGATTTTTTATATAAACCTAAAGACAGAATATTTTTGGAATACCAAGGAGTTTATGAAATTCCATGTTTTCAGTACTCAAAAAGCTATGTGAGTCAGTCTAATGGATGAATAAATGTCAGAATTAAGGAACATAGAAATGCTTTTAATCAAAAAATTAGCACATCAGTTTTTACTTCACATTTTTTAAAAATTGGTCACAAACCTGATATTGACAATACAAAAATGCTTGTTAATTTGGAAAGATATGATTTAAAAACCATGAGAGAGTCAATTGAAATATTAGAGACCTACTCATTTAAATAGGGCTGACAAAGCACAAAATATTTTAGCTATGTGGAAACCTCTCATTTTATCTAATATTAACTTGAAATTAATAGGTGAAAAAACTGAGTGAAATAAACATTTTGATAAGCCTCATATTGTGAATGCTGAACTACTTCAAGTTTAATCTTACTTCTCATCTCACACTGAGTCACGTTATTGTTTGAGATCTAATGATTATTCTTTCAAAAGTTAACCTTGATAATGGCGGTTGCTAGTCCATCAAAATATCGGATTGTAATGCAAAATAATACACAGTTTGCATCCAAAAATATTATATATATATCTTTAATTGGATTTAAAATTTATAATCGTATTAGTAATGATATTATAATCTCTAATCTAGTAAATAATTAATAATATTTATTTATCTAAAATGGATGATATCAAAAGTATAATAACTTCAGAAAATTTTATAAACCAAATTGTAATAATTTAATATATATTCACTTGTTATACTTATGACTTCAAACAAGCTTAAAATATACATTTTCAGGTAGCTAATTTAGCTAATTACTCATCTATTGGTTAGTAATTAGAAATTCAGATATTCATATCTAAAACAATAAAAAAATCATTAACATCATCTTTAACCATGGAGTTAACTTATTTAAAGCTGTTTGACCTTTTTAACTATTGAATAAAACCGTATTTAGTTGACAGAAATTAGATACCTGAATAGTACCAAAGTTTTCTAGAAAAACTCTGTTTCCTTAAAAATTCTCCAAGATTTTCAAATGCGAGGTAATTCATGCAATAAACACTGCATCATGAAATATTTACTAAAATGTGTACACTATAAAAATTCTAGATAGTTTTGATGGGAGTTGATATTGGTCTATATTCTTGTTGAAAACTTTTAATCTTAAATAAAGATAATTGAAAACATACACATATATATTCAATGTTCATTCAGATTAAGTAATGTAAATATCTTAATGAACTTTATACTATATTACTAATACAATTATACTTAAAAAATTGTTATGAGAAAGACCAGCTCTAGCCATCCATCACTGCTAAGCAAATATTAATGCTTTTATGTAGTATATATATATTGTATATATATATATATATATATATATATATATATATATATATATATATATATATATATATATATATTTTAATAAAGACAACAAAAGTATATACTAAATATCTAAATAATAAAGATATAATCAGTGAATAAAAGTGAAAAAGAAGATACTAGAAATTAAAGGTTATCATCTTTTTATCAGTTTTACTAAGCATTACAAAATGTCAACATTAAACTCAAATGAACAATAATAATCATATGATGGGTTTAAAAGAGATCATAGTGCAGTTGGCAGTATCTAAATATTAAGAAGTATTATTGAAAAGAATAGTGAATATGAGTTGCCATTTTGTATTGGATATGTATATTATAGGCTGCAGAAAGGAGTTTTGCTATTAACTGAAAGGAGACCCTTTGATTCCTCTTGGAGGCCTTAAAGGAACCAAGCAGGGCAAATTCCTAATGTCCACTCCATACGTTCTTGTCATTGCAGCTGTTATTACTATGTGATTATTCATATAGTATACGAACATGGATGGGCTGCTCACCAACATGCATTAGCCAGTGTGGTGAGTTTATTGGCTTTTTACCTCTGAGTTTAAGATCAAGAAACACCATGGTCTTTCTTCTCAGTACCTGATAAGGCAGAATGAATGCCATTTGATGACGACTTTTTATTTAGGTACTTACAACTGCAGATCACTTTCAAGTGAAGGAAGATTGCAAGAATTAGAAGAAGAACTCTCTTATATTAAATGGGACATTATTGGACTTTGTGAAGTTAGAAGAAAAGGTGAAGAGACAATTGATTTAAAAAGTGGACATATACTCTATTATAAAGGCACAAATATTGGAAATACAAGTGGAGTAGGATTCATTATAAATAAAAAGTGGAAGAACAATATTGTGGAGATTGATGGTGTATTGGACAGAGTGGCAAGATTAGTTATACAACTTAATAGCAGATACCAAATGCAGATAATTCAGGTTTATGCCCCAACAAGTTCTCATAGTGATGAAGTAGTAGAAGATTTTTATATGGATGTACAAAAGGCTTTTGATCAGAGTAAACACTATTTTAAAATTGTTATGGGAGACTTTAATGCTAGAATTGGTAAAAAAATGAAATATGAAAGTGCTGTGGGTAATTTTGGTTATGGTAATAGAAATGAGAGAGGACATAGACTTGTGGAGTTTGCAGAAAAAGAAAAACTTTATATTATGAATTCTTTTTTTGAGAAAAATGTTAAAAAGAAATGGACATGGAAGCATCCAAATGAAGGTACAGCAGAATTGGATCATATTTTGACTAACAGGAAATACATATTTCAAGATTGTAATGTTCTTAATAAATTTAACACAGGAAGTGATCATCGATTAGTAAGGTGTAAGATACATGTTAATGTAAAACTAGAGAGACAAAAATTATTAAGAAAAACAATATTTACAGTTGATATTCCTAATCTTCAGAAACATTCTAATGAATTTAAATTAGAACTTACAAATCGGTTTCAAGTATTAGTAGATTTTGAACATGATTCAGATTTGAATGAAATTAATATGAAAATAACTGATACACTTTTGAAAACTGCAACAAAGATAGCTGGTAGAAAGAAACAGCAATTGACCAATAAAATTTCTACTGAGACTAGAGAATTTATGAAGAAAAGAAGGAATATGAAGATATACAAAAATGATGCATTAAAAAGAATTGAATATCTCAAATTTTGTAAAATGGTGCAGAAAAGAGTTGAAAATGATATAAGAAAGTATAACTGTGAACTAGCAAGGAAAGCTGTAGAAGAAAATAAAAGTCTTAAGAATGTAAAACAACATTTTGGTATTGGTAGGAAATTTATATCTGCAATAAGAAAAAAAGATGGAATTATTACTAAAAGGAGAGATGACATCATGAAATTGGTAGAAGATTTTTATCAAGAATTATATAGTAATAAAGAACAAGTACCTCCTATATCTATTACATCTTCCAAATTGCTCAGAATTTTAAATGAAGAAGTGAGACATGCAATTAAATGTATGAAGAAAGGAAAGGCTCCAGGTAATGATGGAATTATAATTGATATATTAAAAGAAGCAGGTGAAGAAATAGAAATTTTTTTTAGCAAAGTTATATACCAAATGTCTAAATGATAAAGATGTACCGGAAGATTGGAAGAATGCAGTAATAATATTAATATTTAAAAAAGGTGATAAAGAAGATATTAGAAATTACAGACCTATCAGCCTTTTATCAGTTTTATATAAAATTTTTACCAAGATAATTACAACTTGTCTACAGAGAACTTTGGATTCCCACCAACCAAGAGAACAAGCTGGATTTAAAAGTGGTTTTTGTACAGTAGATCATATCCAGGTATTGAGAGAAGTTATAGAAAGGACAAATGAATATGAGTTGCCATTATGCTTAGGATTTGTAGATTATGAAAAGGCATTTGATTCTATAAACATTTCTTCAGTGATTAAAGCATTAGATCATATAGATCCAGGATATTGTCATATTTTAAAGAATATTTATAAAAATGCAACAGCAACAATTAGATTACATAATGACACTGGGAAAGTCAACATTGAGAAAGGTGAAGACAAGGTGACTCCATATCTCCAAAACTTTTTACAGCAGTGCTGCATGAAGTATTTTGTGGATTAAAATGGGAAACTAAAGGAGTGAAAGTAAATGGTGATTATTTAAGTCATTTAGATTTTGTAGATGATGTAGTTGTTTTTGCAAATAATGCTTCAGATCTGCAGGAAATGTTGCAGGAATTATCAGATGAAAGTAGGAAAGTAGGACTAAAGATAAATGTTAAAAAGACTAAAGAAATGTTTAATCGATTTGCTCAAAATATGAAAATAAAGATTGATTATGGTGAATTAGAAGAAGTTAACAGTTACAAATACCTTGGTCAGATTATTAATACAGATGGAAACATAATGGAGGAAATCAATCATAGAATTAAACTTGGTTGGAGTGCTTTTGGTAGAAATAACTTGATACTAAAAGGAAATATGCCTATGTGTTTGAAAAGGAAGGTTTTTAACAAATGTGTTTTACCAGTTCTTACTTATGGATCTGAGACTTGGACACTTAATAGAAGAGCAATTCAGAGACTTCAGACCACTCAAAGAAGTATGGAGAGATGTATGTTGGGAGTAACAAGAAGAGATCGTAAACGCAATGTATGGGTAAGAGAACAAACAGGTGTTACTGACCTCATTGAAAAAATTAAAAGATTGAAGTGGAGTTGGGCTGGACATATTGTTAGAAGAGATGATAATAGATGGACAATTGAAATTTTAAACTGGATTCCAAGAGATTGTAAAAGACCCAGAAAGAGACCACATGTGAGATGGATGGATGAAATAAGAAAGTGTGCAGGGGTGATGTGGAGAAGAGAAGCTAAAGATCAGAGAAGATGGATTAAACTTGGAGAGACCTTCATCCTGCAGTGGATTGATAATGGTTGATAATGATGATGATGTATATTATAAAAGGACATTTAATTCTATAGGCACTTCTTTGGGTCACAAAACATAAATCTGAAATGTTTTTCAAAATAAAGCAAAATGACTAATTATATAATAATACTAAAAAAATTGATATTTATTATCATATATCACAAATAATTTCATATTTCTTCAAATCTTTTTGCAACATTTATAGTTTATTTAAATTATTTTGATTTTGCATATGATAGTATATGTGTTTTGTTTTTTTTTTGAAAATAATGCTTTGTACTTCATAAAATATTATAAGTGTCAAAACAAAAAATAAGGCTAAAGAAAATTGCTGAAAGGCAAAACAAGTTATGTTTAATATATTTTCAAAAAAGAAGAAAACAAAAAGTAGTAATTTTTTCAATAAGTTAACATTGCACATACTTTGATGAAATTATTTAATATGGATGGAAATATACTGAATAAATTAATCATAGAATTAAACATAGATAAAATGTGTTTTGAAGAAAGAAATTTGCCTTTGTTTTATCAAGACATTTATAAATCTGACCCTTGGACACATAATATGACTGCAGACCACACAGTGAAATATGGGAAGGTGTATATTGGAATTAATATAAAGTAACAACAAAATACATGAGAGAAAAAAAACAAACAGATATCATTGATATAAAATTTAAAAAGTTGGGGGAATAGCTGGGATGGACATTTCTCTAGAAGAAATGACAGTAAAACACAATTGGAGTTTTATATTGAATCTCAACTTTTGTTAGATATTATCAATGAGATAAGGCATATATAAATAACAAAAACTGAATTAAACATGGAGAGACCTTTATATTGCAATAGATTGGCAATGATTAGCAGTTATGATGAAAATGATATAGTATTCTATTTCATAATTGGGCAAAGAACAACATATACATGTATTAAATTTTAAAAGAAAAATTATATTTTGTTGATTCCAACTATTTGAAATATGATCTCAATTCTTTTCATTACTCACCTTTGCTTTCAACTGAGACATTTTTTATTTGTGCGAATCTGACTGTTAATCAATAATGACAAAAAGCCAGATGATCACCTGACATGAAATTAATCAGAGCAAGGTAATGGGCTATTACTTTTAAGAATAACCAAAATAGCAAACAGAGCTGTCCAGCGGAGATAGCAGTTTAAAATTGATTCTACTTCTTATTGAAATAATGTTTTGCATGTGTTATTTAGTTTTCAAAATTACATTTAGAAAAGTTTTAAAATAGCAAGTTTAAACTAGCCTTGTTGCTCATATAAATGATCTCTTGATGAAATAGAAAAATAATTACAAGAAATGATTTACATTATAACAAAAATGTTAATATATAATATTATATATAAATAAAAATACATCATCATTAGTTATCTTTAACAAAAGCAGATATTGAACAGAAACTTCACACCCATCTCCAAGACAGTGTTTCTACCTTCAAACATTTATAAATACTTTCTACCTTTATATCAATTATCAATTTTTTTTTCTCCCCACAAATTGTCTCCATATCCCCTTCAAAATTTCTCTGCAAACTAGGTATATACTTAATAATTTCTTTAACAAATATTATCTTACAATTTGTTTTCTTCTATACTTCAATGATGTAAATTTTATTTTTTCAATATCTCCTTACTATTCTTTTCAAATAAACAACATGACAGCTTCCAAACTTTTACATTTCTTTTCTTACTAACATACAAAAATAACTTTATATTCATATTAAAAACAATCATTGCAATTATTTTAATACACCTTTACTCTGCTTAATAATGAATCTTTATGTGAGAATTCCCGACAGTAATTATTATTAATTTATTTCCATTATTTTGATTTATATACGATTGTTCATTACAAATATTTTTAAAAAAATATTTTGTAACTTTTTAAAAAAAATAACCTTCAGTTTTTTTCAAAATAGTGACTATGATTGATGATGTTAGAGAATAGTAATTACATTAAAACTATATCAGACAAAAACAAAATGGTGAAACTCATGTTAAAAAAGTAGAGAACAGAGTTATTAATTATATAGTATACAATATTATGTTTATAGAATTAAAATACAATTAATGTATTTTATCTAATTTTCATCTAGTATTTTTGTAAGATAATCAGTGCTTTCATTTATAACATATTCAAAACAAAAGATTTTCATCATGAACAATTAAAAAAGTAAAAAAAAAACGTCAGTTTTATTCAGTGCAGTAAATAATCAAAAACATAGTTTGATCACAAAGAACAACAAAGTGCATTAATATTAAATTTTAAAATCTGTATATTATATAAAGTATATTCACTCAATCAGTGTTTTGGTTTAATGTTTTCTTGAGTGTTATTTAGCTTGTGTCAAAAATATGTTAGTCATAATTATAAACTAGGCATCATAATTGTAAATTAATTAAAAAAAAATAGAAACAAATAATTTTCTGCATTACGCAATTACTAACTGATTTTATATAATCAAAGGTTATTAAACATAAATTAAAAATATCATTTATTTCATCAATTTAAAGCAATAATATTGTAAATTTGTTACAGAAAATGGCAGCTTTATCATAAAAGTAAAGAAAAAAAAACCTTTACAATATTGGCAAAAAAAAAGCAAACATTTATATTATTAAAACTTCAGCAATCAAGTCTAGATTACATTTCTTAATCAAGTTTTTGTTTAATTTCATGGCATTTATATTTATGAAATTTAAAAAAAAAAAAAATTAACAGCAATGTAAAAATGTGTGCTTTATTGGTTAGTTATTATAAAAAGAATAAATTTTTATAATAGAACATAAATTGTATCAAAATAAATTTTAAAATGTATGTTTTTTTTTTTTATATTTTAAAATATACATTGTCTTCAATTTTTTTCTTTATGCTTTAATTTAATGAATCATGCATTAGGCAATATTCTCTCATTGGATAAAAAGCTAAATGATAGACCATGAATAAAAACATTTTTTAAAATTACAGAATGTTTTTATACACTATATTTATTCACAACTCAGTATTTTTTTAAATAATATTCTTAGTAAAATGTTCATTAATTAATTAACACTTTTTACAATTTAAGTTTTATTTTTTAAATCAAATATTTATATATTTTGAATTAAAAATAATAAATTACTTCTTCCTGTAGGAACTCATTGTAATTATCTATTTTTAAAGTGAGGTTTTGATTTATGATGCTCTTTGAGGAATTGATTATTATCATTAAATGGGGTAAATATATAGTTTTTCAACTACTTTCATCATTATACAAATAACATCTTAAATATTTAAAACATTACCATGCTCTAAATCTTTCTACCTGCCATTTTTAATCCATATCATCTACACATTGTAATCATTTGTTGAACTTAGATAAAATAAATGTTCATCTCAAATTTTCTATAAATTTCATCAGAACCCAATTAATGTTATGTTAATGACATTCTTAATATCTTCAAGCACTATCATATTTACAGAAAAAATAATGTAATTAATCTCATATTATGCTAACTTTAGCTTTATCAAAACCAAACTAAATAAAAATATGTTTTCATAAATATTAAGCAGACTAGAATATAATCAGAATTCCCTGTTTTAAATTTTACCTATATCTATTTACTTGTTTTAAGTATTTTTATGGCAATAAATATTAGTTGTACTTAGCTTAATAACCAAAACAATCAGATCAAAAGTTTGATATATATATGTAAAATAAATAAAATGTCCGTTAATTAAAAGCAAAAATGTAATTATAATTAAAATAATAAGTTTAATGGTTTACAAACTATTACAAACAATCCTTAAATTTACAGAAGTACTTTCTTCAGTTAATTTCTTAAACCTCCTTCAACTGCCATTAAATTCAAAAACAAAAGTGGAAGCAAACGTCATCAATTCAAATTCCATGAATCTCATATTGTAATGTTAGCAGCTTGTCGATTTATTAAATGCATTTTATTACTGTTTATAAAAATTGCCTCTTGAATTTTTTTTTTACTATGATTTCTCTCTTCATGAAGAATTTTCACATTTTCAAAATCAAATTTAAATTTATATTTATATGTTTTTTTGTGATGATGTTTGCTTTCACTTTTGTTTTTGAATTTAATGGCAGTTGAGGTAGGTTTAAGAAATTAATGAAAGTACTTCTGTGGATTTAAGGATTGTTTGTAATAGTTTGTAAACCATTAAATTTATTATTTTAATTATATATATATAAAATAAATAAAATGTCCATTAATTAAAAAAAAAATTGTAATTATAATTAAAATAATAAATTTAACAGTTTACAAACTATTACAAACAATCCTTAAATCCACAGAAGTACTTTCAGTTAATTTCTTAAACCTGCCTCAACTGCCACTAAATTCAAAAAACAAAAGTGGAGCAAATGTCATCAATTCAAATTCCATGAATCTCATATTTTAATGTTATCAGCTTGTCGATTTATCAAATGCATTTTATTCCTGTTTATAAAAATTGCCTTTTTAATTTTTCTTTTACTATGGTTTCTCTCTTAATAAAGAATTTTCACATTTTCAAAATCAAATTTAAATTTATATTTACATGTTTTTTCGTGATCAAAAAAAAAACCAAAGAAGATATAAAATGCATTTAATAAATTGACAAGCTGCTAACATTAAAATATGAGATTCATGGAATTTGAATTGATGATGATTGCTTCCACTTTTGTTTTTTGAATTTAATGGCAGTTGGGGCAGGTTTAAGAAATTAACCGAAAGTACTTCTGCGGATTTAAGGATTGTTTGTAATAGTTTGTAAACTGTTAAATTTATATATATATTAAGATTAATAAGCCTCTTATTAGACATTCATTAATATAAATTGACCAAATCTAATTAAGCTAAATTTTTTAAAAAATGAGAAATATAAGAAAATCTTAATATTATAATAAAAAATAACCATATGATTAGTTGCTAAGAAAATCATGAAGGATGAATGTATGTAAATGTCATTTTGACTGCAACATCTACTGTCAAATTATCAACTGAGATTTTTTTTTCACTCTTTCCAATTGAGAATTAATCCAAAAATTTCTAATTCTTAAGTTCATTATTTTATTCCTGCTTTAAATGTCAAAAACCATTTTAGAATCATAACTTTTTACTGTATGTCAATTTTCTACTTAAATCTCATCCTAATAACTTTGAATAATCAATAATTAACATATTGTATTGTGTTTAAATACCCATCTTCTGATTTTTGGCTTTTAGTTTTATTAATAAATGAGACTTGGAATTTTAAACTGGAAAAAAATGTTATGTACTTAAGTACATTTAACTAATCAAGTTAAAATCTGAAATTTAAAACACTCTAAGATTGTGAATTCAAACCATTTTACTTAAATAAATTATTATAAAATTGATTCTTTAGCAATTATTTATTAATTGTAGGTACATTTTCCTCCTGGGCAGGAATGTTAATAATAACAAATAACTTAATTCCTTCATTTACACAACACTATGACATTTATAATCAGCTGAGTAATCAGTAAGCATCAGATAGTAATACATTTAAATTCTCATACCATATATAGGGGTAAAAGATATCAATATTTAATAAAAACATTGATATTTAGCTATTACATGTCTTTGAACAAGTTGTCTTGAGTCCATAACAGTATGATGTTTTGAATTTGAGATTTTTAACTTAATCAATTTAAAGGTGATTGCTAATGGCATCTATTTACTTCCATATTTGAATTCCAAGCCTCATTAATAAAGATAAAAACCAAAAACTGGATTGAGGGATTTAAATGCACTATTTTTTGGTAATCAATAACTATTAAAGCTTATTATATCCAGAACAAAAATATATATTTGCTCTGATTTAATTACATTTAGAACAAAAAAAACTTATTAAACTTCATATGATAGCTCTAAAGTAATAGCAATGACTGAGTGATAGCAGTTAATGGCAGACTTTTTTGCCTATATATATATATATATATATATATTTTAATATATCTTATGAATGGACTGTGTTTAATATTTCATTCAAAGTTTTCCAAAAGGTCTTCAATATTTCAATATAGTTGTAGTAAATATTTGTATAAATTTTAAAATTGCTTCCATAAATAATTATGAAAAAGAGAAAATATTTATTGATTTAAAAAAAAAACTGGCAATGCTGATTTAATATTTATAAAATTAAATATCTACATACCTTTGACTGGATTGATTTAACTTTTGCTGCCTTCAAAATATAACTGAAATCAGCCACTCTATAAAGGTTTGATTAAAAAGTGAAATTTATTTTTATGTATAACCAAATTTTATTTTATTTCTGATGACTTTAAATAGATTTTATATTAGCTATTCATTATTTTATAACATTAAATGTTTTGATGTATATTGTGAGAGTACCACATGAGCCTCACCTAAAACAATTTGATTCTTTATGAATTTACCTGTGCCTATATCAAATTAACAGATATAACTCACACCTATCTTAAGCTTTTCATATATCAGCTATATACATAAACTAATTAAATATTAAAATAATAATTCTAAAAATAAATTATTTTAATATATTTATATGCATAAATAAATAAATATTTCCAACTAATAGTATTTTTTTATTAACCAAAACTTGACATTGACAAATCATTAAGTCAACATTGTTTTTTATCAGTTGAAACAAAGGAAATAAATGTTTGGAGTTCATTACAAATTGTATATTTAAACAATAGAGAGTGTGAGCATGATTATGTGATATGCTTTCGGAAATTAATCTAAGTATAAAAATGAACTAATATTGTGATAATAATAATCTTCTATTTAGTTATTGAAGCAATAACTACGTCGTAGGTAAATTTAAATGTGTTTGAATTTAGAACACATTTAAGAAAAAAAGAAGATTCACTATTTTAAAACTTTCTTCAAGTAATTAATTTACTTACTTTTAATATTATAAAAAGCTAAAAAAATAATCATTTAAATTGACAAGGTTATAAGAGAAATCAACGTCTTCGAAATGAGTTTTCAAAATATATGTTTAAGAAGACAAAAATTTACAAAGATGTTCTCTAGCTAGACAATTTATGGCAAGGATTTCTGCTGATGCTTTAAACCTGAATATGTAAATTTATTCCTACTTAATGCCTAAAATATAATCATCATAATTTCCTATAAAAAGCTGTATTAATAATGGACTATTTTATTGAAGAAGATGTTAAATATTTTACTATGCAAATATTTAAAAGAATGAATATTTGGATTACCTCTTCGAAGGATGATCAATGAACTTTTTCTTTCAATATTCATCATCATTTTATTTTGCCTAAGGAGGAATATAAAACCATTATTCTTTCTCATCTTGGAATACTTTATTGTGTACTTTAATAACTCTTAAACTTTATTTCCTTTGGGGATAATTATATTTACATGGAAAAATTACTTCATATATTAAATTGGAGAACTGATAAGATGAACATTTTGTTTTTATTTATTTAATAAAATCTAGATGTTGATATTTTGATATATGCTCTGATGAAAGCAACGGTTGACTAAGGTAAAAGTTTTTAAATTATTTCAATTTGGAAGTAAGTTTTATTATATTCCAAATTGAACCTTACCTGACAATTATCATAATTTCTTTTTAATCAATAACATAATTAATATAAGAATACATTCTATTGTTATTCTAGTGTGAATGGATGTTATCTGGTACAAACATATAACACACACTGAATCATTTTATTGACACAACATGTAGATTTATAATGTATGGTGGTATTATTTATTGTATACATGATTTTAAATTATATATATGTAAATAATTACATTATGGTTTTTTTTGGATGTTAAATAGTTTATTATTGTATTATATATAAGCACAAATTATAATTCCAAATTTTAATATTTTTAATTATTTACGTGATAATATTTTTGTTTCTATTACTGATCAAAATGTGTTAAACTTGATTTTAAAATTAAACACATCTCATTTGTTTATTTTATTTAGTCATTTTATAAAACCAATAATTATAAATATACATACTCATGCATATATATGTTAAATCAACTTAATGATTTAATATTTATAAAGAAGTTATATATAGCTTATACTAAATTTATCATTACTATGGAATATTTGTGGAAATGCCTGAAGAGAGTCAATTGTGATTTCTACTCTGAGCTCGAATTCTGAGAGTAACGAGGTTATTAATAGAGGAGTGGATTGGATTATATTTTAAATCACATCATCCATGGCATTCTATAAGAAGACTCAAAGTCCAAATATAGTTAGATGTGACTTCCTTGAGTCCTGAAAAGGATTGTCCTGTTACAATATTAACAAACTCATTTTCAGCAGTTATAATATTCAAGAATATTAAATGCTGTTGTTGTTAGTTTTAGTTTTTTCATTCTTACCTATTTTACTATTTACACACTCTTTGATGATAAAAACTGGTAAAATAAATATTGTTGTAATAGTTTAAAAAATCTGAAGATGTCAGTATTTTACAGAGAAAATACTATAAATGAACCAACAACACTATTGATTGGTAGATATTTTAAGAGAGAGGTTGCAAAACTATTTGTAAACTCTTATTCTACTGTTGCTAGCAGTGAACAAAAAATATTTTTCCATAGTTTATTTAAATATTTATAATTGCTTTTTAAAATATTTGTATAGTAATTATTAAAAAAATAAATAATTTTATGATTATACTTATAAACATGTTTTATCTTTAAAAATACAAAGTTAAGAAATTTGGATGAATGGTAAAAATAAAATTACAAATGCAATTTCAAAATTTTGAACTGAACTTAATAGCTTTATAACAACAAATAATTTATTCAGGCTTTAGAAATGAAATTCAATTAACTTAATTTCATTCATTAATTTTTTTTAACATTGTTATTTCAGTAATCATTGAAAATGATAAAAAGTTATTGATTTCATTACATATTTTATTTTATTATTTTTTTCTATATTTGAAAAGTTCAAATATGATTTTTTGCAGCTTACATTTCTAATAAATCAAATATAATTTATTGATTCATAATATAAAATAAAAATTTTAATACTAAAATACAATTTTGAACTATAACTTAAATTACCACTAGGAATAGATATAAAAAATATTGAAATGTGGAAGGATTACATTTTGCATTATAAATCTTGAAAGCTTTATACCAATGAAGCAAATCCCAGATTGACATAATGAGTGAGTAGATGATAAAATATTTATTCTTATTATAAAAGAAATAATCATATAGTCAGTTTATCAGGAAATCAAATTATATCCAATTATCAAACCTGATTGATTGAATGTAACAAATCCTCTCAATTGATAAAACAGATTTTTCTTCTACTTCAGACAGAAATTGTTTCAGAAATGTTTAGTTCTCAAGTTAAATGCACAAAGCTTTGTTTTTGATTAAATCACATTGAAGGTGAAAAGATACTTTGAATGATTTCAAATAAAAGTCCATATAATCTGGATTATATATGTCAAAAGTATCACACCTAATCCCATGCTACATGCTGAAAGCACCAAAAATCATTATAAAACTTTGGATGAGAGATACAACAGCATAATGTGGAAATTATTGGTTTTTCGCACAAATGCAGTTCTCACCTATTATCAAATGTTCACCAATTTATTGTTTATCTGAAGTTGTTTTTAGTAAATAATTCAGAATGTTTGCAATTTTAGGAAGATTGTGCAATTTTCATTGCACTATTTTGCTCCTGATTTTGGATACTGTTATTAAGCCACCAAAGCAGATATTTGTATGTAATATTGCATTATTATTATTATTATTATTATTATTATTATTATTATTATCTTGGAAATAATGCTTTATTTTTGTTTATTAAAATGACTTGACAGCACAAAAATTTGTATGAATATAAACTGCATAGCTAGTTTACATTGGTATTCCTGATTGCTATGCTACATCATATGCAATAAGAGATATATCAGCATAGTTGAAAAAATGGAACAGCAGTAAAATTTAGGCATTATTGATTCTTTAAATGAATGACAGAGACATTCTAGGATCAGTTAATTTATTTGTTTTTTCTATGCAAGAATTAGGCAATCAGTAATACTGAATATATTTGTCTTCTTCCCCATTACTGTTTTTTTTTTTAAAAAATTAAGTTAAAATATAAACTAGTAAAAAAAATCTTTTATTATTTCTCTTTAAACATCACATGATCACCATTTCTTATGCTTGCACATAACTATTATTAAAACAGGCAAAACTCTCCATACAGTAGTGCCACTCAGTGCCAGCCAGAGTAGATGTGGATTTTATTCACAAGCCTTCTGGCATCCATTGATTACTCTGGCTGGCACTGAGTGGCACTACTGTATGGAGAGTCTTGCCTGTTTTAATTATTTCTCTTGATTAGAGTTTTTTTTATACATATTTTATCATTCTTGATGTTGTTCTATGGTTTTTTTTAAAAACAGGCTTTATTTTTTTTTTCAAAATAAAAATACATTAGCAGTAAGTCATCCTATCTATTATAAGATTGAATAATCACTAGACATAAAATGATAGAGCTAAGATTGTGGTTATTTGCTTTAATCTGCGCATGATCACACATCTAGTAATCATATTTATTTTTTCATACTAGTCAAGCTAGAAGTTTGAGGTTGAAACATTTACAAATTTTGAATCGAAGTCAATTTGTTTGTATACTTATATAGGCTTAATGTCAAGTATGGTTAAATTTTTTAGGGTGTTTGAATCTCAGTTTATTTATTAGTATGAATAGCATGAAAAAAATCTAAGTAGATTTTAGATGTGTGAATGCAAATCCTCTCATCAATATTAACTAATAACCAAAACCTAATCTGGGAATGTAAATATTGTATTACTATATGATATCTATTGAGTAGATTAAATAGAGTGAATTATTATTTTGAATGCATATATTGAAAGTAAGCTTTGTTGGTAAATTCACATATAACTATGAAATATTTATACACATATATTACTTATATATATCTATTAAATTCAAACAAATGTGACATTTTTTAATCATAATAAAAAGGTGTATAAATTTACGTAAGCAATTGCACAATTATTAAATCACATATATGCATACATATAATTTAGAATTGCGTGAGAATAAGCAGATGGTGATAAATAGAAACTGCTTTTCACAATGGAGCTACATTTGCCTTATAAGTGTCTTTAGGCAAAATAAATTTGCACTTCCCTCTTTATCAAAGAAAAAAGATAATATGAATATTTTTTATTTGCTACGCCAAAATATAAGGAAACTTTTATTCAAGTATTATCTGCTCTAACGTTTTTATTATCAAAAAATGTAAAATAATTTACTTTTGCTATATTTAAACAAAATAAAGATGTATTGTAAATCAATAGAAAATTTTTATTTACTTAAATGTTACTTTTTTTTTTTTTTTTTTAAAAAATTGAATAAATACTAATGATTTTTCTAATTCTTAGACAATGTTTACAAATGTATAATATTTAAAGAAAGTGCTTTAAAAATGTTAATTCTATTCGTTTGAAAAAATAAAAAATAAGTAAAAATAAATAATTTCTTGATTAAAAAATGTTTTATCAATAATATTTGTTATAAGACATATCACTTAAGTATATGAGCTTCTTCTGTAGATATTTACTGTTCAAATTTTTTCCAGTTTTTATTTTCTGATGTCTGCTCTTACTCTGACAAATACCTATGGCTTTAAATTTATTCTTGACAACAATTAAAATTTGGCAGGTGGTTACTTTATATTCAGTTGATCATGTTATAAGAGAAACAGGCAAGTATCCAGAGGACTATATCTCATCAATATTAGTTACTATTGGTAAAATTAGTGAATCTAATTCGGTGAATACATCAATGTAGAAAAGTTTTCCCACTGCAAAACACTTTCAACTTTTGTATGGATTAAGAGGATCTTGTTAATTCATGGCAACTATCTGTTAAACTATAGATTAGACTTTTTTAAAATTAAGTTTTACTTAGGGAAATAACATTTATGAATTTAATGGCTAAATACTAAATGGTAGAGCATTATTTATTCCAATGCTTGAGACCATAACTTAGATACTTTTTCAACATCAGATGCAAGGATGACTAAATATCAGTATAGTGATACAAGTATATAATAAGCCTGTCTTTCAGTTATTAAATATCAGTATAGTTCAATTATCCCATATTGTTTTTTTGACTTACATTTTTACTAATTAACTAAGTATATATTTTTTAATTATCTTTAAAAGAACTTTATTGTTTAATTTCAATTTATTTTCTACGGTATTTGTTGGATTAGTCAAATTTATAACACTCTAATTACCAGGATATCAACATAAAAAAGAAATGTATAAACTTAAATTATTATTTCTTAAGTTTTTATATTTGTTTTCTAAATAAAAACTCCTTATTTAAACATTACAAATTTTCATTTTACTGAATTATTTTTGCATAAAATTTATTATAAGTTTTAGATTAACTTTATAGATATTAGAAGGTGCTTTAAATTTCTATATCTTTTCTCATTTACATTTTACAAATAAATAATAAATATTAATTCTAGCCATTACTTTATTTTTTATTATATCAATTACTTAACTTTTATAGCACATATTTGAGATTATTAAAACGACTGCATATTTGTCATTATTCAATTTTATTTCCTTTAAATCATATTGCTACTTACCTATAGATTATGAAGACTTATTTTATAGTTCTTTTACAAATTCCTATATGTGTATTTTATTTAGAAATTCAATTTTAAGATTTCATAGATTTAGGTAAGAAAATGATGTTTGTACTATCATATATATATATATATATATATATATATATATATGATAGTACAAACATCATTTATCTATATATATATATATATATATATATATATATATAACAAATGTACCCTGGAAAAATATCACTTAAAATTCTTCAATCAATAATTTTTTAGAAGGGAGGCAGGAAAAAATGTAAACATCAAACATATCCTCATAATTCACATTAAAACATAATCTGTGTTTTAATTTTTATTTTATTGGAACCATATACTGTGAAAAAAAAGTATTAGTTCAATGTAAGTAACATGGAGAAAATTAGAATAAATCGACATTTTCTTTAAGCATTTATAAATCTTCCAAATAGTTTTTAATTATATATATATATATATATATTGTGCCCATTTCTATAGGTCAGTAATAATTCATAACAGTCAATTACTAAAAATTTTAAATTTAGTATATGTTCTTTTAATACATTAATTATAGTTTGTCGATTATATTTTTAAAGTACAATTTAAAGCTAAAGAAAATATGTAGTATATAAAATCATTTAAAAAATAGTTAAGTAAAGTTTAAAATATTGTTTTATATGGTTGTAAAAGCTGGCCATATTAAATAACACAGCTATAAAAATTAAAAGTATATTTAATAAATTCGATTTTAATAGTTTAAAAACGTATAATTTAATAAATGCTATGTTTAAATTTGTAATCATATTTAAATAGTCAAAATTAATATAGTATATTTTAAAATAAACTTTATGATGGTGAAAATTATATTTAATTCTATATTTTTAAAGTTATTCTTCCAAACTTTTTATAATTATTTTATATAATATAATAAGTGTATCAATTTTATAAATCTGGGCAGAGAAATAGATTAAAAATCGTCTGTCAAAGTTATTAATCATGTAACTTTTAATGTATACTATCACACACATGCTTGTTTGAAATAATAACAAAGTTTAAAATATTTTAAAAGTTATATTATAGAATTGGATAAAATTATTGCCTATCATTAAAGTAAATAGTATTAAACATTAAGTTAACTATCGTATGTAATGTTTTAAGTAATGTAATAAAGATGAATACAGATATATAAAAATTAAATATTTTATTTAAATAAAAATAGATAAATTGAATATTAAGATAAATGGAATAAGTTATTAAAGTTATTTTAAAAGTTATTTTAAATGTTTAAATAGTTTTAATAAAATAATAATTTATTTTAAAAGTAATATTTTAAATAATATTTTAAGTTCATTACTTCATAATTTCTAATTTTGAAATTTAATTCTACTATAAACTAAAAATATGTAAATTTGTTCTCAAGCTAAAGTAAGAATTAACCAATAGGAATAGGTATTCTTACAGACTATAAATATCATCGTAACTAAGTTATCAGGGGAGATTAATAATGTATTGAAACCAAAGAAAGGTATATTAGCAGCTCTCAAAAAGATAGTATTTTTTTTTTTTTAATTTTTATTTTAGTCAATTTTTTTTAGTACTTTCTTATAACTTTATCTGCAAAAAACTAATTGATAATTTTAAAAAATATTTTTTGCAAAAGAGAGTATAAACTAAAAAATATTTTAATAATTTCGTTTAACATGCTTTGTTAAATTTTCTAAAGTTCCTTTATCCGTCGTATTTTATCTAAAAGTTTAACCTAAACTTCGCAATAAAAATGGATATACTACAAAATAAAATGGATATAAGTTGTAATGCTGAAAAAATATTTGAAATATTTATTGATACAGTTTTATTAATATTTCACCGAAGAACTGTTTTGGTACATAAAAAAAACCACAGCTCGGACATTATACGGAGTCTAAAAAATGTATTGAAACGTATTATTTATAAGTTTATCTAAGATTTATTTTAAAATGGTGATAAGACAGTTATGTCTCATGAATTATTTTATAGAATATTATGTTCAAAGGAGTAAAGTGTTATATACTTTCTGAAGGTGACATTTTTAAAAGTGTTTTCAAGAATTAAAGAAAGAGCCCAGGAAAATATGTTACAGAAGCATTTTGATATTAAAATATCCATTCTTCGAATTATTTAAAATGTATTTGGAAAAGATTTGTTCAAAAGTACTTGAAGTTTTTATTTTAAAAGAGATTTATAAAAAATACCAAACGAAAGTTTAAATGTATCAAGAAGGAAACATAGATAAAAAAGTGAACACATAGATGAATAAAAGAAGGATCCATGGAAATACAAATAGTATATAAAAGTTCATCGAATATTTTTAAAGTTAAATTAGATGGATTGATGCGTCGGATATGCAGAGAATATTGGTAGAGAAGATTAAGAAGCTTCACGGGATTAATTAATATTATCATCCTAAAAATTAAAACCAAGGATTATTTTCTAAATTTTACTAAATGGATTAATAATTATTTTATTTTAAACTTTAATGCACTTGGAAAGGAACATTTTTGAAAAACTTTAGAGAAAATAATAAGCATTTTGGACTTATCAGAAACTATCGTCAAGAAAATATGTAACTATAGTTTTGATTCTTTTTATTTTGTTAACCTAGTTTAAATCTAAATTTTTATATAAGATTAGGAAAACATAAAAACATTAATTTATTAATATTAAAATTTTATAATATAACAATCTAATAATTTAGCTAAAAATATTTTAATATAAAGTGTATAGGTGTAAATTTTTTTTTATATATCTGCAATGCTCAAGTGGATAAAGAAAAGCCTACTGAACACGATGACTAGATAAAGGTTATTGGTAATAATTATAACTATTGATAATTTATAATGTATATATTTTTTTGTTTTCTTTAGATCATCCATAAATTGGAAGAATGAAGTCTAAAAGTTTTTTTTTTTTTACTTATATGTACCGCATTTTATACAACATTTTAAAAAACATTATGAGATAGGATTGATTTGAAAATATGCATACGACAATTTTTTTTGATTTTTTTTTTATTAGTAATATAATCCAACATAACAAATAATTATGTGATTCTTTTAAAATTTTTATGTTATGGGATATTCAAATCTTGTCTAAGTAGATTGTATATGATTAGACATATAGAATAATGAAGCAAGCAGACTTTTCTTGTGGAACATCTAGATTGTTTAACTATTAATGAATTTTATTTATTGTTTTGTAAATGCAGATAGTTATTTATCGATGTAAGAGGTGGAAAATTTTGAGAAATAATGTTTAGATGGTGGCTTGGAAGTACTTAGTGAACAGGAAACCAAGATGATGTTTTTTAAGAAATAGGATGTTATAAGGAATGGAAATAATATTTAGTCTTTATGTGGTTATCAGCATAGTTAACATAGCCCTATGACTGATACACATTTTATTTGGACAGTGTTTATATTTCTTTAAATATTTGATGTTCTAATAAAGCTGAAGAAATAGCTTTAACATCGTCCCTGTACTAGAGGATATTAGGCAAGTAAATGTCATACCTCTTCGCACTGTGCCATGATTTTGAGATATGTTAAGAGTAATACTCTAGCTTTCTTCCTTAATCCTATGCATCTGTTTTCGCTATTTTTCTTTCATGTAACTGCATCGTTTAGTAAGAAATTTTAAAAGAAATGATAAATAATTTAGAACTAAGGTTATGGTATTGTTTTTTGGATAAGATTAGTTTATTTGCTTATAAGGAGCAGAATATTATAACTTAAAATTGAAGATCCAAAGTATCCTAAGGAAAGAAAAGAATCATAGAATATATTTTGAATTTTATTTCAGAAATGAAATATAATTTTTTTTAAATAGGGTATCTAAACAAAGATATTTTCTTTAAAGTGATAATAATTTTAAAAGCTTTAGTATTATTTTTTTTAAGAGAAAATAAGTATTGCATATTTTAAAATACAATAGTACAAAGTAAATTATGTAAACAATATGCATAGTATATTTTTTGTTTATTGATTAACAGAAATATATTAATGATTACACTTATATCATACTAAAGTAAGGCTTAAAGAAGAATATATTATGATTAGTAAACATTGTGTGATAAATACTAAAATCTAGTACTGAATTTTAGATAATATTTTGTGTAACATCTTTGACTTTGCAAGATGAAATTTTTTAATATTTTGAGAAATCCATACTCATTATAAAATTTTGTTTTCTATAGAATGTTTTCTAAGTATGAATTTTTAAAAATAAGATAGTTTAATAATATTAAGGATAAAATGATGTTGCTAATAAAGTAGATAAATATATTTGTAATAAGTTAACCATAATGAGAAACCAAATAGTAACATTTTTTTTATTTATTTTGTCCTAAATCTAAATAAAGATGTAATTGAAATATAAATTATTTTTTTTATAACCTGGTAGATCAAACTGCAAAGTAAAAAAGTTAAGGATATCCACTGTAAATAGTGTAAATAAATTGTTTATTTATTTGTTATTAGTAATAAACTTTGTTAAATTTTGTTATTTCAAAAAAATTTTGTGTCCGAGTTATTTATTTCTCCACATCGCTGCATGAAATCACAATATATGCATAATAATCGAAACAAATATATAATTTTGCACAAAAAATAAATAGAGAATTATTTTAAGAATTTTAAATATGTTATTGGTATTCATTATAATTAGATAATCATAATCTTACATTATTTTATAGGTCATAAATCAGTTATCACAATATTATATTAAATTATATGCTATCAGTTGCCACACATATTTTGTTTGTCAGATTATCATATGCTACCACATATTTATTTATTATATTCATGAAGATAAAAGATTATATAAAATTATTTTATTATTTTATTATGGTAATAAAAATATAACGAAAAGAAAAGATATCCAGTAGTAATTAAACAATGAAGAATATTATTATTGTTATTTATTATTATTAGTTTCAGTGTAGTAGATTATGACATAAAATCCCTTCTCATATTTTACTAGGCGTATTTTTATTAACTTAGAATAAACTTTATGAAACTGAGATTATTTTATTTGAGCTAGATTATTACAAATAGAAGATTAAGACTTAATTATAAGTTTAATCTTAGTGAGTAGAAGTTATTAAAGTCGTAAGAATACTATGAGTTTGTTATTTAAAATAATAATAAGGGGGATAGTGTTCTTATGCCATTGAGGTAGTATCCTGTAGGATATTGGCTCAATGTAATCTATCTTGTCACCTGTATTTTCACTTCAAGTCTCATGAAAATATTAAATATTTATTTAATTTATTTTTATAAACTGAACCTTATTCGTATTGTAAATTTGAGCTAATGAAACATTTTAATTTTAATGCTGAATATTTTATTTATTAACTATTAACTGAGCTAGAACCCATTTTATTTTATATCATATACTATCTGGAAGTGAAGATGCATGAGATTAAAGGTTAGAATATGGCCCCCAATGTGGTTGGCATGATGTGTAGTGGAGCTACACATAGGTTAGGTTAGATTATGGCACGCCAACTTTAGGGGCTAGAAATGTGTTAGTAAGGGCATCAGATTCAACCAACAGAAGGTTAGATTTTGCTCGTCCAATGTGACTGCACGATGTGTAGTTGGGAATACAATTGATAGGCCAGATTGTGGTACCCAAACATTTAGGCTATGAGATATATTAGGAAAGTAGTTAAAAAATAATAATACAATAGTTAGTATTTGAATTTGTTCGCATAACTTAAGAGATTATTGATAGTATATCTCACAGAAGATAGATAATTTAATATTTATTATAGCAATAATTATTAGGATTTGATTATTATTGTGAATTAAGTGTTTATTATTAAAACTATTGGAATTTTATGTGGTAGATAATCTGATTGCTTAAAAATAGTACTATATTGTTGTAAAACAATTAGCAAATAAATTTTATAATATGCATATGTGGTTAACGATTATTTAGTATTCACTATGACCATGTCAATTATTGAAATATTAACGATATATTTTGAAAATATTTTATTATGTGCAAAATATCTGTGAATCATGCATGTGGGAAATAATGTTGTGACACACATAATGTTAATCGTTATTGTTATTTAGGATTAGATTTTATAAGGTGTAAAGGAGGTATTATCTATGGTTTATTGTGGGTGATGGTTAGATGGGGATAAAAGAAACTGGTAAGGAACTATTTTATGAAAAATTAATAGTAATATATTGTTTAAATATTGAGTTTTGAAAAAGCATATTTGTAAAAAAAATGAATAATCAAGATAATAATTCAGAGAGTGAAATATCTGAGTTTATTGTCGATGAAAGTTGTGAGGAGAAACGAGAAATAGAAAACTTAATCGAAATGGAAACAGTTGTAGATAGTGTCCAAATTATAGATAGTAAGATAAAAGAAGAGGTTATGGAAATTAAAACAGTGGAAGAAAAGATAATAGTGCCTAAAAAGGAGGTAGAGAACTTCCAAATATCTCAACTATTATTGATGATGAAGGAGATGAATGAAAATATGAATAAAAATAGAGAAGATAGTAATATAAAGTTTAATGTTCTTAATGAAAATATGATTAAAAATAGAAAGGATATGAAAGCTCTTAATGAAAATATGAGTAAAAATATCGAGTCTCTTAATGAAAACCAAAATAAAACAAATATAAGATTAGAATCTTTTAGTGAAAATGTGGATAAAAATAGTAATGAAATCAGAACTTGTGTAGAAAGTATGAATCAAAAACTTAATGAAACCTGTAAAACAGTAGAAGTTTTTAAGGTGGAAGTACAAGATAAATTTAATAATTTGGATTTAAAATTTGATAACAATGAAAAGGTTGTTGATTCTTTAAAGGAAGAAATAATGCAAATAGAAGACAGAAATCAAAAGTTGTTGAAGAGAAAATTTTCTGAATTTCAGAAAGAGCAGTAAAAGATTTTAAAACTCAAATAGAAGAATCTCTTGTCCGATGTCAACTAAATAATAGTATGTTAGATCAGAGGATAGAGAGTTATAATTTAAGTGTAAAGAATGAAATCTATGAAGTAAAGAGTAATATAAATCATATTAATGAAGAAATTAGAATTATTAAGGAAGAGGTAGTTCAGACTAAAATAAGTATCAAAGAGGAAGTTCAAAAAAAAGTAATGGGAAAATTAAAAGATTTAGGGATACAAAACTTTGAAGGAAAGATAGTAAGTAAGAAAGTATCTCATAAAATAAGTAGTAAATCTATTGAAATAATTAGTACAGATTTGGAAAAGAATCAAGAATCTATTGATTTAATTAGTGTAAATGTGATAGATGATGAAGAAATTATAGAGCTGGTAAATAAGGAAAATCCACAATTCATTGAGATAGTTAATAAAGATATTAACTTATATAGTATTTTGACAGCAGAAAACATAGATTCTGTTAAATTAGGAGATAAAGATAGATATAATGATGTATCATGTGTTAAGATAGTAGATGACGAATTTAAAAAAGATGAGTCTTATATTAAATTCGCTAGTAAAGAAACCAAGTTATTTGTTGAAAAAACTATTATAGATAATGAAATGATTTATGAAGAAAAGGAGATTAATAAAAAGTCTATTGAAATAGTTAATAGTAGGAATGAAATATACAGAAGAATATTGAAAAATCCCAAAGAATATTTTAAATTGACTAATGAAATGACAGGAGTGAGTAAATCCTATGAAAGAATAGGTGAAAGAACTATAGATCAACTGAAAAGTTTTAAAAAATATTATATTGATGATAAAAGATTTGGTAAATTTACAGAGATAAAATAAAACTCTTCAGAGCAAAAGTATTTAAAGTTGTTGGAACATGAATTACCAAAAATTATTGATAAAAGTAGTAAAAAATTTAAAAATAAAATGCAAGATGTGATACCTAAATGTAGTGTTAATGATAGAAATATTCGTTTACAATTTGATATTTCTAAAGAAATATTGTTTAAAGGAACTAGAAACTTGATACCTAATAGTGAATTTATAGGAGAAAAATTTAATCATAATAGAGATTTAAGCAAGATAAAAGTAAGACTTAAATGTCTAAAGCACGGGAAATTCATGACAGATTTTCTTAAGAATGATCTTAATAAAGGAAAGAAGATAGGAAAAGTTAAGGTGAGGCATAAGGAAGTTGAGAGAGAATTAAAGTTTAGAGTTAGAAAAGAAAATACCTAATGATTAAGACAAATAATTCCTAGATAAGACGTATATTTAAAAAAATATAAAGTTATAGCCTTATTTTTTACAGAACAAATATAAAACTTTAAAATGTCATAACCTAATTAATTATTCAAAAGGATAAAGAAGTGTAGAAATTTTTTCTAATATTTCTAGTTGAGATTCTGAGTGTAATGTCCAAATATTTTATAAGTTTGTATTAAAAACAGTATATTCTTTTATATTTCAGTAGTATAAGATAGAATTTGGTTATAGCAAATGATAAAGATATTAAGTATCAATAGATAGAGTAAATATTAAGATAGATGTTTAATTTAAAATTTTTGTTTGAAGGAGGAGGTTATGTGCCCTTTTCTATAGGTCAGTAATAATTCATAACAGTCAATTACTAAAAATTTTAAATTTAGAATATGTTCTTTTAATACATTAATTATAGTTTGTCGATTATACTTTTAAAGTACAATTTAAAGCTAAAGAAAATACGTAGTATATAAAATCATTTAAAAAATAGTTAAGTAAAGTTTAAAATATTGTTTCATATGGTTGTAAAAGCTGGCCATATTAAATAACACAGCTATAAAAATTAAAAGTATATTTAATAAATTCGATCTTAATAGTTTAAAAATGTATAATTTAATAAATGCTATGTTTAAATTTGTAATCATATTTAAATAGTCAAAATTAATATAATATATTTTAAAATAAACTTTATGATGGTGAAAATTATAATTAATTCTATATTTTTAAAATTATTCTTCCAAATTTTTTATAATTATTTTATATAATATAATAAGTGTATCACTTTTATAAAACTGGGCAGAGAAATAGATTAAAAATCGTCTGTCAAAGTTATTAATCATGTGACTTTTAATGTATACTATCACACACACGCTTGTTTGAAATAATAACAAAGTTTAAAATATTTTAAAAGTTATATTATAGAATTGGATGGAATTATTGCCTATCATAAAAGTAAATAGTATTAAACATTAAGTTAACTATCGTATGTAATGTTTTAAGTAATGTAATAAAGACGAATACAGATATATAAAAATTAAATATTTTATTTAAATAAAAATAGATAAATTGAATATTAAGATAAATGGAATAAGTTATTAAAGTTATTTTAAAAGTTATTTTAAATGTTTAAATAGTTTTAATAAAATAATTTATTTTAAAAGTAATATTTTAAATAATATTTTAAGTTCATTACGTCATAATTTCTAATTTTGAAATTTAATTCTACTATAAACTAAAAATATGTAAATTTGTTCTCAAGCTAAAGTAAGAATTAACCAATAGGAATAGGTATTCTTACAGACTATAAATATCGTTGTAATTAAGTTATCGGGAGAGATTAATAATGTATTGAAACCAAATAAAGGTATATTAGCAGCTCTCAAAGAGATAGTATTTTTTTTTTTTAAATTTTTATTTTAGTCAATTTTTTTTTAGTACTTTCTTATAACTTTATCTTCAAAAAACTAATTGATAATTTTAAAAAATATTTTTTGCAAAAGAGAGTATAAACTAAAAAATATTTTAATAATTTCGTTTAACATGCTTTGTTAAATTTTCTAAAGTTCCTTTATCAGTCGTATTTTATCTAAAAGTTTAACCTAAACTTCACAATAAAAATGGATATAAGTTGTAATGCTGAAAAAATATTTGAAATATTTATTGATACAGTTTTATTAATATTTCACCGAAGAACTGTTTTGGTACATAAAAAAAACCACAGCTCGGACATTATACGGAGTCTAAAAAATATATTGAAACGTATTATTTATAAGTTTATCTAAGATTTATTTTAAAATGGTGATAAGACAGTTATGTCTCATGAATTATTTTATAGAATATTATGTTCAAAGGAGTAAAGTGTTATATACTTTCTGAAGGTGGCATTTTTAAAAGTGTTTTCAAGAATTAAAGAAAGAGCCCAGGAAAATATGTTACAGAAGCATTTTGATATTAAAATATCCGTTCTTCGAATTATTTAAAATGTATTTGGAAAGGATTTGTTCAAAAGTACTTGAAGTTTTTATTTTAAAAGAGATTTATAAAAAATACCAACCAAAAGTTTAAATGTATCAAGAAGGAAACATAGATAAAAAAGTGAACACATAGATGAATAAAAGATGGATCCATGGAAATACAAATAGTACTTAAAAATTCATCGAATATTTTTAAAGTTAAATTAGATGGATTGATGCATCGGATACGCAGAGAATATTGGTAGAGAAGATTAAGAAGCTTCACGGGATTAATTAATATTATCGTCCTAAAAATTAAAACCAAGGATTATTTTCTAAATTTTACTAAATGGATTAATAATTATTTTATTTTAAACTTTAACGCACTTGGAGAGGAACATTTTTGAAAAACTCTAGAGAAAATAATAAGCATTTTTGACTTATCAGGAACTATCGTCAAGAAAATATGTAACTATAGTTTTGATTCTTTTTATTTTGTTAACCTAGTTTAAATCTAAATTTTTATATAAGATTAGGAAAACATAAAAACATTAATTTATTAATATTAAAATTTTATAATATAACAATCTAATAATTTAGCTAAAAATATTTTAATATAAAGTGTATAGGTGTAAATTTTTTTTTATATATCTGCAATGCTCAAGTGGATAAAGAAAAGCCTACTGAACACGATGACTAGATAAAGGTTATTGGTAATAATTATAACTATTGATAATTTATAATGTATATATTTTTTTGTTTTCTTTAGATCATCCATAAATTGGAAAAATGAAGTCTAAAAGTTTTTTTTTTTTTTACTTATATGTACCGCATTTTATACAACATTTTAAAAAACATTATGAGATAGGATTGATTTGAAAATATGCATACGACAATTTTTTTTGATTTTTTTTTAATTAGTAATATAATCCAACATAACAAATAATTATGTGATTCTTTTAAAATTTTTATGTTATGGGATATTCAAATCTTGTCTAAGTAGATTGTATATGATTAGACATATAGAATAATGAAGCAAGCAGACTTTTCTTGTGGAACAGCTAGATTGTTTAACTATTAATGAATTTTATTTATTGTTTTGTAAATGCAGATAGTTATTTATCGATGTAAGAGGTGGAAAATTTTGAGAAATAATGTTTAGATGGTGGCTTGGAAGTACTTAGTGAACAGGAAACCAAGATGATGTTTTTTAAGAAATAGGATGTTATAAGGAATGGAAATAATATTTAGTCTTTATGTGGTTATCAGCATAGTTAACATAGCCCTATGACTGATACACATTTTATTTGGACAGTGTTTATATTTCTTTAAATATTTGATGTTCTAATAAAGCTGAAGAAATAGCTTTAACATCGTCCCTGTACTAGAGGATATTAGGCAAGTAAATGTCATACCTCTTCGCACTGTGCCATGATTTTGAGATATGTTAAGAGTAATACTCTAGCTTTCTTCCTTAATCCTATGCATCTGTTTTCGCTATTTTTCTTTCATGTAACTGCATTGTTTAGTAAGAAATTTTAAAAGAAATGATAAATAATTTAGAACTAAGGTTATGGTATTGTTTTTTGGATAAGATTAGTTTATTTGCTTATAAGGAGCAGAATATTATAACTTAAAATTGAAGATCCAAAGTATCCTAAGGAAAGAAAAGAATCATAGAATATATTTTGAATTTTATTTCGGAAATGAAATATAATTTTTTTTTAAATAGGGTATCTAAACAAAGATATTTTCTTTAAAGTGATAATAATTTTAAAAGCTTTAGTATTATTTCTTTTAAGAGAAAATAAGTATTGCATATTTTAAAATACAATAGTACAAAGTAAATTATGTAAACAATATGCATAGTATATTTTTTGTTTATTGATTAACAGAAATATATTAATGATTACACTTATATCATACTAAAGTAAGGCTTAAAGAAGAATATATTATGATTAGTAAACATTGTGTGATAAATACTAAAATCTAGTACTGAATTTTAGATAATATTTTGTGTAACATCTTTGACTTTGTGAGATGAAATTTTTTAATATTTTGAGAAATCCATACTCATTATAAAATTTTGTTTTCTATAGAATGTTTTCTAAGTATGAATTTTTAAAAATAAGATAGTTTAATAATATTAAGGATAAAATGATGTTGCTAATAAAGTAGATAAATATATTTGTAATAAGTTAACCATAATGAGGAACCAAATAGTAACATTTTTTTTTTTATTTTGTCCTAAATCTAAATAAAAATATAATTGAAATATAAATTATTTTTTTTATAACCTGGTAGATCAAACTGTAAAGTAAAAAAGTTAAGGATATCCACTGTAAATAGTGTAAATAAATTGTTTATTTATTTGTTATTAGTAATAAACTTTGTTAAATTTTGTTATTTCAAAAAAATTTTGTGTCCAAGTTATTTATTTCTCCACATCGCTGCATGAAATCACAATATATGCATAATAATCGAAACAAATATATAATTTTGCACAAAAGATAAATAGAGAATTATTTTAAGAATTTTAAATATGTTATTGGTATTCATTATAATTAGATAATCATAATCTTACATTATTTTATTGGTCATAAATCAGTTATCACAATATTATATTAAATTATATGCTATCAGTTGCCACACATATTTTGTTTGTCAGATTATCATATGCTACCACATATTTATTTATTATATTCATGAAGATAAAAGATTATATAAAATTATTTTATTATTTTATTATGGTAATAAAAATATAACGAAAAGAAAAGATATCCAGTAGTAATTAAACAATGAAGAATATTATTATTGTTATTTATTATTATTAGTTTCAGTGTAGTAGATTATGACATAAAATCCCTTCTCATATTTTACTACCGTATTTTTATTAACTTAGAATAAACTTTATGAACCTGAGATTATTTTATTTGAGCTAGATTATTACAAATAGAAGATTAAAACTTAATTATTAGTTTAATCTTAGTGAGTAGAAGTTATTAAAGTCGTAAAAATACTATGAGTTTGTTATTTAAAATAGTAATAAGGGGGATAGTGTTCTTATGCCATTGAGGTAGTATCCTGTAGGATATTGGCTCAATGTAATCTATCTTGTCACCTGTATTTTCACTTCAAGTCTCATGAAAATATTAAATATTTATTTAATTTATTTTTATAAACTGAACCTTATTCGTATTGTAAATTTGAGCTAGTGAAACATTTTAATTTTAATGCTGAATATTTTATTTATTAACTATTAACTGAGCTAGAACCCGTTTTATTTTATATCATATACTATCTGGAAGTGAAGATGCATGAGATTAAAGGTTAGAATATATATATATATATATATATAACAAATTTATCATCAATAAACTTTAATCTATGAAAACATTAAAATACATATATCAAAAACAAAATGAAATAGCAATAAAATACTAATGAAATTAAATTAAAATAATTCAAAAATTTTCATAAACAAAGTTTCACCTACAGGAATAAATATATTTTTCAAGTGAAAACCTAAAACAAACAACACCCATATATCCAACACAGAACTACACATATCTCAAAGATACTTTTCAAATACCTTTACTAATAAACAATCTCCTCTTGCAAAGATAGTATAGTGGACTGTCATGCCTATAATTTATTACTTTTTTAGACTGAATTGAATAAACTTGGAATTTTTTTTTTAGCATGTGTAGTGTTAAAGTCAGTTACCCCAGCTAATATTCCAATATAGTTGGTAAATAGATATCAAAACATTTTTAGCTAGATAGAAAACAAAAATAGATAAATATTTCAATCCTCATCATTGAAAGCCTGATGAATATTAACATCTCACTATTTGTCTATAATGGCTGGCTATTAGAGAAACTTTTCTCTCTGCAGAAGTCTATTACAAATTTTTTATCTTTTTCTTTATTTTACACAAACACATCCATATATAATGAAAAATTTTCCTCAGACTTTTAGATTTAAATATTAATAATTTTAATGACCGATTTCTGTGTATTTTTAGATGTTTCAACTATGATGTAGCCAGGCAAAGTACAATTTAAAATTGGCATTGTCAACTGAAGTCATTTACTCTAGTAATAGTTTTCATCCAACCAACTTTTTAAATTGTTTTTAATTCATATTTTAATTCATATAAAAGTAGATGAAAGACTAGCATTTTATTTGTATTAAAGCAAAAAATATTACTACTTATTAAATATTTTACAATTAAATAAGGATCTACAATAAAGACATATATATATATATAATCATTAAAAGGTTTCCAAAGAGACCTGAAACCTGACCAGAAACTATTTCACTGGAGAGGGGAGATGAAAGAAAATAAAACATCATGAGGAGCAGTTATCAGTACTAATCAGAACAGAACAATGACCAAAGATATAGAACCTGTAATCAGCCCTCAGGGATCATCATCCATCACACAATTTGTGCAAATACAAGTTTTTAGGAGTGAACATGGTGGGAACCCATTGGAATACCTGGAAAGCTTGAAGTAATTGATTTTTCTTCTATCAAGCAAGTGATATGGAATAAGTGACCATGGCTAGCCATTATGTAAAGTCAACAGCCTAGAACTAGTGACCACTCCACAACAAACCAGCAATGTTTAAATACTGAGCTGCCATTCTCTGACACTACTGGAATGAAAAGTGCCAGGAGGGCATCCTGCATACTCTGACAATGGAAAAGTACCAGAATAGTCACCAAGAAACTCACAGTCAATTTCATTCTATGCCAAGTGGCAAAATTTAAATCACTCACCACCTTCACATATTTTGACCATCATATTATACATATCAGACATAATATGCTTCCATGGATTCAAAGAATGATGCTTGGTAGTTAGATTTCCACAATTGATGGTATGATTACATTTTTGACCTCCATAGATTATGGAAATCTGATCACAAAACAAGGAATAAAAGTGACTCTTAATGGAAAGCCATTAAAATCTTATATTCCTCCAGATCCAGGAAAATAGGGCCAATGGTAGAAGCAGATGGATAAAAGTGTTGAAGAAATATACAAAGTGCAAACTGATAAATGAGTTCATAATCCCTATACAATGACTAGAAGTCCCATGAAAGAAAAAAGTTTAGTAGAAATAAAATAAGTCATGCTCACTAAATTAAAGTTGTTTTTCTCACTGAAAATACAGGAGACTCAAACTAAAGTTTTTTTATTATTTTTTTTTATTATCACTTTAAGTGAGGAAATATGAAGCATTTGATGTCTAATCACATTGAGCTTCATGCTTAACCAGCTATGCTAACCACCTTCAAGGTTCAAAATACAGCATTCATTGTATGTATGTACTGATACACACACACACTTTGATCATAATAATTAAAAGATTATTTTAATGCATATTGTAAAAGCTAACAGTCATGAGTGTGACATTTATATATGTGTACAAATCAATAATCTTATTAAGATTTTTGGTGAAAATTATATTTGTTTTTATATATATGATTAATCCTATTTATTATATAATGGGCTTAGAAGGTTCGAGATATACTTAAAAGGTAGTTACCAAGCAGAAGTAATCCATTATCTAATTTAAAATTACTTTTACTAATTTAAAAGAGAGAGAAAAAGATTTTAATTAAATCACTAATGAATTTCTTTGTTTATTTCTACCTGCAAATCTATTTCAAAATCTAAAAGATATTTTTAAAAAAAATATCTCAGGCCTTCAGCTTTTTATATCTGCATTAAACAAAAACTAATGTATAGTTAAATAATATATTACTGGGATAGCTGTGGGAAAGTACAGAGAATACATTCTTAAAGGATTAAGGAAAGACATTAAAAATGATAAAGACAAAAGAAAGTTAGTTAGTAAAAAATGTAAGAGAGAGTTCAATCTAAGTCATATCAAATAGATCCTGAACATATACAGTGAGTATAGGGAAGCCAAGCACTTTTTCTCAGACCTCTCAGAGGCTGTCTGCTGCTGTAATGCTCTTTCCATCTGACAGGTCACACAATATGATCATCTGAATGCCAAATTCAATTGCTGACTTCTCAATATTGCTTCTTGCCTGTAACATGAGAACGTTCTGAAAAGAAGTAGATCTGCCAATGAATGCCATCCACAAGATCCACCTGCATAGAGCTGCTTTAATCTGTAAATCTCTACTATAATTTTAAATAATGTTAGCAAAGCTTTTAAATCTTAATTTTCAGACTGCATTGGTCTACCATTTTCTTTTAAGGGTGTTTGCTAATTCTTTATAACTCAATATTATCTTAACATATTTTTTGACATCTATTTCACAAGAAAATCTAGGTGTATATATATATATGCAGCTTTATTTAATATTTATCTTATTTCATTCCATATATATGTCTTATTTAGTTGATGTGCCAATATAACTCAACCGTACAAGTTTGAAAGGGGACTTTGTTAAAAAAATTATAATTAAAGCTATTATTTATCTTGAAGTTAATCAATCATTCACCAGGTTGAGCTGTATTTTTTAAAGCCTTTATTCATGGATGTTCTCTATTAATATTGATATTTATTATTAAAAGGTTGTGAAATATCTAATTATGATTATCATCACCTGCCATTGTTTTTTTGCGGGGGGGGGGGGAGAGCTATACTTATATTATGTTAAAATGTAAATCCAACCTAATTCTTAAGTTATTTAGTATAAGAAATATATTTTAATTATTAACCATAATGTCCATTGATAATTATTAGTCTTAATTTCATCGATGATTTGTTATTCCGCCAGATCATGGCGCATGGGTTAAACTCAATAGGCTGTAAATGTTAATGTGTTGATTATATTAGCCTAGTTTTAGTGTTATGGACATATTGTGATTGTTTTATTCTGATATTTATATTTTACTATTGTTTTATTATTTGGGAACTTTGAAATTCCGAACCCCTCCCCCCCTTAATGTTCTGCTTAATCATTTGTAATCAAAAATAAAAGCTATTCCCTGTATAACACAGAGTTCGTGGACTGATAGCTCTACAGGAGACCATATGCTGGCATCAAATCTTGAAGCCCAATCTCTCCATTCAAATTGCTCCTCTAAAATATGTGGACATACCAAAATTTTATCCATGTGAAACACCAAGTGAAGGAGTAACCAAATGATCGAATGAGCAAGGTGCCTTCCTCCACTATGCTGGTACCACTATTATTATTATTAATTTTATATATCACCCTACTTGACCAAAATAAGCCACAATAAGGTGTTTATAATAATGAATCATTACATAAATAATCAAGTCAATAAAACATGAACATGGAAGTTTTATTCATGCTGTTCTCCCTTTTCTAACTAATAAATGAATCCCATATACATAAGTGTTATTTCTGTAATGTCAAATGTAGGCAAATATTATTTTTGTAATAAATAATATATTAACTCAGCTCAAATTATATTACTCACCCTCATGTAAATATTCTAAAGATTTCTTTTCAATGCCACCACTTAAGGCATGTTAATTTCTTTTACTGTAAATAACCGATATAACATGAAATCTATTAATGTGCCAACCACTCCTTGAAAAAATGTAGAATATACATATATATTTCTAATGCATTATTCAACTCTATCATGATCATTTTAAACATTCATACTGTTATTATAAAATATGTACCTATCTGAAAATTGACATAGTAAGCTGCATGAACTATAATCTCCTACTGTCACCCACCTATAATGATGTAATTTGTTTAACAGGATAGCATTGTAACAAAATCCCCACTTTATAATAAATACTGTAATTAACAAGCATGATATAATTGTGTAATACATATGGATGAATTTCTCATTTGGTTATACTAAATTACTATATTTGAAATATTTCCTGAGTCTGAATCTTTCATTATTAATCAAATATTTAAGACAAAGAATCTAAGTAATAAATGTTGGGCTATTTTTAGTTATCATCATCATCATCATTATTTATGGTTTCATATTTTTCTCTGGATTACCAGGCCAGGATTTAAAATAATTATGCTGTATCACCAGAACAGTTGTTCATAAGGTTGTAAACTCGAAGAATAGGCAATAGGTTAGAATCCAGAACTACTTCAGACCCATGTATCTTGAGCGTGATCAGATTTGAGGTACTGTTGCTTGGACTTTTGGTTTTGTTGTATGATCATACAATTTGGACTAGTACAATACAAAACTAATAAAAAAGCAAGCACAAAAATTCAGAAAATGTTTCTGTATTTCACACATGCACATTAAGTATGTCCACACATAAAATGTATTGAATTATGGTGATTAATATATGACACAACTATGTCCTTCCATTATTAAATATGAAAATTGTAAATACTTTCCAAATTACATATAATAACACTCTTTAGATATTATTTAAAAAAATTTTTTTTAGCTAAACTTTGATATTTAAAATCACATCCATTATTTTAATAATGTTTTTCAGGAAAAAAAAAACAGTTTGAGAAATCAAACTAATTTTTCTTTTATCTTGAATATTTAAAATCTATCTTGCTGAAACTTTGAAACTAAATAAAGCATTCTAAATCTAACTATTAAATAAGTACCTAAAAATATAAATGAAATTATAAATTGTTTGATATACTAACTTGTGGTGAACAAATTGTTTTTTTTATAAAGGTAGAATTATGTTTGGCAAAAATAGTCATCAGGAAAAGACAAAAGAATCTTATAATTTATATTATCATTTATGTAAAGCATTAATGTTAATAATATTGTTTATTTACATATTCATTATTTTATAAGTTAATATGTTGTCATATGTTTCAATGGGCTACCAATCTTAAGCAAGGCTTATATTAGGAAAAAAGGGCTTATAATATTATAAGAATTCTCAAAAATGTTGCTGGGGTGTATTTTCTGTTTAGATCTTATTTTCAGGAAAACAAGGTACCTACAAACATACATTTGAAATATAAAAATATTTGTTAAAGTTCTAATTAAACATAAAATCTATTGTACATATACAAACAATAAATGATATATTTTATCTAATAAAATAAAATTATAATTCATTAATTAACAAAGAGTTACCTTTTATATATTAATTTTTTTAAAAGCTAATAAAGTAAAAAAAGGGTTTGCTTGAAATATGGCATAATGATGTAAAAGAATTCAAGTTCTAGCAAATTAAGGATGAGTATTGTTTTAATTTTGTATAAGATTTTATTACATATAAATAAATAAATCAGTTTTGAACAAAATAATAAAAATTGATATAAGGCATTTTTACCAACATTATAACATAAACTGATATTGTTAACAATTTTTTTTTATAAACAAAACCACAGGAAAGGATAAGAAGATAATTGTTACAATATTAATGCCAGTTTCACAAGTGTACAAAAATAAATGTTATATTTGTATGACTTTAGAAAGAGAAAAAATATTTGTGCTCAATTATTTGAAACATTGATGTTTTAAATTAGTGAATTGTTTAATGTTTTAATATTGATAGCATCAAGAGGAATAAATTCTTTCATTAAAGTGAAGAAACTAAAACAAATTGTAATTGTGAATAAATGTTTAACTTCTAAGAATAAACTTCATTTCAATTCTACAACTTTTATATAAATATTATGTGAAAGATAAGGTATTGTGGCATAAAAACTGGATAGTAATTGGCTTGAAGTAAAACTTTTAATTACTGTTCATAATTTTATAGCCTTTACAAAAACTTAAATTTGAATATTATAAAAAGCTAATCAAACCAATGGCATTCTCCTAACTTTGAAAACAGTGGCCTCATGGTATCACCAATCATCTGAATTAAAAATTATGGAAACTTTGTAATCATTTTGAATGATAGATAAGAAATCAATTTCCTTCATTGGCACCTTCGATCAAGTATTCAATTATTAATACAACTATTTGATCATTTTAAGACAATATTATCACATGATGCTTATATTGTTTGAATTTCACACACACAAAAAAGAAGCAACAATAGAACAATTTTTAAAACCCATTGCAGTGAAATATTAATTTTATAAATATGACACTTTTATATAGTTTTTAAAATCTTAACAATCATGAATAATGAGTAATATCATTCATTGATACCTCTCAATGAAATATAAAAGATTGGTAGTAATTCATTTTTAACATTTTTCTAAGTAGTGTTGAATCATTGTATAATTTAATCACATAAAAAAATACAAGCAGTTCTTGCTATAAATTAGTTTATATTGAATGCAATCTATTATATTTTCAAATGCTTCTCTTTGACTTTGATTTCTTACAAGTAGAGTTATTAGAATTTATTTTTATTTGTTCAGATTTATCACAGACTAAAATAATATAAATATATGCATTAATACTATGATAATCAAATTATGTGAATCTATATATAGAAAGATGAAGTACATATATATTATGGTAACTTACTTATGTCACTTCTCTTCATCCATCCATACACATATATAGGTTAATTCTAAATAAAATGTAATATCATCAGAGAAATAAATATTTAACTTTTAAAAGTGAATAAAATTGATTATTTTATTCATTTAATTATATTGAAGGTTTTGATAGTTGTGTATGTTGTAATAAATCTGACCAGCATTTAGAAGTTAGATGGTCATGACTTCAATATTTATGTGGGTAATAAATTCTAATTATTATTCTACTTACATTTTACCATTCTAATAAGTATTCACAAAAACCATAATGTTGAATATATTAACTTTATTTCTTCAGAATCTTTGCATATCTTATTCAATAGATTGCTAGCAGAAAATATACACTCCACATTTTAGTAGAATGAAAAAAGTATTGTAAAAAATAAAAATAAAACAACAAAAATGGGAAAAAAAGCTGATTTCAATTCATAGTGATTTGTGTTTGATATATATCAAATAGAGGAATTAGATGGCAGAGTTTTATGATTAATCTGTATCACTTGATTAACACTGGTAGTAATTATGCCATTGCTTGATACCAACACAATTTATTCTCACATCTCAATTTTAGAGTTATATTATAAACCTTTTATTATTATATTTGGTTATAAATAAGTGCATCAAAATTAAGATATGTGTATATAATGGATAACTTGGAAATTTTTTCAAATAATTGAGCATTTTTCAAACAGACTTTTAGAACTTTGTTTCCGGATAGTCACTTAATAGTCAGCCTAAGTAGTCATCTATTTATAGATGAAAAATGGGTATTATAGCTATTCTTAGTTAAAAATTTAAACAAAAAAAAACAAACTTCTCACCAACCAATAGTTTGTTTGTCGGTTGAGTAATATCTTCTCTTTTACTGTATTTTTCTGGAGGAATGATAGAGAATCTCTACTTTGCAATCGGCTATTTAAGGCTCCTATATCTGCCTTTATATATTTGTTTAGTTAAATAGTGGATTTATTTTTACAAATATTAAGATTCATATATTTAATACTTGCATATGTATGTTTAATAAATCTCATAAAGTTATATCATTAATAAAACCAGATTTCTTGCTCTTTAATTATATATAATTTTCAATAAAAAGTTATTATTTTTTTATACAATTTGTATTGAATTAATTGCATATTAAAAGTGAATTATAATACTGTATTTTTAATATGTTTTCTTTTTTTCATTTTTACGTGAAATATGTAGTGGAAAGATTGGATTAAATACCTCATTATACTATATTTAAGAGACGAAATAATTTAATATCTTCAAGCTTAACTGATGTGAACAATCCGCTGCATTAAAAATGCGAAGATTATAAATTAATTTTGGAGCAAATAAACAATTTTCAGCTTTTTAAATGCTTAAATTATCATGATATATCCTTTGATTTAAAAACAAATTGTTAAATGCATATTCGATTTATTAAAAGATATAAAAGCTCTCAAAATATATTTGTCTCAAGATTTTCGCTTTTTTAACTTTTTTTTTTTAAATATTCACTGAATATGTGTAGAAATAAAAAGGTTTGTGTTAGATTAGCAAACACTGAAGTTCTTTATCAATTGTCTTCCAGATTTGACAATTGACATTTTGCACTTTTGATCAGAATGTAAGCTAAGGTTCACCGTTATTGCTAGATCGTTTTAATAGACTTTATTGATTTTAGTATCATTTAACAGCAGGCTTTTTGAATTGAAAATTTGCAATGACTTAAAAAACATTATGCTGTATATATAAAGTAAACGAAGCAGTTTTTAATTAATTTATGCAAGATAAAAACCTCCCAATAATATTAGATGTAAATTTAGTTTTACTGATAAAAGACTTGTTCTCTCTTAAAAAAGAGAACATCAAAGGTACTCATTACTAGTTTGCTAATCAAATTAAATAAAGTTAATCTCTCTTTCCCATTAACTTTTGCTTTTTCATTCCCTCTTTATAAATATTTCGAGTTAGAAAACTAAATCAAAAATAAAGGTTTTGATGTAAGTTATCCCAGTTGCAAAAGATTTGAACAAAATGTATAAAATACACAAATATCCGCTTATTACATGTTCAAGTAGGTGTTTCTATATATGTATAAGGGACAAATTTACATTATTGAAAAATTCTGTTACTCGCTTATTTAATTATTTAGAAAATTTTGATCCTCTAAAAATATTTGAAGATGATTGTATAAGGGACTTTTAGAATTATTCAAAACTAAAAACTAAAATAATACTAATATTCATAAATGCATTATAAAAATAAATACATTTTATATTACATGCTCGCCAAGATTACTTAACTAAAATTACCCTTTTTATTACAGTGTATAGCTAGGTTGGCAAAGTCATCACTTTCACTTTTTTAGAGGTGATTATCCACGATGTTTCTCCGAAGCATTTAATTGGGGTGAAAGTAATAATTTATGGAGCCCAATTTCTTGTTGAAAATTCAATTTTGTCTAGTGATATAAATAAATGTTAATTTATCAGAAAACTTTCCAAGCTTCAGAATTGTGAGAAGCATGTGTATATATATTTGAAATATGTTGGTGGAAGTATAAGAAGCTTATAAAAGGCAAGTTTAACAAAAGATTTTAGTTTATTTTATAGAGTTTTTTTGTCAGTTTAGAGTCTGTAAATTTTTGAAGGCAGATTTCATAGAGTTTCAGTCATCTAGCATTTTCTGTAGAAGCCAAAATGGCCAAGTAAACAAATGTTAGCAATATTTGTTGGTTAATAAACCCTGTCTGTTGTCAATAAACAAATCAAATTAAAAAAAAACAATCTAATCAGTGTGGCAAAAAATATTTGAGTATATTTTCATTGCAATGACAATAAAACATATTTGCTTATAGTTTTCTTAAGATGATAAGCTAATAATTACCAGATGGGCCTTAGCCATTTGATTTCCAGCCATGTGGTGCCTATTAGATTTGAGTATTTGCAAAAACCTAGAATAAAATTTTAAATGAAAGTCCATTGTCTGCTGTATTGAGAATGTGTGACTTGTCCTCAAATCGAAGCTATTTTAATGCTTGATTTTTACCTACCAATGAAGACTGAAAATTATCATCAAGTTATTAAAATTGACCTGTGAAAATACCAAAGAGTAATTAACACAAGAATTTAGAGAGATCTATGGTAAAAAAAGTAAACCTTATTGTACATTAACAAAATTCTGTCCAGCTCTAAAAAATGAGTGATCTATAATAGCATTTGAAAATGTTAGGATACAATATATATATAAAGATATTCAAAGTTTTGTGATATTTAATTGTAATTATATATTGGACTATTATCATCATATACTTTTAATTGTTAAATATTTTTAGAAAAATATAAACTTTATTTAAACTTTTCACATATATTCAAATATTAATTGTAACAATAAATGTTACAATTAACAAAATTAATTAATTGTAACAATAAATGTTACATTAACAAAATTCTGTCCAGCTCTAAAAAATTCTGCTTTCTTCTTCAGATATTGTTGGCCTTACCAATGACAATACTCACATAGAATCGAACAAATGACCAGCAGATTTATGAATTTAAATTTAATATGACACTTTAATCAGCTAGTTATTCTTTCAAAGACAACAGTCAAATTTTTTTTTGTATACTTATCTATGAGGGTTTTTCTGATTTCTAATTTTTTCTTAAGTGCAATGTTAATGAGTAATTTTTAAATATTATGGATTACTACTTAAAGTTGACTTACATGATTATTTAAAATTATGATAAGAGTAACATAGATTATTTATTTATTTATTTATTTTTTTTTCTGTCCCAACATTTTTGCCTTTTCCAATTGAATTTATGTTCATTGAAACATACATCTGTTTTTCATTTTATTTCACTATCTGATACCCTTTAAGTCATTTTATTAATGGAGTATCTGGTTTTACTGATCAATGTCTTTCCACATTCATGTATTTTATTGATGCAATTGTTGTTTTTCAGCATTTTAACTTTAAGTTTTGTAAAAGTTAGGATCCATTGTAGTTTCTTATCAGTTTAGAAAGCTGTCTGATATTATGTTGATTGCAGATTTTTTTTAATTTTCTGCTATCCCTAGTAGATATGATATATAATAGTGGTTGTAGTTATTATTATTATTTTTTTGATATTATTTTGTTGTTTATTTAAAATACTTTAAACGAAAACTAGTGAATAGTTATTCTCCATAGAGGATGTTCTAAGTAGAAATTTTTCCCCAAATAACTCCACTTTTTGCATTTCATCATGATTGTATACATAAAATAAATATTTTTTTTGTGTGTGGGTTTTTAAAAAGTGCTATTTTTTGTTATTGTTTTAATTTTATTATGAATATAATTGAACATGTTAAATATGTCCATTTTTGTTATTGTTCTAATACTATTATGAATGTAATTTAAGGAACTGTGTTAATGATATGTGTCCAAAATGTTGCAATAATGCTTTATCATGAGGCCTAGTGAAGCCAGAGTTAGAAGGTGGAGTACTATTTATGGCTGTAGTTTTTCTTCAATGTTTATGTTGCTGATCAGATTGACAATGATGAGTTTATAGATTCCTTTGATTTTGATGGAAAAATTCTACAGTGCAGAGATAGTATGTTACTGTTATTCAGATTGTTAAGAGTGTCATTTTTGTAATCTATTATCTTATTATTTTTTTTTTTTTTTGCGATAGGTAATGTTTTATTATAACTTACATTTACAAACCAAAAATTATCAATTCATTAGTTCTTTATATTTTCATGTTTTGATTAATTTCACAAAGTGCTTAGAATCCCTGACAATGGATTTTACTTTGTATGCAAAATGATTAAAAACTTTAAATTCTGTGTATGATGAATTTCTGGAACTAACAATAGTTCTTAATGTAATTTGAAATGCTGAAAACAAAAACAGTGGTAACAAAATACCATTGAATGTGGAGAAAATATATCACAAAGCAATAATTAGAAAAATAAACAAATGTTTCAAAACAAAATGTAACAATGAACTTATATTTACTTGGAAAAAGCTAAGAATATGAAAAAGAGAAAAAGAACTAAAAAAAATGTAAAAAAGCTATCATATTACAATAATAAATAATTCTATAAGTCAACCTAATATAATTATCCACAACTTTTCAAAACCACTCATTAATTACCTTTAATAACTTTCCTAAATAAATATATAAAATTTTCACAATTTTTGTTTTTTGACAGAATAGTCTAAACAGTAGTCACAGATCTAAATTTTGTCAGTTTAATTACTATGTAAATAGTTTCAATGGTGAGAACATCATTTTATATATCAATCTGCATGGTATTACTAACAATTGAGTATTAAAAAGATTAAATAAAATTTGGATTTTTCTAAAATACTTTTAACAATATGAACTAGATAAAAAATAGTCCAACCTATAGATATATAAACACACACACAAATATAAATAAGGTACCTAATAATAATTATAAAGGCACAGCTATCTCAATTTTAAAAAAGCACTAGACTAGCTTTAAAATATAAACACATTTTAAATTTATAGGAGAAGTTATTATATTTTAGATATAATGTAGTTTCTTTTTTTGTTTTTTATTTTAAAATTTGAAAATATTCTATCTTTTTGGCAGAGTAACAAGATTTGTATAGGAAGATGAAATTAAATGTTTTTTATTTGCTCTAATATTTTTTTCATAAATAAAAACTTAATTTGTGAAGTGGATGAATCTGTTAGATATCATGTTGCAACTCAAAAAATTATAGTTCCATATCCAGAACCTCAACAAAGAAAATTTAATAAGAAATGCAGAAAATTTAGGATCAAATGTTCAGAATAGTTCTTCATTTCTGAAAATAGAACACAATATCTTAATTATTACCAGACTTCAGTATGAATAAAAGATATTTTTAACAGAAGATATCTTCACCAACAATTTAAAATTATATGGTATATCTAGAATTATAACAAAAAAATCTTATAATAAAATAATTTAAAAATATTGCAAAATTCATGGTTTGATCATCATTAGCTTAAAAATTAGTTACCATTAATTTACATTTGTTAATTTTTGCATTGTTATTACACTAGAATTTGTTTTCCTGTTACATTTGTGTCACCTTTGTATTTCTCATTAGTTTTAACCATCTTTCCATTACAATATATATATATATATAGTGCAATTATGCAAATTCAGCTAAACATAGTATTGCTCAATATTACAAATTAACTTAATCCAAATAAGGATATACCAAAAACTTTAAAATAATAAAATAGAAGTAAACATAAAAAAGATTATTTCAATTGGTGATGTATTGTATTTTTAAAAAGGTGCATACATTTCTGTAAAGTAAAAGCACAAACTAAAAGATTTGTAAAACATAGATATTCTAACAGTTAGTAAGAATTCTAATAAATAAATATTACAACACTGACACTATATTTTCTTATTTTTAAAATATTGGTTTAGAAGCAAATACAAAATAAACAATTTATATTTCTACAGAGAAAAGAGAAGTCAATAGGACAATTAATTAATAAATATAGAAAGTTAAAGATGAATAAAGTATTTACAAGATTGCAAATGTCAGAAAACATTAAAAAACATAAAAAGTTTTTTTTTTTAAATAAAGATATTTGTTGTTTGATTAAATTAAATCTTGTAATCAGATGTAGATTGAAAAATAGCTGATTAGTGGTAATTATCAGATTAGAAAAAAGCAAGAACTAAAAAAAACAAAAATAGGAAAACACTGCAGACATTTGATTACCATTTGACATAGCTATATATACTGAAGAAGAAAAAAATACATCATGCAAGTTAAAGTGAACATAAAATTCTTCCTGCAGGTAAAATGGAAAAAATAAATTTGTGCACTATATCAAAATATTTCAAGTTATAGCAGTAGTTCTCAGGACTACAGTAATTCAGTGACAATTCTTTGTCTTAAAAAAATTTGGCTGTTTAAAATATTTTTCATTGCTAATTTAAATACAATCATAATGACAAATTCAGTATGATGAAAAATATTAATGACATGTGCTAGAACTATCAGAAGTGCATCAGCTGCTACCTTGAACATGCAGCCTTCCAACTTGAAACAACACCTATTGCAAATCTAGAAATGATAACAGCTTTTACTAAATCATAATGATTGAGTTTTCTTATTTCCTGTAGTGCCAAACATGCAAAGTTTAAATTAAGTTCTTATTACAAACCAATTTACTAAAATATAAGATTACCCATATTAAGATGTTAAAATTGTCACATAGAATAAGTCAATGTGAATCAGCCAATATCTTGGACAAATACAAAATGACAAACTATGATATATAAATATAATTTATGATTAGTAGTAAGCTTATTGAGTTATCCCAAAAAACACTGTAAGATTATATATATATATCCAAAAAACACTGTAAGATTATATATATATATATATATATATATATATATATATATATATTAATAATTCAAACAAATATATTTAACACAGTATTCAAAATTAAATAATCTATTATTTACCAGAAGTACTTTCAATTGTTTCACTGACAATCTTTATCAACTGTTAATACAAACGTACAAAAAATAAAACCTTGCATTACCCATCATTCAATCTATTCAAATTTCCCACAATTCTGTTGTCTTTATATTAGCCGATTGTTTATTCATCAAACCACCTCTATTCCTAGATATCATCATAGCCTCTTTAATTTTACGTTTTTCACTACACCTTTCAATTTGAATAATTTTTATATCTCTATTATTAAATTTAAAACCATAATTACATGTTTTATTATGATCAAATATAATTGATGGAGTATTCATATTTACTGAAGATATATTTTCTTTCTGTACACGTTTATATAATGTCTTATGATCATTATATCGTTTTTGTAATGTACATTTGGATTCCCCTATATATTTTATTCCACAACCACATTCCAACATATATATAACAGAACTTAATTCAAACTTAGAAATCTTGGCTTTGGAGTTATTTATCATATCATTTATATTATTTGAAGAGAAAAAAGAAATTCTACACAAACCACTAAAAAGTTTATAAATTAATTTAGCTTGTTGATTAGATATAAAAGGAATAGAAATCCATTTATCACTTTTTAATTTACTTAATATTTTCTTATTATTACTCTTATTTTGATTATATTTTGTAATTGTATTATAAATAATATTCCTTCCATAACCAACATTCAACATATCAGTAATATATACATTAATATTTTCAATTTTATCACTAATAAATTTGCACAAATAATCATTTCTAAATAAAAATGACTTCAAACCAGCTAATTTATGACTCATATGAACTTTAGAATTATATGGAATATAACCCCTAATTTCCACAGGCTTTAAAATCATATTATAATCAAACACATTATTATTTCTTTTAATAAATATATCTAAAAACTTTATAGAATCTTCCTTCTCTTCATTTAACACCCATTTTACATTATTAATCATATTTAACTCATTAAACAAATTAACTATTATTTCATTATGTGCACATATAAATACATCATCAACATATCTACAATATACTTTAATTCCTTTATATTTTATCTGAGACAATATCTTAACCTCATAATTAGAAATAAAAAAATTACAAAGCTGTGATACCACCGGAAGACCCATTGGCCAACCAAAATTCATTTTATAAAAGCAATCATTAAACCTAACATATATATTATCATTCACAAATCTTAATATTTTAACAATAAAATTCCTAATATTATTATCTATAGATTTTAAAAACAAAGCTCTTTCAATAATCTCTATTGATTCAATACGATTAATTGAACCATACATTTCAGATATGTCAAGTGTACACATAACATCATTATTATAAATTTTTATATTTTTAATCCTATTAATAAAATCAAATGATGATGAAATCGTATAATCTCCAAATCCAAGCACATCTTGCATTATTTTTTCAATATATCTACAAGCATTATAATAAAAAACACCACCAAAATCAACAATTACTCTTAATGGATAACAATTTTTATGCAATTTTATATTTGCAAAGATTCTTGGAAACACTGCAGACGACGGATATAAACTGTAATATGTCTTTGCATCAATAACTTTTTTCTTTTTAGCAGTCATTAAAATGTCATTAATAAATTTCATTCTATATGTATCAATATTATTTAATTCACTTTTTTCAAAACAAAGTTTCTTCATTTGATCCATAATTTTCATATTATATTCATCCTGTTTCATTAGGCACATCCGTAAACCCTTGTCCTCCATCAAACAAATTAATTTATTACTTTTTAAAAAATTTTTAAATTCATAAATTTGTTTTAACCAAACATTATCATTTTGCTTATCACATGTTTTATTTTTTATTTCATTAATTATTTTATTCCTATCATTTAAATCACAATTTATAACACCAAACGAATATTCAATCGCCGCATTTAATTCAATACAAGAATCTTTCCAACCTCCACCGACCTATTTAGATCCAAAATTTAAAATATAACGCTGATTAAAATTCAAATCAACTCCAGAGATATTCACATAGTTTTGATCACTAAAATTTCTTGGAAACTTTTTATTATACAAATGTTCAATTTTCCTATTAAATTTATCCATCATTTTTGAATGCAAATTATTAAAACGTATTTGACAAATCTGTTTATATTCATATAAATAATCAATATTATTAACGTAAATAAAATGATTTAATGTTCTTAAATACTTTCTATTATAAAACAGCAAATACTTACATTGGTCAATTATATTACGAAGTATTATATTTTTTAGATCATCCATAGATCTCACACTCAATTTACATAACTTATTTATTTTAATACAACAACAGTTAGGAAACACTTTAAAAATCCGACAGGAATACAAAAACTTTATTCTGCACTTTAACGTAATAACTTTAACCGTTACTTTCCGCCATTCCTTTAAAGGCCAAATTCCATTTAATTGCTTTAAATCCATTTCATATATAAATAACTACAACCATTAAATGTCTGTATTTTTAAATTATATAATAATAATTCAAACAAATATATTTAACACAGTATTCAAAATTAAATAATCTATTCTTTACCAGAAGTACTTTCAATTGTTTCACTGACAATCTTTATCAACTGTTAATACAAACGTACAAAAAATAAAACCTTGCATTACCCATCATTCAATCTATTCAAATTTCCCACAATTCTGTTGTCTTTATATTAGCCGATTGTTTATTCATCAACATTTGATTTTATTAATAGGATTAAAAATATAAAAATTGATAATAATGATGTTATGTGTACACTTGACATATCTGAAATGTATGGTTCAATTAATCGTATTGAATCAATAGAGATTATTGAAAGAGCTTTGTTTTTAAAATCTATAGATAATAATATTAGGAATTTAATTGTTAAAATATTAAGATTTGTGAATGATAATATATATGTTAGGTTTAATGATTGCTTTTATAAAATGAATTTTGGTTGGCCAATGGGTCTTCCGGTGGTATCACAGCTTTGTAATTTTTTTATTTCTAATTATGAGGTTAAGATATTGTCTCAGATAAAATATAAAGGAATTAAAGTATATTGTAGATATGTTGATGATGTATTTATATGTGCACATAATGAAATAATAGTTAATTTGTTTAATGAGTTAAATATGATTAATAATGTAAAATGGGTGTTAAATGAAGAGAAGGAAGATTCTATAAAGTTTTTAGATATATTTATTAAAAGAAATAATAATGTGTTTGATTATAATATGATTTTAAAGCCTGTGGAAATTAGGGGTTATATTCCATATAATTCTAAAGTTCATATGAGTCATAAATTAGCTGGTTTGAAGTCATTTTTATTTAGAAATGATTATTTGTGCAAATTTATTAGTGATAAAATTGAAAATATTAATGTATATATTACTGATATGTTGAATGTTGGTTATGGAAGGAATATTATTTATAATACAATTACAAAATATAATCAAAATAAGAGTAATAATAAGAAAATATTAAGTAAATTAAAAAGTGATAAATGGATTTCTATTCCTTTTATATCTAATCAACAAGCTAAATTAATTTATAAACTTTTTAGTGGTTTGTGTAGAATTTCTTTTTTCTCTTCAAATAATATAAATGATATGATAAATAACTCCAAAGCCAAGATTTCTAAGTTTGAATTAAGTTCTGTTATATATATGTTGGAATGTGGTTGTGGAATAAAATATATAGGGGAATCCAAATGTACATTACAAAAACGATATAATGATCATAAGACATTATATAAACGTGTACAGAAAGAAAATATATCTTCAGTAAATATGAATACTCCATCAATTATATTTGATCATAATAAAACATGTAATTATGGTTTTAAATTTAATAATAGAGATATAAAAATTATTCAAATTGAAAGGTGTAGTGAAAAACGTAAAATTAAAGAGGCTATGATGATATCTAGGAATAGAGGTGGTTTGATGAATAAACAATCGGCTAATATAAAGACAACAGAATTGTGGGAAATTTGAATAGATTGAATGATGGGTAATGCAAGGTTTTATTTTTTGTACGTTTGTATTAACAGTTGATAAAGATTGTCAGTGAAACAATTGAAAGTACTTCTGGTAAAGAATAGATTATTTAATTTTGAATACTGTGTTAAATATATTTGTTTGAATTATTATTATATAATTTAAAAATACAGACATTTAATGGTTGTAGTTATATATATATATATAATCTTACAGTATTTTTTGGATAACTCAATAAGCTTACTACTAATCATAAATTATATTTATATATCATAGTTTGTCATTTTGTATTTGTCCAAGATATTGGTTGATTCACATTGAAAGAGATAGTTAATTCTGACTCTTTTGGCATTTATGTAAACAAATTTTACACTTGTTTCAGTGGTTTTGGTAAAACGCCATCTATTGATCATAAATAACAAGTGATAGCAAGTTACATGAATAACTTGTTTTTGTTTTTCATAAATTTACCCTTAAAGGTTTCTTGCAATGATATATATTGCAGAGACTTTGACTATGTGGTGAAACTGAACTGAAATCAGACTCATATAGATATCTGGCTTGTTAGGCTGAGTTTGAAGACTTTACCAGTCTGAAAAATTCATGCTTGCAAACTGATCGAAACATTTTACATAAACACTTGGAGTCAGTGTTTAGATCTAGTTTCTAACTCTATCCTTCACTGATGATAGCAAATAGCTTGAAATCAGCTGATCTGAGGGTGAGCAAATGAAAGAGATAGTTAATTCTGACTCTTTTGTCATTTATGTAAACAAATTTTACACTTGTTTCGGTGGTTTTGGTAAAATGCCATCTATTGATCATAAATAACAAGTGATAGCAAGTTACGTGAATAACTTGTTTTTGTTTTTCATATATATATATATAGTAACTAAATAAAATTGATCAAAAGAATATTAAGATTCAAATATAAATATTACCATACCTGAGTAGTCTATAAGCTGTTGAACAAATATATTAAAATATCATTGGATTAAATGAAACATATTTCTATACTTAGATTTCTCAAGATATCACAATATCAATAATTATAAACAAATTATTAAGAACAACTATTATAACTCAGGAAATAATATCAAGTGGGTGAGTACACTGGTAACTCAATAAAATAACTTCTCAGGTATACAGATGGTAGATTTTGTTCACTTTCATCTCTTGGTTTGATGTGAAGTGCATATTTAAATAAATCACAAGTGAATATGGTCTAGCAAGGCACCACTAAATTATCTGAACCTAGACACAGTAACCTTTTCACATGTACCAGGTTTGAATTCCTTTTGGTACTTTATTTCTAATAAAAATGGAGGATTTTGCTTTTATATCCATATCACTGTATGCACTAATATTTAGGTAAACATAAAACATCTTTAAACCAAAGTGGAGTATATAAATTCATCATACAAAAATCATTTCCCAGATCTTAACATAATAAATGTGTTTCAATATTTTTTTATACGTTTTACTAGCTCAGATTATATTATTATTTTAGGATGTCAATTCACTCATCCTTGCATGATATAGATGATGGGATGGTGGTTATAATATTACTAAGAAATCACTAAATACTATGAAATTAATATTTATTTATGGCCTCTAAACATTTATCTATCTCATTAATTAAAACGTGATGATGATGATAATGATACCGATAATGGTCAACCACAGTTTTAGGACTAAGCCTAATCATAAAATTTAGTTTCAGAAATTAATAATTAATGGCTAATCTTAGTATCTCTAATTGGAAATTAAATAACTAATATTCACCTTGATGATGAATGATCACAACTAAAAAAAATGCTCTTAATGAAATATATACGCCTCTGTTTAATAAAACAAATTAACATTTATTACTGCATTTCTAACGTATACATAAACAATTCTATATCTACATGAAAATTGATATTAACAATAACAACAATAATCATAATCGACTGATTTAAAATCATAACATTAATTTTAAATTCTTCCCCCTTTCCTGTAACTGGTATAATTTTGTATTAAATTAGATGTCAAATTTGCTAAGATTCTCACTTCACCAGAAAACATCTCAAAAAAAAATAAACACTTTTTTTTCTTTCTTTTCTTTTTTGCACACATACCTTTATAATCTAACATGTAAAGTAGAATGACAAAAAAAATGTTAGTAGAAGTGAAAGAGCAAGATTTTCAAAACAAGTTTTAATTTATTTTTCTCCCCCTCCCTTCTACCCTCTGAAATGCTATAATTTAACTTAAAACACAATACTCTAATATTCTTAATTCTTCAACCGCCTCTTACGAGGCATCTTGTCGACATCTGATGTCACTCTAATTCTTCTAGTTTTAATGGTAGAATATTCGTTTGACAGTTATTGATTAGGTTTTTAAAAGTTCTGTAAGATGGTGCCCTCTTCCGAATTATTTTACAAGTAAAAAATAAAAAAAAACGCATTTAAAACTAAACAAAGAAGAACCTTGTCGGTGATTGGCTGTCAGCTGGCTCTCAGCCGAAAAGGACATTCTGATTGGCTGGAAAGAACAAAGAAACCGCCTGATCAAAGAAAATAAAGAAAAACGCTGAGATTTTCATTTCGAATGTAATTTAAGTATTAAAAAAATATAAAATGAGAAATTAAAATAGTTTTTTAAAAAATATACTAAAAAAAACAAAATTATTTTCGAAAAATATTGAAGATTTTAGTAAAAATATTTAAGATTTAGCAAAAAGAAATCTTTACTTTTCCAGAACGTAAAATTGAAAAAAAGCGTTTGCGTCAGCACTTTTTTGTTTAGACATTCGCTTTATATTTGCCAAAATTGAATATATTTTATAATAAATAAATAGCAATTTATTTTTGAAAGAACTTTCGTTCTCTTTCATAACCTGAAAAATTAGTAATATACTTTTTATAAACGTATCTGAGTTGAATTTAATATTATAGGCGAATATGTTTTAACAATAGGCTTTGTCTTCAGTTTGTGAGTTGTCCAATTAAAAGATTTGATTTTTACCTCATACAACCAATAATATAATTAGTGGTTAAAAGGTTAATATTGCCTATTTTACATTCACACACAATTACATATATGCAATAAGTATTATTATATTATGTATGTGCGTGTTTATCCCCATAATAACAAAAATATTATTTAAAACAAAATAATAATAAAAAAATATGTTACATATTAATAACATTTTATAACTTTAGGTTAATAGACAATCATAATTTTAGTACATATAAAATCATTAATGAAGCTTATGTTTATCGTTATTAAGAACTTCTTGGTTTCAATTGATCTTGGTTGTTTTAAAAGTTCCTTAAACAAAAATATACCACTCTGTTGCTAAAGTTTTACTAAGTCTCTGATATTATAAAGAAAATATATAAAAAAAATTATATTACCAGTTCTATTCTTTGTAGCAACTTTCAATGAGTCAAATTTATATTGTTTAATGTCTATACTTTTTGCAGCTACCATTTCCATTTTTCTTTCTTGAGGTGCATAATTATTTGATGATGATTCTATTGAGATTATTTGCTTTAGTGGACAATTTGGAAATCATTATATTAACTCTTTTTCTCTTCCTGTCAAGCATGATTCTTTTAGTGGATGAAGTACAGCAGTTGTTTTCACATTTATAATTTTTCTTGGGTTTAAACTCAGTTACTGGATTTAATTGAACTCGGTGATTTAACATTTATCTGTAGATTAATTATTTTTCTTTTGATCACCTTCAAATGCAGGTGAATTCTTTCTTCTTTCTATTTAAAAACATATTATTTCTCTCAGTCAGTAAGACGGTGTAGAATATTATAATTTCAGATAAGACATTTCCCTTTTTTTCTTTATACAATGTGCTGGTTTCAGCAGGTCCTGGGATCCTCCAGATGAGAATATATATATTTTTTCTAGCCTGACATCCCTATATTTTTAACCTTCAAAAACTTTATATTAAAAAAATGATTTTTAAAAAAAATATCAGGTCGAATTAAAAATCCTTGTCTTTTTAAGTTTCAATATTTTTTTACAAGTCTCCTTATAATATCAATTGATTTTCCAGACTGCTTTTATATCTGATTTTTTTTCTATTTTTGACCACCTCTTTTAATTAGTTTTATAACTTATTTTTAACCAAATTGTTTTTTAGCTGAATAGTATGAAAAATCTCACTATCCTGATTTTTAGACAAACTTTTGTTTTGAAAGAAAAAATAGTCTTAATCCATTTTTACACCTATGTAACATCTCAAATTTGAGCTTCTTTCTTTTGATCTTAGGATGAGACACTTTTAAAATTAGAGTTCTCACATCGTCTCTAAGTTTTTCAACAGAAAAATAACCCTTATAATACAAAAAAAATTGTTGAGTAAGAAAAAAAAAATATAACAGATTTTTCTTCTTTTTCTCTCAATATTTAATAAATGTAGATATATTTATGAGATGTAACACACACACTCAATCACTCAAATCATGTATAAACTGACATTAAATAATCTAATTGCTAGGTGAGTAATTCTAACCTTAATATTTAAAATCAAATCCCTAGCTTTTAATTCCAACTTACAATTATAGAAAAGTAAAATAGAGAAAGAATAAAATATCAGAATTTAGCAAATGTAGGTTAGCTTTGAAGAGAGTTTAATATTTGAAATATACAACAACAATTAAATAGCTTACACACACACTGCCTATACATATGCATTATAACTTTACTTTTTAACAAAAAATTTAAATATTGAATAGTTAAATGTGTGTATTAATTTTATTTGAGTTTTCTGTCAACACACAACCAATTACAGAATATAACTGTTGTCCCACTCTCTTTCTGCCTTAAGCTTTTAAAACTTGATCTTGTAGGATTTAAACTTGGATGCCCTACAGCTTCCTTTCTATATAAAAATGTGATGGTGATTTTTGTTTTACATTTTCTTTCATGCACATTACTACAAATTTAGCTACTGACTAAATTGTAATGGCACAACATTCCCCCTCTTCTAATAAAATCATCAGCACTTTTGTTTTAACTATATCTAATAAAAAAAATCATGACTAACGTGTTATAAAATTTCTAAGAAATGGGTTAATTAGATTTACGCATATATTTCAATTAATTTACATATATCTGCATATATTTACACATAGCAACCTTGTTACACTTACTCTTTGTTACCCATGATTATGAGAGCTAAGTTCTCTTGAAAGTGCTCGGGCATTATTTATTATGTATTATAATTTATATTAAGTTTATAATAAATTGTGATTTAATTTGAAGAAGCTCTGCTGTTATGTGCTGATTTTTGCATTAAAATTGTATATATATATAGTAGGCAGCTGAGTGTAAAATAATTTCTTTTAATACTAATAATAATAAGTATACTAATAATAATAATAAAAAAATTTAACTACTTGTATACATCATCAAGATGCCTATCAAATCCCCTTTTCAGTAGAAAACTTAAAGGTGATTTATTTGGAGATCTTTTCCAAACTACTCTGCTGAAGGATAAGGGATCAAACTCCTAGAATTATAGGTTCCCTTATTCCCATCAAGAGTAGCAAGCATACAAGCATTCTCTTCTATCTTCTTGGTAATTTGGAATGGCCCTTCATACAATGCAGAAACTTTTTGAATTGGTTTCTTTGGGGTTGCTAACATAGTAGATCATTATATCAAGACCACTTTAGTTCAGCTCTTGAGTTTTACTGTGGGATTTTCCATATAGCCAGTCCATTTTTAATATCTCCCATTTTTCATTTTGACTGGATACTTATAATATATGTCTGGAGGATTTATTTTAGGTAACCTCTGATTATAGAATCCACCCAGAAATATGCACTCTTTGTACCAGACATAACATAACTTTAAAATTTTCAGAGAGATTGGCTCTCTATACCATACATACTTTATCTTAAAACTTTTCAGAAAGACTGACTCTCTGTACCAAATATAAGGCACACTTAAATTTTCTAGAGACATGGATTCTCTGTACCATCTATAATGGACATTTAAACTTTTCAGAGAGATTGATTCTCTGTACCATATATAATTTACTTTTACTTTTTCCAGAGCATTTAAATTTTTCAGAGAGATTGATTCTATGTATGATACACACTGGACATTCACATTTTTCAGAGAGATGGATTCTCTATACCATATATAAGGTATCTCTAATCTTTTTAAGAATATAGATCCATGAAACCATACATGCTGATTAGTTATTAGATTGAGAACTACAGATTCAACTGAAACTTTTGCTCTCTTTCTAAAATATCTGGTTTCATATCCCCTATTGCCTCTCTTAACTGAATCACATTACCTTGTGTGTGGAGTTTTTCCTCAATCTCCCTTCTTCTCTTCACTCCATAATCCACTCTACTCAGACATTTATCTTGTTCTTTATATTCTCTCTTCCTTGGACTTTGTTTTGTTACTTCCTCTTTTAACATAACCATCTGAAACTCTTCAGTCTTTGTTACTATCCCCTTTACTTCTTTGATAACTTCTAATCCAATTACAACCTCTCCATCCTCTTCTTTATAAAGATTATCATCTCCAGGAATTAAGGCACTTTCCTCATGTTTCTCTATTTTATTTCCCAATGCCATAGGTATTTTGCTGTTGTTTTCAACAGAGCTATTGATATTTTCTTTTAATTCATCTTCACTTCTCTTATCCTCTTTTTTTATACTTTTTATAGTTTTATCTCTGTCTTCTAAACTTTCTCTCCAGATTCTATTATCTTCTAGCAGACCTTTTATATCTTCTTCTAGACTTTTAAACATCTGCATGATCATTTTCAGATCAAGTCCACTCATCTTATTAAAATTTTAATATATTCAATACATATCCCATCTGTGCTTTCCTGACCACCAAAAATGCACACATCCTTTCTTTGTCTGACACCTATCTCTGACCGATTGACTGATTTGCTTTTCACCCTGCTTTATTATGCTTTACAAATACAAAAAAATTTCATTTAATATCCCTCATTCAATGAATCACACAACAATAGTCTTCTCTACAAAATGAACTCCCAAAACACACATGAGACTACTATCCCATAATTCATCACTATTACTATGCCTATCCTATTTGGCAATAAATCATTCTAATATAAAAAAAAATTATTTCACCACTGTCTTAAGTTGTGATCTATTTTCAAAATTGAAAAAAAAACAAACAAAACTAAGCTGTTTTATGGCTGTACCCATTTTATCATCATCAATGAAAAATTATATCATATTAAACATCATCATATACAAATTTAAAATAAGACCATATGGCTAAGACAATTTTGTAAGACATAAAAAGAAATTTTACTGAAAAAAAAAATTTTACTAAAAAATTTCTCTCTTTTTAACCACATCTCCCATCATTCTATAGACTCCTTTTTATCTCAGGTATAAGGTAACATATCATGTCTCAGTTGGGCATCCATTGTAACATAATTAAGTGTTCAATATATAAATATCACCATACCTGAGTATTCTACAGACTATTATCAAATATATTAAAATATCATTGGATTGTCAAAAATCCAAATATTATTAAAATCTCAAATATTTAAATATTATAACTTAATAAATAAAAAAAAAATTGTAGCTTTTATTTTATATCAAAAAGAAAAAAATTAAAATATGCAACTTGCTGAGTATAAGCTATTAAACAAATTATTAAGAACAAACTACTGTAGCTCAGGAAATAACATCACATAGGTGAGTACACTGGTAACTCAATAAAAAAACTTCTCAGATATACAGACCGGTAGATTTTGTTCACTTTCATCTCTTGGTTTGATGTCAAGTGCATATTTAAATAAATCTTAAGTGAATATGGTCTAGCAGGGCACCACTAGATTATCTGAACCTAGACACAGTTATATCTTATAACCTTTTCACATGTACCGGGTTTGAATTCCTTTTTGGTACTTTATTTCTAATAAAAATGGAGGATTTTGCTTTTAGATTCATATCACTGTATGCACTAATATTTAGGTAAACATAAAACATTTTTAAACCAAAGTGGAGTATATAAATTCATCATACAAAAATCATTTCCCAGATCTTAACATAATAAATGTTTCAATATTTTTTTATACGTTTTACTAGCTCAGATTATATTATTATTTTAGGATGGCAATTCACTCATCCTTGCATGATATAGATGATGGGATGGTGGTTATAATATTACTAAGAAATCACTAAATATTATGAAATCAATATTTATTTATGGCCTCTAAACCTTTATCTATCTCATTAATTAAAACGTGGTGATGATGATGATGATAATGATAATGATAATGGCTTCAACCACAGCTTTAAGACTAAGCCTAATCATAAAACTTAAATTTTACAGAAATTAATAATTAGTGGCTAATCTTAGTATATCTAATTGGAACTTAAATAGCTAATATTCACCTTGATGATGAATGATCATAACTAATAAAAAAATACTCTTAATGAAATATATATGCCTCTGTTTAATAAAACAAATTAACATTTATTACTGCATTTCTAATGTATACATAAAATTTTTTATATCTAAATGAAAATTGATATTAACAATAACAACAATAATCATAATCAACTGTTTTAAAATCATAACATTAATTTTAAATTCTTCCCCCTTTCTCGTAACTGGTATAATTTTATATTAAATTAGATGTCAAATTTGCTAAGATTCTCACTTCACCAGAAAACATCTCAAAAAAAAAAAATAAACACGCTTTTTTTTTCTTTCTTTTCTTTTTTGCACACATACCTTTATAATCTAACATGTAAAGTAGAATGACAAAAAAAAATGTTAGTAGAAGTGAAAGAGCAAGATTTCCAAAACAAGTTTTAAATTATTTTTCTCCCCCTCCCTTCTACCCTCTGAAATGCTATACTTTAACTTAAAACACAATACTCTAATATTCTTAATATTGCCTATTGTTTTACATTCACACACAATTACATATATGCAACAAGTATTATTATATTATGTATGTGCGTGTTTTATCCCCATAATAACAAAAATATTATTTAAAACAAAATAATAATAAAAAAAATATGTTACATATTAATAACATTTCATAACTTTAGGTTAATAGACAATCATAATTTTAGTACATATAAAATCATTAATGAAGCTTATGTTTATCGTTATTAAGAAATTCTTGGTTTCAATTGATCTTGGTTGTTTTAAAAGTTCCTTAAACAAAAATATACCACTTTGGTGCTAAAATTTTACTAAGTCTCTGATATTATAAAGAAAATATATTAAAAAAATGTATACTACCAGGTCTATTCTTTGTAGTGACTTCCAATGAGTCAAATTTATCTTGTTTAATGTCTAGACTTTTTGTAGCTACCATTTCCACTTTCTTTGGAGATGATTCTATTGAGGTTATTTGCTTTAGTGGACAATTTGGAAATCATTATATTAACTTTTTCTCTTCCTGTCAAGCATGATTCTTTTAGTGGATGAAGTACAGCAGTTGTTTTCACATTTATAATTTTTCTTGGGTTTAAACTCAGTTACTGGATTTAATTGAACTTGATGATTTAACATTTATCTGTAGATTGTTTTTCTTTTGATTGCCTTCAAATGCAGGTGAATTCTTTCTTCTTTCTATTTAAAAACATCTTATTTCTCTCAGTCAATAAGACGATGTAGAATATTATAATTTCAGACATTTCCTTTTTTTTTCTTTATATGATGTGCTGGTTTCAGCAGGTCCTGGGATCCTCCAGATAAAAAAATATATATTTTTTTCTAGCCCGACATCCCTATATTTTTAACCTTCAAAAATTTTATATTAAAAAAAATGATTTAAAAAAAAAAATATCAGGTCGAATTAAAAATCCTTGTCTTTTATAGTTTCAATATTTTTTTAAAAGTCTTATAATATCAACTGATTTTCCAGACTGCTTTTATATCTAATTTTTTTTTATTTTTGACCACCTTTTTTAATTAGATTTATAATTTATTCTCAACCAAATTGTTTTTTTACCTGGATAGTATGAAAAATCTCACTATCCTGATTTTTAGACAAACTTTTGTTTTGAAGGAAAAAATAGTCTTAATCTTTTTTTACACCTATGTAACATCTCAAATTTGAGCTTTTTTCTTTTGATCTTAGGATGAGACACTTTTAAAATTAGACTTCTCACATCGTCTCTAAGTTTTTCAACAGAAAAACAACCCTTATAATACAAAAAAAATTGTTGAGTAAGAAAAAAATATATAACAGATTTTCTTCTTTTTCTCTCAATATTTAATAAATGTAGATATATTTATGTGATGTAACACACACACTCCATCACTCAAATCATGTATAAACTGACATTAAATAATCTAATTGCTAGGTGAGTAATTCTAACCTTAATATTTAAAATCAAATCCCTAGCTTTTAATTCCAACTTACAATTATAGAAAAGTAAAATAGAGAAAGGATAAAATATCAGAATTTAGTGCACACTGCCTATACATATGTGTTATAACTTTACTTTTTAACAAAAAAATTTAAATATTGAATAGTTAAATGTGTGTATTACTCTTTTTGAGTTTTCTATCAACACATAACCAATTAAAAATATAACTGTTGTCCCACTCTCTTTCTGCCTTAAGCTTTTAAAACTTGATCTTGTAGGGTTTAAACTTGGATGGCCTACAGCTTATCTTTCTATATAAAAATGTGATGATGATTTTTGTTTTACATTTTCTTTCATGCACATTACTACAAATTTAGATACTGACTAAATTGTAATGGCACAATATATATATATATATATATATATATGAAGCAAGAGAGTCATTAATTTAAACATATATATATATATATAGACACACACACACTTGATTGGCAGTCTTGGTAGGACGCCATCTGTGGACATAAATACAAGCGTTAGCAAGTTTTTTAACTTGCATTTTTGTTTATCATAAATGTACCTTTGAGGTCTTTCTTGCAATGATATAGATTGCAGAGGCTTCTACTATGTGGTGATGCTGAACTGAGATCAGACCCATGTAGCTATCTGGTTTGCTATGCTGAGTTTGAAGACATTACGTGTCTAAAAAATTCAGCTTGCAAGCTGAATAGAAATTGTTTCATAAATGCTCAGAGTTTGTATTCAGATCTAGTTTCTTTATTCCTGTCTTTCACTGACGATAGCAAATAGCTTGAAATCATGATCTGAAAGTGGAATTATAGTTAGAGATAGTGAATACTAACTACTCTGACGTTTATGTAAACAAAACACGCTTGATTGGCAGTCTTGGTAGGACGCCATCTGTGGACATAAATACAAGCGTTAGCAAGTTTTTTAACTTGCATTTTTGTTTATCATATATATATATATGAAGCAAGAGAGTCATTAATTTAAACAGAATTTCCTCAGAATAATTTTTTTTTTCATTATTGTATACTTTAATATATGTATTTATATTCGATGTCTGTATTTTTAAAGCAATATATGTAATTATATAATTGAATATTTGTAAATACAGTAACTAAATAATTGAAAATTTTTACCCACTTAGGAGCACTTTTGATTATCCCAGTAATCTTTAACAACTAAAGCTTTGAATGGCTAACTTTTTCACAATTCTGTGATCTTAATGTTTACTGCTTGCCTGTTAATTAAGTCATGTTTATATTTGTATATTAGCATAGCTTTCTTTATTTTTCTTTTATTGTTATTTTTTTCAATTTGCAATATTTTTACATCATTAAAATTGCTGTGAAAACCATAAACACATGTTTTATTATGGTCGTAAAAAACAGATGCTGAAATATTATTATCTACTATGCAATTTTGTTTCAATTTCTAACTCGTTTTAATAGTAGCAAGTGCTCTTTAGTTTTTTTTTCCAATGTACATCTAGATTCACATATATATCCGACTACCACACCTACATATCCATTTATAAATGACACAATTTTTATTTATAAAAAAAAGATAAAACCTCATTTATAAATAAAAATTGTCATTTATAAATGGATATGTAGATGTGTCAATGGATATATAAGTGAATCTAGATGTATGTTGGAAAAAATAACTAAAAAGCACTTGCTATTATTAAAACAAGTTCAGAAATTGAAACAAAATTGCATAGTAGATAATATTTTAGCATCTGTTTTTTATGACCATAATAAATCATGTATTTATGGTTTTGACTTCAATTTTAATGATGTAAAAATATTACAAATTGAAAAAAATAACAATAAAAGAAAAATAAAGGAAGCTATGCTAATATTCAAATATAAACATGACTTAATTAACAGACAAGCAGCAAATGTTAAGATCACAGAATTGTGGGAAAGTTAGCCTTTCAAAGCTTTAGTTGACAAAGATTACTGGGATAATCGAAAGCGCTCCTACATGGATAATTTTTTTTAATTATTTAGTTACTGTAGTTACAAATATTTAATTATATATATTTAAATTACTAATATTGTGGGAGAATGCACATGTTTTATGTTGCCTTTACTGGCATATTTTTTATAAAATGATTTGGACTATATCAGAAGTGAAGAAACTGAATTGATTTAAAGGACAAAAGATTAATATCTATCATAATAGAATTTTAAAATAATTAACCTGCATTTAAATATACATTCATCCAAGGCTTTAACCAATATTTCTATAATATTAATATGATCAAGACAGTTTTAAATAAATTGTTTTGTTATGTAAATTATTTAATGGTCTGTGCCATTACTTATTGATTTTCTTTCAAATGTGTACATGAACAATTCCTATTAATCCTGAAAAAAGTGGAGGAATATTTATAACAAAAAATTAGAATGGTATTGGCAGAGAATATTTTATACATACATGGTTTTCCTAAATAAAAGTGGTGGCAAAGTTAAGGGATAATGTAGTTCAAACTTCATATAAAAATGCTTTTGGATGATAGTAAAGTATAACCCTCTGAGTGATGATTTAATGCTCTTTATGATGGTCAAAAAATATAACCTAGGTATGGTATGTGATGCATAAGTTTAATCATCATCACCAGCATCAGTCCTAATCAAAATTCATACATTTAATTTTTTGCTATACTTCTTTATAATAATAAAGAAAATAGCATTAAAGTGTATGACTTGTTACCATAAAAATTTTATATATATATGTGTGTGTGTGTGTGTGGATTGTTCAACTATCTGTATATTAATCAATCATCAAATCAGAAAGGATCCAGTTCCTGATATAATTTTGATTATTTTATAATAACGTTTTAATATCAAAATCTTATTAAATTGGTAATAAAACTCAAAATATAAAATGACAAAAGAAAATTTGTTAAAAGAGTATACCAAATTATCATTAATTATTTATTGATTACAATACTCTATTGCTTAGATATTTAAATTCGTCTATCTCAAAATATGAAGACAAACCCAATACATATAGACACATACACGTATAAGTACAGACAAATAATTGCTTTTTATAGAAAGTACTTCCAAATATATATATATAAAGATGAAAAAAAAAATGAGAAAAAACTATCAATTGCATTGATCAGTATATGATTAGCATATCATTTAATTTTTAAATAATACTTTAAATATGTAGTCAAAAAAATAAAATCACGTGTTATTGAATCTCTATGATGTTTAATGACGTCAGAGCAAAGCATGATAAAGATATTTAATGTAGTTCTGGATATTCTTTATTTCTTTAATATTATATAAAATTTAAAAACAAACTTACAGGCATTGTCCAACTCAATCTGATAAGTATCTTATATTATTTTTTTTAAAAATGTACATGATTATTATCTAAAGATAACAAAAACACAAACTTTGAAATATCCACAACATTGTAAAATATAACAGAAACAAATGGCTATTATAATGTAGTCATATCCCACATGCTTATGTGGTAGAAACATATGATACTCACAGCTAAGATCACTAATAAAATCTACAAACAAAAATATACTTAAAGTTTAAATGGTATATTTTTATACACTGAGCGAAACAATATTTTTGAAAAGATAACAATAAAAATTTATGCTACAAATGCAATTAAAATAGTCTAATTAAATTTTTTAATTTAAATATTTAATTCATATAAGTTCAATTTTTTTACATATCATTTCTATACAACTCTTTAAGAAAAACAGAAATTTTAAGATCATATTTAACATTTCAACATTATATAATCTTTGCAGATGTAATTTGGAGAAGTAAATGTTTAAACTTAGGCAATCTATTTTTCTCTTTATATTTTCTGTAAATTGTACATTTTTATTTTAATGTCTAATTTAATTATATATTAATAATGTTCCAATTTCTGTGTCTTTTAAAAAATGTTAAAGTTAGGCATTGGCAAAAAAAAAAAAAGAAGTAAGAGAAAATGTTGCTATGTTTAAACTGCAATGCTGAAAAGGACTTTTGAGAATTCAATGAATGGCAAAGATAATAAACAAAAAGATATTTAATCATATATGAAGTAGGTGGAAATTGTTCTATTTTGGGCATGCCATAAGTTTATTCAATTCATTAAAAATATTAGGAAAGTTGATGGTAATGACTAGCAATAAAGTTGGTGATTCCATTATTATAATAATGGATATGTATTTAAGCAACCTGAAAAAACAAATAGATAATAATCATTCTAAATAAAATGTTGTTCAAATGATAGTAAGAAATTATCATCAACTTGACAGAATCAAATAACAACCACCATCACTGCCAAAATACCAATGTAGATGGCAATGGCCTTCCATCTAGATCATTGATAAATTTACTATTTCTTATATTCAAATTAGGTATTCTTTTATTTTTATATTGCTGTAAATTAATTTATTACAAATATCTACAGAGAAACAACTAAAATATTTATAGTACTATAAATGTACAATTTTTTTATATAATAGAAAGTATATAGAAGTGACTTTTTTTCTTTTAAAATAAATTTATTCCATTAGTTGTAATTATAAAAAAATACTAATATTTGTTTACACTAACAGATTAATCTGTTAATTATCTAGTTTGTTTAATTTCTTATTTGGATGATTTTTAATTAAGAAAAGTCAAATTCAAAATCTAATACAAAAGACAAAGTATAATGTTTATTGATTGATGTACTATATGTAGAAAACAATGAGACAATAATTATGTCTTAGTAATTATATAGAAAAAAATCACATAAATTTGGTCCAATAAGTAATTTTAAGCAACACTAACACTGACTGCATCACAAGATTTTATAAGTCTAAGCTTATGAGTCATTGAAAAGCTTAACATCAATTCCCTTTGCTTCAATACTTGAAATCCCAATATTTGGTCTACCGAACATCTTAAAAAATTAAAGAATGATTCAATGCTATATCAAGAGATTTATTTTCTATATCCAAAAGTTTAATGATACCTGCTATAGAATTTCATTGTTTTTATATGCATTTCTTTTTGAAATATTATATATGTTAGTGAAAAATAGATTATTTAGAATTGTATATCACCCTATCTCTAGATATCTCATTTTGGAATTTTAAATAGTAGAGAAAAAATAATTTAAAAATGAATATTTTTACTAATGAAAAATGTGTACTAATTGCTACTAATTAACAGAAAAACACAGAATTACTAAAAAAAAAAAAAAAAATCTTTAAATTATATAATAATCGATTTCAAAAAATTAATGAAGTTTTTGGACTGTTATTAATTTTCTTGATGCATTCCTTAGAAATACTCCAATATCAGTTTATAGTTATAGTTTTAAATTCAGAATTAGTCTCAATGAAAGCATCAACATAAATTATGTATTAAGTGACCACACTTTTAATTTTCATTTATGAAATTAACTCACAATGCTTTCTCATGTATGAAGAGGACATTCAACAGGAAATTGCCTTTACAAATAACGATAACACTCTACAATGATACAACACCAACACAGCAGTGTTAGGAATTAATGCATATTTACAAGCATTGTAAGAATGTTAAGATTTAATAATGCGTAATAATACTCCAACACAAGTAAAGCAAATGCCTGGAAAACAAATATTAATAGGTGATTACAAAAGTAATTTAGAAAAATATTAAAAAAATAAATTAAAACTCAATTATTTTATCAGATAAAGTACTCTCACAAAGTACTAATACCATATACTTAAATTAACTACTCAACATCTTTGATACGTATTATGAAAAATGAATAACCAATTATAAATAGAACTGTATTTACAATAGCACCTGCAAAAAGTAAAACAATCAAACACAACCTGGACATCCATTCAAAAAGAAATGTGGAAAGTAAAGTAAAGGCAATTCTAGATGATAGTAACAATGTGGATAAGATATTGAATGAATAATAAGGAGCCTGAAGGTACAAAATCAATGTTTAGGTCTCTCCTGCCAACAAATACCACTTAAGTAATAACTATTTGATTGAGATTTGTTGATTCATCATAGAAATTAAACATTCAAATATTATTTATTTGATTTAAAAAAAAAACAACAGAAAATGGTAAATATCATTATGTTTAGTATTTATAGTTTTAAAAATGTTATTTATTTTTAAGTAAATATATATTTAATTTAAAATCTTTTAAAAAAAACTTAGCATTTATATATATAATAACTTTATTTTATTTAAAGTGAAGGTACATTGATTGATGAGCAGTAATTATGAGTAAGATAATATTTTTAAAAAGCAAAGAAAACCTTTGTTATTCTACTTTTTATTTTTTTTAATGGTAAAGCTTTTAATAAAAGAAATTGAATTTAGTTTGCTTATAGTGATGAAGGATATCTATAAATACACAAAAAATATAAGTGAATAACAACTTTTTTTCTTATGATTTATAATAAAGTTGAGTTATGTCAATAAATGTAATTTCTGCTCGCTAGATTGACTGACAGCAAGTTAAACAATCCATCAACAAGGTAAGAAATTCATTTAATCAGCACAGAGTAAATACATTTCAGCAAAAGGTATTTTAAAATCTTCACCAAAACAAAAGCATTTTTTAAAAATAAAAAAACAAACACTTTTTTTACTTACATTCTGTCTATACAAACATACTTGCACACATCAATTTTCAATATTAAACATTAATTTTAATCTACAAAAATTAATTATATGATAAATGTTTACATATATATTTAAACATTAACTAATACTCATATTTCAAATATACAGAAAAACATAAATGTGACTTCAAATGTGAATTTTGACTGAATCAGTCTCTTTAGCTAGACCAAATTGCATAGTAAGTCTTGACGTAGAATATTCTTAATCTAAATATCTATTATTCAAACAATATTTGCTATTCAAACAAAACTTTATTTATAACTTTTAATTTTTTTATATTAAATAACTTAATTTGTTTATACATTGACAATTTTTTTTAAAAAATCAATAGTTATATGTCAATAAGCCTAATTACAGTGATTTTTCTGTTACTTTTATGTTAGCAGAGTTTAAGGTTTCAGCAAGAGGGGAGAGAAGTAAAAGATTTATTCTTAAAATATTAAAACTTTACAAATTCAAAAAAGTCTTGGAACTAGAGATTTTAACTAATATTTTACAAAAATCATTGTTGAAGTATTAAAAATATACTAAAATCTTGCACACTTGTGTAAAAAATTGAAGGGTTGAGTAAGTAAAGTACCACCCACATATAATTAGTATAAATATAATTTTAATTAAAAAAAATAAAGTGTCTATTTAAAATTAAAATTAAAATCAAATAATTGGAACTTAATAAAAAATGATTACTAATCGTTTATACATTTATTAAAATGCTAATGTAGACAAAATATATTTGTTTAAAATACTTGACTTAAAAACCAAATTTTAATAATAGATATTCATATATGAATGACTTTATATGTACTGACCACACCTCCTATGCATAAATTGAGATCAGAATTCGCATGAAACTTGAAAACATGTTTCTTTCTGTTTCAAATAAGTCTATAATTTTTCTTTCTAATGGGTTGCTAATAATCAAGGTAGAAATAATTCAACTATTGATCAAAAATAGATATATAATAATTCTTAGTTAAAGAACAAAACTAGGAGGTCAACCACGAATGACTTTGTCCTCAACTAGGTTAATAATATTATTTTGCCTTCAATAAATGTCTTTTGTCTTGCAATGGATTATTTGATAGCTGTTTTGCTTATATATATATAAGATCAGTTTTATGAATTTTATATATATATAAGATCAGTTTTATGAATTTTCTTAAATGGTATATATTACATATATAGACACAGGTATATAATAAGCCAGTGTTTCATTATTATATGGTTAAGATACATTTAAATATTTCTAGTTATTTAAGAACTTATTAATTAATAGACAAAGAACAGACAATATAATACATTTATAGATAAATTAATAAAATAATTATATAGTATGGGTTTATAAAGATGCTAAGATTGTTTTCCTGAAGATGTGCAATGATGGTATTTTAAGATTACATTCAACCATTAGTTAATAGCACACATGTTAGTATAAGTACAACATTTTGAGTGGTATTGTTTTCCTCTCTTCTTCAGATATTACTGGTCAGGCCAACAACTATCACTTAAAACATTGTGCATTTACTAATCTGTCTGATATTAGTAACAGTTGAATGTAATTGGAAAATTTAAATAAAGTTAAATTTTTCTAAAGACATTCAATATTTAATAATAGATGATGAAAAAAATACAATATATAAATGCTAAGGTTAAGTGTATTTTTGTTACTACTATAATAATCTAAGTAAATAAATCAACTGCTTAATTTTTTAAACTAATTTTAAGTTAAATGTTTTATTAAAACTTACATATCTATTGTTTCAAATTTAATGCACTATTTTATTCAGTTACTGTTAACTACATATTTGAACACTTAATTCTATAACTAATGTCACTCATCTCAACTCCAACACTAAGAAGATACATTCAGATCCACTGATTAGGAGACTTTAAACTATAATAAAATATTTTAGCAAAACTATAAATTACTTTTAAATATTGTATATCTAACAGAAGCATTCTAGTCATTAGCTAGAATTATCTAAACCAAGGTCAGTTATAAATATGATAAATTTATTGGATTTTCTATGAAAAAATATTTTTTTTCAGTTAATATTACATCTACAACAAAACTAGCTCTCACATGATCACTATCTCTTATACTAGCACAATTGTTTATAAACAAAGCAAAACTCTCCATATAGTAGTATCACCCTATGCCAACCTAAGATCTAGGTACAGTGCTCTCAGATCCAAGGCTCCTCACTGATGATGGCCACAAGTCAGAAACTAGTATGGGGATATTGGATGAGTAGGCATTAGATAGGGATTTTATGCACAAGCCTTCTGACATTCATTGATTACTCTGGTTGGCACAGGGTGGCACTACTGTATGGAGAGTTTTTCTTTGTTTAAAAACTAGCTCTCTTTGGTAAAAACCAAAAGTCACAATTCCTCCAATCTTAAATATAAAAAAAATTTTAACAGCAATAATTGTAAACAGCATATTTACAAAAAATTAGTATAAATTTTATTCTATTTATACATTTTTATTAATAGCAGCCCATATACTTTCACTCACTTTCCAAAAGAATAGGTCTAAGGCTTTTTGAATTGTAGATACCTCAACAATATTTCCTTCCAATTTATTTGTCCCTTATCAACCCTCTATTATCTATTTTATCATTTAGCAGGGAATGTCTCATAAACATCATTTTCACTTTACATCCAATTTTAGGATCTAGTAACAAAGCTATAATATCATTGAATTGTTTAAATAAAGGAAAACTTATGAGAAGAATTTTCATTCTATATTTAATCTTTTCATCTAATAACATAAATATAATACTATCAAATCCTATGAGAATAATCTTCAGCTTACATTTAATTTTATCATCTAACAACATGACTATATATTTAAATCATGTTAATAAACTCAATTTTATGAAAACACTTTATTTTACACTTTATCTCAACATTGACCAGCAATGTTTTAACAGTATCCATCTGTTTAAATAGTATAGGTTGTACAAAATTCATTTTACAGTTTATTTTTGTCATTTTGAAATATAATAAATTTTTATTAATATTTTAATTGTTACAGTTAATTTCTTGCATTTTATAACTATTAGTCTGGCAATGCTTTATTAAATGAATTGTTGACATCCTTTTTAATGACACTATCTATCAAAGAATAAATTTCTTTTATCCATTTCTCTTTTACCTTCAGCACTAAATTGTTTAAATTTTGATCAAAGTCTTGTTCAGCTAATTTATAATTATTTGTCCTCACAATTTGAATCAAGAGCTATTTCACTATATAGCTCTACTTTAATATCTATTCCCTGAACAATGTCACTCATAATATGTTTTTTAAACTCCACAGCTCTGATTTAGAAATATTCTTCAGATATTTCATCTTTACTTTCTAAAATTTTTTCTGAATTTTCTACACATCCTTTTATGTCTTTCTATTCATTTTTTAAACTATTAATTTTATTTTGAGATTCCTCCTTTTGTAAATCATTTAAAGTATTCTCAAAACTATCTTTCCTCTCACTTTGAGATTCTATCTGAGTCTTGGACTTATCTGCTATCTGATTTTGAGATTTATTTTGAGTATCAATATATTTTTATTTTCGAGATTATTTTTCATTTCTTCTGTATGACCCTTAATTACATTTCCCAATTCTTTTGTAACTCATTTTTTTCAAGCATCAAATTTATTTTCAAGACTATTTTGAGATTCTCTTATCATAATCTGCATCACTAACATAGGTTGCTTTGACTCTTCATCCTGAGTTCTCTCCTGGTTGGTTTTCAGATTTGAAACATAAGGCTCAGGAAATACTACTGTTTGATTATATTTTAGATTCATATCTTGTGAATCTAGAGACACCATTTCTTGGGTACTTTCCAAATTCATTTTTTGACTTAAATTTTAACTTTAAATTATTTCATAATAATCAGGCACATACTTTTCTCTCTTTCTATTGATCAAAACATCAAGATCACAATAACAACTCTCATGTACTGGTCTACCCAAAACTGGATAGACTACACACATGTTATTTTTATAAGGATTTCATCACTTTAATATAATCTACCACTATTTCCAAGAAATCTAAATCTACCATGTGTCTTTTGTAAAGTCTTGGCAACCAGAAATTCTTACAAGTTATTGATAATTGACTTTATTTTACAGATTTTATGTTAATCAGCTTATTTGATAACTGCAGTTTATCAGCATTTAAAATACAAATCACTTCATCCTGGCAAACAGATCTGATCATGCAAGATTCAGATGCAACTAAATATCCATCCTATTCTATTGTAGCTCATGACAATAACTACATATCAACTATATCAATAACTATTAAGCAAGCCAACACATTGGGCCAGCCATTGTAACCTAAAGAAAGAGTATCAGAGATTATAATATATATATATATATATGTTATAGTTAATGTTTTCATGGTTATATGATGTAGATAAATTATAACTTTTTGGGATATACCGTGTCTTATTTTCCATTGAGCACCGATATTTCGACAGAATAGCAACCGCCATTTTCAAGGTTAACTTTTGAAAGAAAAACCGTTAGATCTTAACAAATAATGTGACTGTGTGCAAGATGAGAAATGAGATTCCAGTTCAGCATTCACAATATGAGGCTTATCAAAATGTTTATTTTTCTCAGTATTTTTACCTGTTAATTTTAAGTTAATATTGGATAAAAAAAGAGGTTTCCACATAGCTGGAATACGTTGTGCTTCATCAGTTCTATTTAAACCAGTAGGTCTCTTTAATATTTCAATTGACTCTCTCATGGTTCTTAAATCATATCTTTCCAAATTAGCAAGTATTTTTGTATTGTCAAAATTAGGTTTGTGACCAGTTTCTAAATAATGGGAAGTAAAAACTGATGTGCTAATTTTTTGTTGAAAAGCATTTTTATGTTTCTTAATTCTGACATTAATTCATCTATTAGACTGACCCACGTAGCCTCTTGAGCACTGGAAACACGGAATTTCATAAACTTCTTGGTGTTCCAAAAGTATTCTGTCTTTAGGTTTATACAAAAAAATCACCATTTTTTTTGCCAGTAGAAAAAGTGGTCTTTATATTAAAACAAGATAGTCTTCTACTGATTTTATCAGTAACCCCCCTAATGTAAGGCAAAATTACTCTATTAAAAGAGGAATTATCCATTCTATTCTCTTTTTTTTTTTAGTATTAATGTTATATAAAGCCTTACATATGATGTTTTTATTACAATTATTAATAAAAACATCATATGTAAGGCTTTATATAACATTAATACTAAAAAGAAAAAAGAGGATAGAATTAATTCCATCCTCTTTTTTCTTTTTAGTATTAATGTTATATAAAGCCTTACATATGATGTTTTTATTATAATTATTAATAAAAACATCATATGTAAGGCTTTATATAACATTAATACTAAAAAGAAAAAAGAGGATAGAATTGATAATTCCTCTTTTAATAGAGTAATTTTGCCTTACATTAGGGGGGTTACTGATAAAATCAGTAGAAGACTATCTTGTTTTAATATAAAGACCACTTTTTCTACTGGCAAAAAAAAAATGGTGATTTTTTGTATAAACCTAAAGACAGAATACTTTTGGAACACCAAGGAGTTTATGAAATTCCGTGTTTCCAGTGCTCAAGAGGCTACGTGGGTCAGTCTAATAGATGAATTAATGTCAGAATTAAAAAACATAAAAATGCTTTTCAACAAAAAATTAGCACATCAGTTTTTACTTCCCATTATTTAGAAACTGGTCACAAACCTAATTTTGACAATACAAAAATACTTGCTAATTTGGAAAGATATGATTTAAGAACCATGAGAGAGTCAATTAAAATATTAAAGAGACCTACTGGTTTAAATAGAACTGATGAAGCACAATGTATTCCAACTATGTGGAAACCTCTTTTTTTTATCCAATATTAACTTAAAATTAACAGGTAAAAATACTGAGGAAAATAAACATTTTGATAAGCCTCATATTGTGAATGCTGAACTGGAATCTCATTTCTCATCTCGCACACAGTCACGTTATTTGTTAAGATCTAACGGTTTTTCTTTCAAAAGTTAACCTTGAAAATGGCGGTTGCTATTCCGTCGAAATATCAGTGTTCAATGGAAAATAAGACACGGTATATCCCCAAAAGTTATAATTTATATATATATATATATATTAGCAAAAGTGGGTTTAAAAAATGGCCAGCAATCTTTTCATGATTGATGAATATTAAGCTATATGAAATGTTAGATTTGGCTCTATTATATAGGTCATCATGCTGAAATATTCTAGATGTAATTTGGCATGTGTTTTACCCTAATATCTAACATTCAAAAATTGGCAGTCTAAGGCATGTACTAGCTGTGCCTTGTCATCATTTCTGATCTTGTCTTTAGAATTAGTAATGAGTTTATTAAGGAATAGAGGGCATTTAAAGCCAATGTTAAAACCTTTAGTGAGAATTGATGTTAATTTTTAATATGTGTTGGGAATATATGGGATATTAATACAAGGTTTAGGACCAAGGAATCTATCATAATTACACCTATTGTTGAATTTATTTATTTGATTATTCAGCATAATGGTGGAATAGCCAATTTTAATTACAGATTGGATCTAATCTGAATTTGGATTCAGGACCTTAATGATTAAGTTATCATTTGAACTTTGTTAATATTATTCAAAAGACAAATATCCGTAAAATGGCCTCTTTCAACATTACTAAGCTCTATAATTCTGTTAACAGAGACTGGTTTATTGATATAAAGAGCTATTAAAACAGAGCACAATTGGTAATAAGAGAGCCAATTTATCATAGATATGTTATGGTGGATTAATGACAACTTTCATGCCATATATAGAGATTAAATATTCACCATGACTACAAACTATCCTATGGATCTATCCATTAGCAGATTAATATGTAGTCTAGCTGTATCCTCCATCAAAATGATCATTATCCAATGTCTTTTGAACACTCACACATGAGATTTTCACAAGATATGTCAATGATGTTTTTGTCTGCACTCTTACCAATCTAATTCATGAAATATTTGAAGAGTTCCAACAATTTCCAGAAATTAATTGAACAATGGAAGATGAATATGATCACCAGTCTATCAAATATCTTGATCTGAAATTTATTAGTCAGACCCACACTATTGATTACTCAATAATTGTCCAGTTCGTCAACATTAGGGATTACTTGCACCTACAATCTAAAGACCTAATTCCAAAATAGAATAGCCAGCTTTAAAGGCTTTTTATTTTAGAAACTCTTGATTTTGTAAAGTTATAACTGATGCTAAAAATAACTTGGAATCTTATGAGACAGACTTAATTAAAATTAGCTATTCTATCATTATGCTAAATAAACAAATAAAGAAATTCAACAACAGGCATAAATATGGTAGACCCCCTGAACCTAAACTTTGGATTAATATGCTTTACATTCCAAACATGTATTCAAAATTAACATTAATTATCTCTAAAGATTTTAACTTCAGGGTTATATGCCTCTATCTTTCAACAAACTCATTAATAATTCTAAAATCAAGGTCAGTAATAATGACAAGGCTGGTATATGCCTTAAATTGCCAATTTTGCAATGATATTTCAGCACATCTATCTATATAATAGAGCCAAATGTAACATTTCATAAAGCTCAATATTGGTCAATCATGAAAATATTACTGGCCACTCTTTAAACTCTGCTATTGCTAAAGTTATTTGCCTTGGAAGCAATAACAAGAAACAGAAAGTTAAGAAAGCTTGACACATGATCAACTCTTTGAATGCAATAAATGTTAGAACCAAAAGCATTCCTCTTAATAAACACTGGTTGTTCAAAATGACAATGTAGGTGGAGCTTCATCACTTTGCACTTACAATTACCACATACATAAACATGAAAATTCTGTTAAAATTTACACCCAGTGTAATTATCTTTATATGCTAGCAGAAACACTAATACATTTTATTAACACTCTCTCAGAAGTCATGCTTTGATAAAGATACTCATCCAAAGGCTGGTTTAGCAGATTAATAAATTTATTTTATGCTGATTTGCTCTATCATAATTATTGTTTATATATATGTATTGGGATAGTAACCCAGTTAGTTCAATATTATTATAATAATCAGCTTTCAAAAATTTTTTTTTAAGAACAGAATTTTCTTTTACAATTTTATTATAACTATAAATATAGCATTGACCAAAGTTACCAAAATGGCAATTATAACTGAAGACAGGATAAAATATATTGATAATTTATAAAACCATGGTCATATTTAAAACTAGGTAGAAACACTTATTAAAGAATTTAGATTATCAATTCCACATTACACAAAGTTATAATTTATAGTTGAATACCCCATAATAAAAAAAAATAAATCGCTCCTAACATAATGATAATTTCAGTCAATTATATTTGATTTAAAATATATATAAACAAACTTTTACCTCCACAAAACACTTAAATGTGCATGTATGTATTTGTTGGTCTGCATAATTGTAAAATATAAAAATGTTTTTTTAGAAATTAAGAATATATCCAATATAAAGCCATAGAAATCACAAATAAACATATAGAATATGATAACAGTTAATTTAGAAATTCTAATCTTGTTCATTTTGGTAAAATCAGACAATAAGCTATTATTCCGTGTAAAACAGACATAATTAAGTATATATTTGTTCTGATAATAATTTTATTTGAAATAATTCTTTTATATAAATTGTATAATAAATATGACTGATTTTATCATGCCTAAGGCAACCTGGAGAACAATATCATCTGGAAAGAAGTCACTGTGAAACTGATCTAGTGAAATTTTTACATACAAAGTACAAATGAATGTAAAAGGATCTTAAATTTGTTACTTTTCCATCACACGCTCAGCACTATATAAATAAGTGTTGATGAAGTGCAGAGTTATTTTCCTTTTATTGCGCCACTTGGCAATGGAAAGCTAAGAGGTAAATTCATTGAATGTTTGCCTTCCAGGGCAGGTATCAACTTCTTGATTGTCATTGACATTGAGATGATTTACCAACAATCACTTAAATAACTATTTAATAGCTGGAGCTGATAAAATTCAAAACTTTTTGCCACCTGAAAATTTTGTTTTAATCTGTGAAGTATTTAAATTTATAACAGGAAAAAACTACAGAATAATTAACCTGTTATGCTTAATTGGACCAGATTTTATTGTATTTATCAATTTTCTGCAAAATCATTAATTAATGTCACCTGCAAAATTGCTGATATTAACATAACAACTGTATTTGCCGATTTTGAAAAGAAACTGAAACTGTGGGAAATATTAAAGTTATGCAATGTCCCTCAATTCTTTAATTCCAATCAAAATGAAATGTAATAATCTAAAGAATTGTCAACTTAACTACTGTCTTAATAGATTATTTGAAGAGAATTTGGAGTAAACAACATCATTAATACTTTTAAATAAAAACTCTATGGCCTGAATAAAATTTGAGATTAATAATATCGATTTTTATTTTATTTCACCTATGAAATGATACTTTTAAAATAGATAACAAATGATTTACTATAATGCAAATTTTAATATTTTTTATACATAAGAATGGAGTTTATTTGAAGAAATTTATTGATATAAAATCTGTTGGAAAGAATATCAATATAGATAAAACTATTCATAAACATTTGTGCATAATAGCTATATATGTATGGTCTGTTGTTTTTATTTTTTTTATTATATAATAAATTTACTAGTATGCATTTAGGATTAATTAATGTTCTCATCTACCATAAAAAGATCAGATAATATCTTTTATTTTAGTCAAACTAGAATGGTATTTGAATGTATTGTATTAAAGATAGGATGTTCCTTTAGTATTACAGCTTATAAATAATAACATTTTGAGTTGTCCTATTGGATATGAGATACTCTTGTCTTATATACCTCATATTTTGTTGCAATATTTCCTATGGTATCACAGTATGTACATGTTTATAGAAATGAATAGATGATATTTTATTTATAAAGCATCCAATAGTTAATAGTTATTTCGTGGTTACAGGTTGAGTAGAATATTTTGATTGACACCTTTAATGTTATATACATGGGCCATGTAGATATTGCACTTATTTACTGAGGATAAATGCCTCCTAAATAAAGATTAATAATATGGTACCATTATAATTGTATTTTTATATTGGACTACTTCCATCTTCTAATATGAGTATTGGATGTCTTTAGAAAAATTAATTATATTTAAATATTGTAAATACATTCAACTGTTAGTAATAGCACATTAAACAGGTTACTCATATTAGATAATGGAAATAGTCCAATATAAAAATACAACTAAAACACCATCATCACAAACCTTCAGGAAAACACAATACCATTATAAGGGTTTGTTACAAGTATGGAAAATATTTTGTGGGTCTATAAAATGCTAAGTAATCTTTTATTTTATTTATTAAATCAATATAAAAAAGATATATTCAAAATCCTACCAGAGGCAAATCCTTCTTTATTGATATGTGTATTTGTGTAAACAACATGAGGCATCTATTGCAATCTGTTATTTGTAACAATGATTTTATAAAGAACTTTATTTTGTAAGAATGGCATACACATATTTATCTAATTATTTTATATACTTTATTTAGTCTATTTTGTACATTATATTTTGTTTAATAAATTATTTGATTATTGTTTTAAATAATAGCTTTGTGTTTTACTCATCATCATCACTTTTGCGTTAAATCTATTCACATGGTCATATCAGTATATTGAGAGTAGTATAATTTGAATAAGAAAATTTTTATTATACTCAATTACAGTTTCATAAGTGAATATTATTTATGTTAAAATTGTTTTCTGGCTCGTTTGCATTATTGTTATAGCTCTGTTTATACCCTAAAGTAAATACTGGCTACAGTAGCAAAACTCCCATTTGTATTCATCCATAACTTGAGAAACTATAATATATTGGTAATTAAGAGTTTTATATTATCTGAAGAGTATTAAAAATAATATGTAGGTAAATATTAGCCACATGTATCCCATTTTTATTTTTAGTGATTAGAAATTTATTATCATATAATATATTATAATTGCTGGATAAACCCTGATATTGAATATAAACGTTCATGTGCAATAGTACAATAGCAGATGGTTAGGCTAAGTGTTAGGCAGTTACCGCTTGGTGATTGGGATAAATTTCATCACAATATATATAGAAACTAGCTCTGATTGTCCTTCTTATGAGTATTTCACTGTAGGCTTCAATACATGATCATAATAACTTGCAACCTTCTCACTCACGTCAGTAACAATAATATATTTTTTTGGAGCTTAAATGCCTAGCAATATTTTTTGCAGCTCTCAAGCTATTGCTTTGTAAAATATTCTAAGCCTATAAAAGACCTAGTTTTTAAAGACAAATGTAGATTTATTTTAAATAGCTTTTCTAAAGACGTTATCTTTATTTTATTAAATATATTCTTCATATTGTTAGTGTTAAATTCAAATTTTATACTATTAAAGCTATTTTATTTCAGAATTAATGGGCATCTTAGAGTTTTAATTTAAAGTGTTTGCTTGTCATTTGTTGTAGCTCCATGAGGTTAGAGTTTAGAGATTGGTCTAAAAATAACATTTGCATAATTACTGGGCATCAGAATTTTTTTTCAGTGTTATTTTTATTTGTTCACTTCAAACAACATATTAATTGGGAAGGCATAACTGGAATAATTGACAATTTGTATCCTTTTAAGTCGCCAACTTTATTTCTTGGTTTAAAAAGTTTTTTGATAAGATTTTTACTTTTTTTTAACTATCTTTGAATTATCTTGTGATTTATGCAAATCATTATTGTTCAAAACAATTACCTAAGCTTGAAACATTACGATTCTTGTTGAGAAGAACAATTATTGATTGTTGTATTCTTTGATCTCTTCTTTTAATTTTTAGGCATATTTTTAATAACAAAACTGATTATAAATTTTTCTTCTTATATTTATGTTTGTTTGTTTTTTTTGCAATATTTAGAGTTTTAAGTAGTTTATACTTATAACTAGATTTAACTTGTTCTGTTATACCGACAAGCATGCTACATAACAATGGCAACCATTTTTTCAGTATTCCTTGTTGCTGTAGAATGTAGACTTTTATTTAATATATTACTGGAATATAAGTGTAAATGACAGCATTCATATTTTTTTTTAAACAATAATTTGTTTATACACCTGTAATTAAGAGATGTGACTCTAATGAGTTGTAACATTAAAAGTATTAAATATATAAATTCTTAGTTGATAAAATTTTTTTCTTAATCACTACTCTTGTCTTCAAACAATTAAAGTATCACATGATTACTTTTTCTTTATGCTTACACAAGATATTAAAACAGTAGCAATTTTTTTCACATAATAGTACCACCCAGTGTAAACTCTGGTAATCAATAGATGGTAGAAGTTTTACACTAGATGACACTACTGTGTGTGAAAAGGGTACAAATAATGAAGTTATGAAAAACTAAATATAAATAAAGTGATTATACAGAAAGTGGGTTATTGGTTTTTATGCTGGGTTTGGAAACAGATAAGGTGGATTTAGATATGAGGTCCATGGAGTTGACAAAGATTATGTTGTGGAAATGGGATGGAGCAGAATATGGAGAAACTTAGGGTGGGAAATGGAAAGGGAAGGTAAAGTGGATAACAGGTTTCTCTGGAAATGATTCCTGACTTCGTATAAGAAGAAGTCACAGTGCACCACATTACATATACTGTTTTAACAGCTTATGTAAGCATAAAGAAAAACTGATCATGTGATATTTTAGTAGTTTAATACTAGTACTAAATAACAAATAAAGATGGCTATGGTTATTGGAAAAAAAAGACACCAAAATATATAAATACAGAACTGGATTCAGATCTATATGACTATAAAGCAAATTAGCTTGGATTAAAAACATTATTGTGTTTTAAGTTTGGGCTGATAGCTTTATAATTAACCAAAAAGAAAAAGAAGTAGGTTCTTGAAAATGCATTTGTTCTAAAGATGCAGTTGCACTGCACTCAAATCCAAGGGGCTTCTGACTAATGCTATCCATAAATTAGAAACTAGTCTGGGATATCAAATAGAAAGACACTTATCAGAGACTGTGCACAATCTTCTAGTATCTATAGATAACTTGAGCTTACACTAGGTGATACTAGTGTGTAAATTTTTTTTTACTATTCTTGTCTACCTGGTAAATTTATGGATAAAAAGAGTATGATGGAATTTTAAAATCTGAAACAATCATATCTTTTGATAATATAAACGCTTAATAGTTTTAAAATGAAATTAGTACACACTTTTAATGAGATTTTACCAGATTTTTATATTTCTGTAATAAGATATAAAGATTCAATAATAGAAGAAACAAACAAACAAAAAATCTGTATACAATCTGATAACTTTGTATCCAAATCTCAATCGACAACATGAGCAATTGACAATAATTAAATTATATATGATATTTTATTTACCATTAACATTTTAAAAACCTCTATTTATATTCATCCACAAATCAAAAAAATTATTTACACACACGCATACGTATCTATATTAGTAGCACTAATAAAGAGAAAGTTAGATGTAGCTAGAAATAGCATTCTGATAGAAAGTTAAGGGAGTAAGTAATTGTCTCCCATCAGAAACTTTAAGTACTTTAAGTATATATTAGTAATTTCAGTTACTCTAAACTACATAGAGTTAAAACATTTATAACACAATTACATTTTAACAAACATAGTTAAGTTTAATGAACAAATGACCTCTGGAGAATAATTGCTGCAGAAAAGGGTCAAAGACTTCTTTCATCATTTTACAGACAAACATACTCTCGTTAATTTATTGAAAGCAATAAAAAATAATTTAATCAGATAATAACAAGATCATTATTAAGTAGATAATGTAAAGTGAGATTACTTTTAAACACAGTCATTAATTTTAAACAATAAGATTTTACATTACTGTCTTTATTGAGTTAATTATCAATTTATGTCAATGTGTTTTCTATTAAATTGTCTTTTTTTTTAATTTCCAGTTTCTGTTTTAATAAAATAGAAAGATAAAGTTTTAGCTAATGACTTAATTAAAATATAAATGAAATTTTGTAATACGAAATTAGTTAATAAATAAAAAATAAGTCATTCATGATCAGAAATATAGTAGCGTAGGTTGCTTTACTTGAAAATAAGATACTTTAAATATGCGATTTCAGTTTTAAAAAAAGAATCTAAGTCATAGAAAAAATGTTAGATATATTGATAATAGTCTGTAATTTTGTGTTTATTAAATTAACTTTCAAATGTTCCATGGTTTATTAAAAATAGGAAAAAGAAATTAGAATAATTATTAGTTTAGCATAATAAAACGAATCTAAGTTATTAATTTTTCATTAGAATTGTAAAAAGTTATCTATAATCAATTCTGCCATAATTAAGCATACTTTTATACAAAATAAAAAAAATATATAAATAATAATCAGATCTAAAAGAAATCAAACAAAAAAAATGCTCTGTGATTTAGCATGGCGAAAATAATAAACTTAAGAAGTAAATATTTTCTATTGAGCTAAGCAAACTTACTATATATATACCCCTTTGATCAATGAATGATCAACCGTTGCAATCATTCTGCCACGTTGATGATGAATATCATTTGATCTCTAAACAACTGATTGAATAATAATAATTTTTTTAAAAAAGAAAATTAGTATAAAACTACTAGTAAACTCCAAATAAAATATTTCTACTAAAATACATAATTGAAAAAGACTTTGATGTTTTCCATAACAAAAAAAAAATCAGTTTTTTTCAATCAAATTTTATTTGTAAAAAAATATTTTTTAACAATGTAAATTATCAAGCATTGTAGTATATTCATTGGTATGTAATTTATTTAAACTATATTCTCCCTTTTCAATTCTTTTTGTTTTATATTAGTACAACTTTCATCCCAATTCTACCACTTCTCAATCATCTACTAGCACAGAAACTCAGACCATCCTTTCTTACAATACATGCATTTTGTGAACAATCTTCACCCATCAGATAAACTACAAGAATAAACATGCAATTATTCATTCTGGTGTTGACATCATGATATTCTTCTAATTCATCATTTTCATTCAAAATAAGGACTAATTGTTTTCAAGAAAGGGTGAATAATCACTGCACTGTAGGGATTTTTTCTTCTTCTTTCTTTCAATCTATTAAAAGCAGATGAAAAAAACTTAGTTTGTATTTTAACTGGTAAATATAAATTCAATATATGAGATTAATTAAAAAATAATAATATATCAACTTTGCGCTTAAAGAAAACAAAATAAACAGAAATAAGTCTTCACTTTAGCCAGCAAGCTAAAATAATTGTATTTTATTGAAAAAAAAAACAAACTATTTTCCAAAAAATATATATTTTTGAAAAATATTTTGTTACAGCATGACTTCAAATAACAAAAACTTTTTAAAATATTAAAATTTGACTTAAAACTATAGCTGCAAAAAATAATATTATTAACAGAAAATATTTCCAGTTCATTTCATGTTTGATGTCACAAAATTTTCTGTTGATTAGGTTTTTTCTAAAAATTTTCAACATTCAAATAAAATATTAATGCAAACATTGCATACTTATTTGAAACCAAATATTTAATAAATATATAAAAAATAATCAAAAGATTATATTTTTAATTTTATAATATAAACAAAGGTAAATTTGCACAAATGCAATAGTTTACTTTTGTCTCTACACAATATAAGTTGACTCTTTTATTATTTTTAAACTTTCACTATTGTTTTTATTTTTTAATCTCCAACACTTCTGAGATCTAGATACTTTATTTAAACTGATAAATCACTTAAAGTCTATTTTAATTAAAATTTCAACTGTGAAATGTTCAAAACCAGTTCTTGCCATTAAAGGCATATATTATTGACAACAGCACAATGGATGACTATAATGATAATAATTTTAAAGATTAGCTCTACAGACTATTCAAAACAAAGTAAAATACATTCCCTTTTCATTTATTATTAGTAATATTTAAAATGATTAAGTGGAATAGACATTTCAATTGCTCAACAATCTTTTTTAATTAAAGACCTTGATAGAAATATTATACATTCTTTTTTTATTTTTACTCAAACAATAGATAGATTTATTTTTTCTTATTTGTATTGTATGTAAGATTAAATATATATTGAGCATATATAATATTATAATTATGTAATATTATAATTATGTAATAATGTTAACTATTGAAGATTTAAATGCCAATGTGAGAATATATTTTATATTTATATAGCTTTAAAGTTAATAATTTAAAATAATTATTTATATATAAATAAAAATTGTAAAATAAAGTAGAATTTTGATAATACGATATGTAATATCTTAATGTAGGGTCTTTTTTTAAAATGTTTTATATTCAATGCTTCATTATATGCATAATAAAATTTAATCAATACTTAAATATGCCAATAACTTTCCATTATGTGAGAAAAATGGTTGAACATTTTTGAATACAAACAGTATCACTTAGATTAAATATCCACAATTTTGTAAAATCAAGTGTTAAGAGAATGTGATTTTGTATATATATAATTCCAATATACATCATTTCCTGAAATAAATATCAAATCACCTCAAACATTAAGAAATTTGTAACTATATCTTCTGTGAATAAATATATAGAAGTCCATATCTCAAAACAGGCGGTTCATAAAAAGAAATTTCTTTAAACTGTATGCTGAAATGATATTAAATATTGAAACATAAAATTATTCAAACAAAGAGCTCTTTATCTAAAAGATTCCATGGTTTAATATTTAATATCATTGCAGCTTACAGTTCAAAGAGATATCTTTTTATTTGAATTGCCTGTTTTGACTTACAAACTTCTATATATTTATATATTTATTTATGGAGAGCATAGCTGTAAATTTCTTAACATTTAATGTGATTTGATATGTATTTCAGGTAAGAATTTCTGCTAAAATTATTTTTTATATATTTGTGTTGAGAGTTTCAAAGGTTAAAATAACTAATGTTTAGTCTGTCTTTGTACATGTATAGTAAACATGTCTGTTTACGAGCAGTTTAAGATTATTGCTTCCTTAAATTTTACACTTTTTGTTTGAATAACTCAGTTTTTCAATATTTAATATCATGGTAGATAACAGTTCAAAGAGGTATCTTCTTTGAGCATACTGTTTTGAGATATGGACTTTTATATATTTATGCACAGAGGACATAATTGAAAATTTCTTAATGTTTGAGGTAATTTGAAATTATAGATATTATTTATTCATATAGAAAGTTTTTACTTTAAATAAATTATTGAATGGTTTATTCATTGGGAGTTCATATCAAGTTTGAACACTAGGAATGGCATAATTAAGCTATAGTCCATGGATCTTGCATCCAGAGTCTGCTACTCTACGACTGCATTAAATCAAGCAAGACTTCATTATAAATAATTTTCGATAAATAAAATCAACGCACTGATAACAATTGCACTTAAAACAAATTTTTAATTTTCAGAAATAATGAAAAGTTAAATAGAATTTTTAACATAACAAAAGAAGTGCTGAACTTAGAATTAGTTATATGTTATTCTATAATTTATATTCTAATGTCCCCCCTTTCTAACAGTAGGCAGAAGTTGAAATTTTTTTTAGTAAACAATACAAATTTAATAGATTTAATGCCATCTAACAAAGTAAAGGTAAAACGCGTGCTTATACAAATGTAGCCAGCAAATTCATCACATTTTCCCTAGGAGGTGATCATTTTACTTATCTTAGAAATCATCGATTTTACTAAAGCTTCAGCCAATGCCACTAACAATAAGATCAACATTTACTTTATTTATATATTTTTGTTGATAATTATTATGGATTAATCTTACTTTGTTAAAAAAATTACAAAGCATAATTAGTTTTTAAATATTATTTTAACTTCACTTTTATTTAAATATGTAAGTAGGGCAAGAAATATCAAATATATCAACTTGTTAAGAAAACATTTTCAATAACAGAAGACAATCTGCTGTCTCATAACATGTGTTTGCTAGCAGTTAATTAAGTTAATAAACCAACCATAAATGATTGATGCTAATTACATTAAATGAACTCAAAAGTAATTAAAACAGACTTATTATTAGAGATATTTGAGATATTTTGAAAACAATCAAATTCAGAAAAGAAAAAAAAAGATTAGAACAAAATGCTAGCAGATTTTTTTTACCTATTTATTTAAAAAAACAAAAACGAAATTGCATACATAAATGTATATATTCCACACATATACATAAAAGAAACCTTACATTAACAATATACAAATGTTTTTTACTAACATACACATATAATGCATCATGTCTTTAACATGGCTTTAATCCGGGAAAATTATTTTTGATTAAGGTTTCAATAAATTTTAGGATTTTTCTTTAACTAGAACTTAGCCATTCCAGATGCAAATATAATTATTGGTTAATTAATGGGCATCTAAAACATCCTATCTAGAAAATTAAAAAAAAAACAGGTTATATACTCTCATTAAATAATATTTAGCTATTTTAGTGAATATTGTCTTCATTTTCAGTAAAAAATAATAGATTTTTTTCTCTGTAGTATGCTATTTAAAGATTTTACTCAGTCACACACACACACACACACACACACACACACACACACACACACACACACACACACACACACATATATATATATATATATATATTGTAACAAAATTAAAGGAGCTCAAAAAAAATCATTAAAGGAGTTCAAAAGGTCCATTGTAACATATTAAAGAGAAATATACTTCTATAATTAGATTTCTCAAGATATCACAATATCAATAATTATAAACAAATTATTAATAACAACTATTATAACTCAGGTATATGAAAATCACGTGAGGTGAGTACACTAGTAACTCAATAAAATATCTGCTCAGGTATACAGACAGTAGATTTTATCCACTTTCATTTCTTGGTTTGATGTTAAGTGCATATCCAAACAAATACCAAGTGAATATGGTCTAGCAGGGTGCCACTAGATTATTTGAATCTAGACATGATTATATCTAATAACCTTTCACAGGTACCGGGTTTGAATCCCTTTTTGGTACTTAATTTCTAATAAACATGGAAGATTTTGCTTTTTTGAGCCATATCACTGTATGCACTAATATCTAAGTAAGCATAAAACATCTTTTAATTAAAGTGGAATTCATTAGACACAAATCATTTCTCAGATCTTAGCATAACGAATGTGTTTCAATATTTTTTTATAAGTTTTACTAGCTCAGATTACTATTAATTTAGGATGGCAATTCACTCATCCTTGCATGAAATAGATGATGGGATGGTGGTTATAATAATACTAAGAAATCACTAAATACTATGAAATCAATATTTATTTATGGCCTTTAAACATTTAAACAGCTCATTAATTAAAATGTGATGATGACAACGATGATGATAATGATAACGATAATGACAATGGTTTCAACTACAGCTTTAGGACTAATCCTAAACATAAAATTTAAATTCAGAAATTAATAATTATTGTTAATCTTAGCATATTTAATCATATCTTAAACAACTAATATTCAACCATTGATGATGAATGATCACACTTGATAAAGACTACTCTTAATGAAATATATACACCTTGTTTAATAACATAAACTAATATTTATTACTGCATTTCTAACATATACATAAAAATTTCTATATTTACATGAAAATTTATATTAACAATAACAACAATAATCATAATTGACTGTTTTAAAATCATAACATTAAATTTTAAATTCTTCCCCCTTTCCCGTAAATGTATTTCAAAAGTATATGGTATTAAATTGGGGTAACCGATTTATTAAAATGTTCCATCCATAAGAAAAGTATTTCATATAAAAAAATATTCACTCATTGGCACACATACCTTATAATCTAACATGTAAGCAGAATGTTAAAAAAAATGTTAGTAGAATTGAAAGAGCAAGTTTTAGAAACAAGTTTTAAATTATTTTCTCTCCCTCTCTTCTACCTCTGAAATGCTATACTTTAACTTGAAACAAAATAATCTAATATTTTAATACTACTTATTACTTCACATTCACTCGCAATTATACACATATAAAAATTCCATTATGTATGTGCGTGTTTTATCCCATAATAAAATATTATTTAAAACCAAAATAATAATACAAAAAATTAATTTACACATTAATATTTCATAACTGTAAATTAATAAACAAATAATTTTGATACATTCAAGATCATTTATGAAGCTCAAAGTTATTATTAGTAAGACATTCTTGTTTTAATCGATCTGAATAGTCTTTAAAAGTTCTTTAAATAAAATATACCACTTTATTGCTAAAAGTTTATTAAGACTCTGATATCATAAAGAAAATATATCAAAAATTTTTTTTATACTGCCAGTTCTTTGTAGCGACTTCTAATGAGTCAATTTTCTCTTGTTTAATGTCTATCTTTGGCAACAACAATTTCCGTGTTTCTTTGAAACAATCTCTTTCTTAAAGTGTATAATTATTTGATGATTATGATCCTATTGAGGTTATTTGCTTTAGTGGACAATTTGAAAATCTTTATATTAAATTTTCTTCTCTTCCTGCCAAGCATGATTCTTTTAGTGGATGAAATACAGCAGTTGTTTTCACGTTTATAAATTTCTTGGGTGTTAAACTCAGTTGCTGGAACAATTAATTGGACTTGATGATTAATATTTATCATTAGATTAATTCATCTTTCTGATCTCCTTCGAATGCAGGTGAATGTTTTCTATTTAAAAACATCTTATTTCTCTGGTCAGTTGAAAGGTGTAGAATATTATTTTCAGACAAGACATCTTTGTTTTCCTATATGATCTGCAGCTCCACAATGGTCAGGTCTTGATGGGACACATATATAATTTTTCTACCCTGTCATTTCTTATATTTTCAACATTCAAAACTTCATAAAAAAATGATTTAAAAAAAAACTATCTAGCAGAACTAAAATGTTTGTCTGCTTTAGTTTCAATAATTTTTAAAAAGTCTCTCTCACAATATATTATAATAACAATAATCTAAAGCTACAACTGATTTTTCAGACTGCTTTTATATCTGATTTTTGAGTCAACTCACCCAATTAGAGTGATAGTGTGAATTGCTATTTTTGACCAACCCAAAAAACAAATCACACACCTGGTTTTCAGACACTTTTGTCTTAAAAAAATAGACTTAATCCTTTTTCACGTATATCTGTAATATCTAAAATTGAAGTTTCTTTCCTTTAATCTTAAGATAAGACAATTTCATAATTAGAGTTTCCATCCCAGCTTAAGCTCCCAAAGTGACAAACAATCATTTACAAAAACAAAATTGCTACAAAAATAGATATCTGATTCAACAGATTTCCTCTCTTAACATAAAATTGTACAAAAAATAATTTGACAGATTTAACCCTTCCTTTTCTTTCAATATTTAATAAATGTAAATTTCTGTATGTAATGTACACATATACTTTATCATTTCAAATCATTCATAAATTAACATTAAATAATATAATTGCTAGCTTAGTAATTATAACCCTAATATTTAAAATTAAATCTGTAAGTTTTAAATCCCAATTACAATTATAGAAAAGCATAATAGAAGTATAGAATAAGATATTAAAATTGATCAAGTATAGGTTAGTTTTAAAGAAAGTTAAAATGTTTAATATCTGAAATTTAATGATGGCTAACATAAATAGCTTTTATAACACACACTGCTTATACATATGCATTATAACTTTGTTTTTTAACAGAAAAATTAAAAATTGAATAGTTTAAATGTGTGTATTGCCTTTCTATCAACACACAAACAATATTAATTGTTGACCCACTCTCTTTCTATCTAAAGCTTTTAGAACTGGATCTTGTAGGGTTTGAACTTGGATGTGCTACAGCTTCCTTTTTTTATATATAAAAAAAATGTGATGATGATTTTTGTTCATTTTCTCTCATGCACATTACTATCAATTTAGCTAATTTTTGTTATGGCAAAACTCCCCCCCCCCCCTTCGGATAAAATCATTAGCACTTTTGTTTTAACTATATCTAAAAAAAAATCCTAACTAATAAAATACACTAATAATAATAAACACACTAATAATAAAATAAAATAAAAATTTAACTACTAATAAACATCATACTTTTCATTAGAAAACTTAAATTTGATTTATTTGGAGATCTTTGCCAAGCTACTCTGCTGAAGGATAAGGGACCAAACTCCTAGCATTATAGGTTCCCTTATTCCCATCAAGAGCAGCAAGCATAAAAGCATTCTCTCCTATTTTCTTGGTAATTTGGAATGGCTTTTTCTTTTCAAATCATATGGTGGTCTGCATAAAAATGCACACGTACATCCAGTCCCTTTTTAATATTTCCATTTTTCATCTTGACTGGGTATTTATAAAACATATCTGGAGGATTTATTTTATATAACCTCCTATTACAGACTCCATTTAGAAATATGGACTCTTGGTACCATACGTAATATGCCTTGAAGTTTTTCAGAGAGATTGACTCTCTATACCATACATATTTTATTTTTAAACTTCCCAGAAAGATTGACTCTCTGTACCATATATAATTCCTTCTTACATCTTCCAGAGAGGCCGATTCTTTGTGCCATGTATAATTTATTTTTAAACTCTCTGTACCATACATTAGGCACATTTAAATTTTACAGAGCATTTAAATTTTTCAAAGAGATTGATTCTCTGTATGATACACACTGGACATTTACATTTTTCAGAGAGATTGCCTCTCTGTACCAGATATAATTTATGTTTGACTTTTCCAGAGCAGTTGAATTTTTCAGAGAGATAGAGTCTCTTAATTTTATCACCTCATCTGGTGCATGGAGTTTTCCTCCCTCTCTCTTTTCCTTCTTTTCACTTTATGATCTATCCAAATTGGTTCTCTGGCCATCTCCTCATGTACTCTCTTTACTGGGATACTTGGTTTTATGGCTTCTATTGTCCTATCTACTTCCTGAGACTTGTCCTCTACCAGTGTTCTAGCTGATTTATCTACTGTCTCATCTAATTTCTCCTTCCTTTCTTTCTTATCAGCGGTCTGGCTATCTAGCTTATCTTTTAACACTGGTAAGCTCTGACTATCTCCCTGTTTTACAATTCTAATATATTCACACATCTCTCCTGTGCTGTCTTCTAAAGAGGTTTCAGCATTATCTTCTAATCTTTTACTATCTTCTATTATACCATTTTGCTATCCCTTTTTAGACTTTCTACCCATCTTTTCACAGAACAACATATCTTTTGTTCTAGACTTTCCTTATTTCTTTTGGAATTTTTATAATCTTCTTGTAAGCTTTGATACATACAATCTATCATCAGCTCAGTCAATTTTATACCTGATAGTGCTTCCTTTTTTATTTGAATCTGAATATTTTCAGTACTTTCTACTATCCCCTTTGCTTTTATGGTAACTTCTACTCCAATTACAACCTCTCCATCTTCTTCTGAATAAAGATTATCATCTCCAGGAATTGAGGCACTTTTTCAATGTTTTTCTATTTTATTTTCCAAAGCCATAGGAATTTTACTGTTGTTTTCAACAGAGCTATTGATCTTTTCTTTTAATTCATCTTCACCCCTCTTATCCTCTTTTCTTAAACTTTCTACACTTTCTATGTCTTTTTTACCATCTTCTCTTAAACTTTCTCTCCAGATTCTATCATCCTCTAGCATACTTTTAAGCATCTGTATTATCATTTGCATTTCACTTTTACTCATTTTATTAAAATTTTAATATATTTCAATACATATCCCATCTGTGCTTCCCCGACCACGAAAAACCTGCATATCCTTTCCTGTCTCACACCTATCTCTGACTAACTGACTGATTTGCTTTTCACCTTATCATGCATTACAAATATAAAAAAAATAATGTCCTTATTTGATGAACTACACAACCATAATCTATACAGTGCATGTCTGTCTGCCATAGCCCAAATTATACATTCATCTATTCTCCTAGAGATCTGACAGATATTTACAGTCCACAGAATGACTAGCAGTTCACAATCTTGAGACAAATAAAAGAATTCAGTCCCAGCACTATAATCACACAATGCATCACAAGCACTCAGAAGATCATCCCAATTCGATCACTATTAACTACCACAACCCTTGATTGAATGATGCAAACTCGGTTGCAATAAAAGAAGTATTAAGTCTTAGGGGCTAAATAGATGAACTATGCCTTGCTCTTTCTCTTGGAGTCTTATGTGGCAAGTATCAAGGAATGCCCTGCTTATTATAGATTACAGAAAACTAAGTCTTGCTCTCTGTTTTGGAGACTTATAGGCTGATATCATGGCAGGACTGCTGTTAACTGCTTCTTGATAAAATAAGAATAACATATAAACTGGATTGGAAAACTATGCCATGCTCTCTCTCTTTCTTTGAGACTTATAGGCTGATATCATGGCAGGAGTGCTGTTAACTGCTTCATGATAAAGATAACTTATAAATTGGGTTGGAGCAGTGAATGGGTTTGATCATTCATGAGTTACACAATACACAGCATTTTCAAGGCAATGACAAAACTCTCCACTCATCATCAAAACTGCAATCTAACCAACCAAACTCCAACAATCAACCATCCAATCCAACCTCCAAAATCATAGAATTTTTACGAAATGAACTCCCCAAACACACATGAGACTACTATTCCATAATTCACCACTATTACTATGCCTATCCTATCTGGCACTAAATTATTCTAAGGTTTCAAAAAAATTCTATTATTTATTTCACCTTTGTCTTAAGTTGTGATATTCATCTCTTTTCAAAATTCATAAAAACAAAACTAAGCTGTTTTATGGCTGTACCCATTTTATCATCATCAATGAAAAATTAAATCATATTAAACATCATCATATATAAATGTAAAATAAGACTGTATGGCCAAGACAATTTTGTAAGACAAAAAAAAAAATTTTACTGAAAAAAAAAAATTTTATTAAAAAAAAATTTCTCTCTTTTTAACCACACATCTCCTATCATTATATAGACTACCTTTTATCTCAGGTATATGGTAATATATCATAGCACCACGTTGGGCGCCATTGTAACAAAATTAAAGAAGCTCAAAAAAAATCATTAAAGGAATTCAAAAGGTCCATTGTAACATATTAAAGAGAAATATACTTCTATAATTAGATTTCTCAAGATATCACAATATCAATAATTATAAACAAATTATTAATAACAACTATTATAACTCAGCTATATGGAAATCATGTGATGTGAGTACACTAGTAACTCAATAAAATATCTGCTCAGGTATACAGACAGTAGATTTTATTCACTTTCATTTCTTGGTTTGATGTTAAGTGCATATCCAAACAAATACCAAGTGAATATGGTCTGCAGGGTGCCACTAGATTATTTGAATCTAGACATGGTTATATCTAATAACCTTTCACAGTTACTAGGTTTGAATCCCTTTTTGGTACTTTATTTCTAATAAACATGGAAGATTTTGCTTTTTAGAGCCATATCACTGTATGCACTAATATCTAAGTAAGCATAAAACATCTTTTAACTAAAGTGGAATTCATTAGACACAAATCATTTCTCAGATCTTAGCATAACGAATGTGTTTCAATATTTTTTTATAAGTTTTACTAGCTCAGATTACTATTAATTTAGGATGGCAATTCACTCATCCTTGCATGAAATAGATGATGGGATGGTGGTTATAATAATACTAAAAAATCACTAAATACTATGAAATCAATATTTATTTATGGCCTTTAAACATTTAAAGAGCTCATTAATTAAAACGTGATGATGATGATGATGAGGATAATGATAACGATAATGACAATGGTTCCAACCACAGCTTTAGGACTAAGCCTAAACATAAAATTTAAATTCAGAAATTAATAATTATTGTTAATCTTAGCATATTTAATCATATCTTAAACAACTAATATTCAACCATTGATGATGAATGATCACACTTGATAAAGACTACTCTTAATGAAATATATATGCTTCGTTTAATAACATAAACTAATATTTATTACTGCATTTCTAACATATACATAAAAATTTCTATATTTACATGAAAATTTATATTAACAATAACAACAATAATCATAATCGACTGTTTTAAAATCATAACATTAAATTTTAAATTCTTCCCCTTTCCCGTAAATGTATTTCAAAAGTGTATTGTATTAAATTGGGGTAACCAATTTATTAAAATGTTCCATCCATAAGAAAAGTATTTCATATAAAAAAAATATTCACTCATTGGCACACATACCTTATAATCTAACATGTAAGCAGAATGTTAAAAAAAATGTTAGTAGAATTGAAAGAGCAAGTTTTAGAAACAAGTTTTAAATTATTTTCTCCCCCTCTCTTCTACCTCTGAAATGCTATACTTTAACTTGAAACAAAATAATCTAATATTTTAATACTACTTATTACTTCACATTCACTCGTAATTATACACATATAAAAATACCATTATGTATGTGCGTGTTTTATCCCATAATAACAAAATATTATTTAAAACCAAAATAATAATACAAAAAATTATTTTACACATTAATATTTCATAACTGTAAATTAATAAACAAATAATTTTGATATATTCAAGATCATTTATGAAGCTCAAAGTTATTATTAGTAAGACATTCTTGTTTAAAATATATCACTTTATTGCTAAAAGTTTATGAAGACTCTGATATCATAAAAAAAATATATCAAAATTTTTTTTTATACTACCAATTCTTTGTAGCGACTTCTAATGAGTCAATTTTCTCTTGTTTAATGTCTATCTTTGGCAGTAACAATTTCCATGTTTCTTTGGAACAATCTCTTTCTTAAAGTGTATAATTATTTGATGATGATGATCCTATTGAGGTTATTTGCTTTAGTGGACAATTTGAAAATCTTTATATTAAATTTTCTTCTCTTCCTGTCAAGCATGATTCTTTTAGTGGATGAAATACAGCAGTTGTTTTCACATTTATAAATTTCCTGGATTTTAAACTCAGTTGCTGGAACAATTAATTGGACTTGATGATTAATATTTATCATTAGATTAATTCATCTTTCTGATCTCCTTCGAATGCAGATGAATGTTTTCTTCTTTCTATTTAAAAACATCTTATTTCTCTGGTCAGTTGAAAGGTGTAGAATATTATTTTCAGACAAGACATCTTTTCTTTCCTATATGATCTGCAGCTCCACAATGGTCAGGTCTTGATGGGACACATATATAATTTTTCTACCCTGTCATTTCTTATATTTTCAACATTCAAAACTTCATAAAAATGATTTAAAAAAAAACTATCTAGCAGAACTAAAATGTTTGTCTGATTTAGTTTCAATAATTTTTAAAAAGTCTCTCTCACAATATATTATAATAACAATAATCTAATAGCTCAACTGATTTTCCAGACTGCTTTTATATCTGATTTTTGAGTCAACTCACCCAATTAGAGTGATAGTGTGAATTGCTATTTTTGACCAACCCAAAAAAAATCACACACCTGGTTTTCAGACACTTTTGTCTTAAAAAAAATAGACTTAATCCTTTTTCACGTATATCTGTAATATCTAAAATTGGAGTTTCTTTGACTTAATCTTAAGATAAGACAATTTCATAATTAGAGTTTCCACCCAGCTTAAGCTCCCAAAGTGACAAGCAATCATTTACAAAAACAAAATTGCTACAAAAATAGATATCTGATTCAACAGATTTCCTCTCTTAACATAAAATTGTACAAAAAATAATTTGACAGATTTAACCCTTCCTTTTCTTTCAATATTTAATAAATGTAAATTTCTGTATGTAATGTACACACATACTTTATCATTTCAAATCATTCATAAATTAACATTAAATAATATAATTGCTAGCTTAGTAATTATAACCCTAATATTTAAAATTAAATCTGTAACTTTTAAATCCCAATTACAATTATAGAAAAGCAAAATAGAAGTATAGAATAAGATATTAAAATTGATCAAGTATAGGTTAGTTTTAAAGAAAGTTAAAATGTTTAATATCTGAAATTTAATGATGGCTAACATAAATAGCTTTTATAACACACACTGCTTATACATATGTGTTATAACTTTGCTTTTTAACAGAAAAATTAAAAATTGAATAGTTTAAATGTGTGTATTGCCTTTCTATCAACACACAAACAATATTAATTGTTGACCCACTCTCTTTCTATCTAAAGCTTTTAGAACTGGATCTTGTAGGGTTTGAACTTGGATGCGCTACAGCTTCCTTTTTTTATATATAAAAAATATGTGATGATGATTTTTGTTTATTTTCTCTCATGCACATTACTATCAATTTAGCTAATGACTAAATTTTAATGGCATAATATACATATATATTTATAAAATACATATAACATATATATATATTGAAATAAAGATTTTCACGGGTTGCATATATAAAGGACATATTATGACATGCCATATTAGTACATGTAAGAAAGCTTTCATATAGATAAGAAATACATATTTGAAGAAAATGCTTGAATTAATGCATTGATTGAGTAGCAGATTCTGGAACTCAAGATCCCTAAATCAGGGCCACCATGTGCAGGTTGTGTGGGACACAATGGTGCTTCATCATGGGGTCAGTAAGACACCAAGATAATTAACAAAATTTATATGTAAATAAAATTGTTTACATTTTCAAATTATTTCATCTTTAGAAATATATTCCGAGTGTAAATATTTTTTTATTTGAATATAAGAGGAATACTTCTTTCTTTAAACTTATTTGTGACAATTACCCAAGCCTTGAATTTCTAGGCATGAGCTTGAAAGATACTACATATATACTCCTATCATTATGCTAAACTGAACAGGTCAATGTCATTTTGTTATGATAAGTTAATAAAACTTATATGTAAATGTTTAAATCATTTTATTTTTAGAAACCTTTTCTGATTATAAATATGTATTATTTAAATATAAGAGGAATATTTTTTTGCTTATTGTGACAGTTGCTTGACCCTTGAAATATATATACTCTACCATCGCACAAAGCCAAACAGCTCAATGATTTGCCACTATAATTAATACAATTTATATGTAAATAAAATGCTTAGATTTCCCAATTATTTTTATTTAAATATCCTATTTTATATAAAAGTAACATTATTATTAATAATTTATTTAAAAATAAACTTATTTTAAATATTGCCCCATGATTTAAGTAATTCAGCAAATGATACTTATATTTCTCACTAATATTTTTCAGAGTTTAAATGTGTCATTCACTTTAAAATATTCAGTAGAGTGGTAGCCTCTGAAGTGTGAAGTCTAAGTTTGCTGCTGTGTTGCGCTAATTTTTAGTTAATAGTGTTATCTTTTTTTATTAGCATCATCATCATCATCATCATCATCATCATCATTATTATTATTATTATTATTATTATTATTATTATCATTCAAAAGTAACCTTTATTAGTAAAAGGATTACAAAAATTTTGGGTACATTTACCCATTGAGAATTACAAAGTGTTCAATGTGACAAAGAAGGTAAAACAATTATTGATTATATAAAGTAAATATGCTTGATAACAATTATGTCCATTAAAGAGTTGCTATAATGTTGATATTAATGTGTATCTGAACATGAGTATCTATACATGGATCTACATGGCCCAGCTACTGAGAATCCATCCATCACCCAATGATCCCACCCCTAAAGCCCTGAAATGAAGACCCAAATGCTTCAGCTGAATAGGTGGACAAGTCCAACATTGCACCAACCACCACAACAGGCAGCGAGGTCCAAGGCTCAAGTCCATTGAATAATAAATTCTCGACTTGCAGCCGAGCCATGTCAAGACCATTCCAGATGCCTCTGTCTCCCAATCAACAGTCCAAATGTGCAGGGACCACATTCAGTCTACCTGCCCAGAATTGGAAAGCCAACTAAGAAACACTAACACATAGCAAGCACAGATCTGCACTGCCTAAAACCAACCTATCAAGGGGGTACAGCAGCCAACCAGAGCAGGAATGGTGCTGAGACTTTGACCAGGTACCCTCCCAGCAGGTTTTCCAGGTAGCGGCAATAATTGTCAACAGCCTGCACAGCCTCCTAATGACTGCCACCACATCTGAGGAAGAAAAGAGGAGTGCAGACCCATGCCCAGAAAATTATTGCAGCAAAGCCTCCATCAAAATTACAAAATTTGGAGGTAGCCCAAATAAGATCAAACACCTTACAAACTCTCTAATTTTAAAGTTAACCAAAGAAAAAAAATGATTAGCTCAAATAAACACTGACATAATAAACAAGCCATCAGGGGGTTGAAACAGTCTCCAAAGTCTGCTTCATTGTTGTTAACTCTTGATACGTGTCATATATTCTAAATACTAGTTCAACTCATCCAACTGCAAGATTCTCCAGGGATTATGATCTAGCTTATATATTTCCATTTGGTTATTCCAATTATGAACATAGTGATTAGCATTGTAGGATTCTTGCTTATTGTTTGGTTGTACAGTAGAGCTGAATGGCAACTAACCTGTTATAGTAACTAGTTTCTGTAACCATGTTGTGGGCTTGATTGTAGTAGGATTCCAACTGGGACTCTTGTATTGATCCTATTTGAATTCTGCTTATTTTAGTTGAAATCTAGGTCTTGATTAGTAATCAAGGTTTCAATTGTGTAGTGTAAAAGTTTGTAATCTTTGGATTATTTCTAATCATCATTGGATTAAAGGAGTTGAGTGAATTGCAGCTTCAATATCTTTGTTTGGGTCTATATCATTATTTGAACTTGTTTTTATCTTTAAATCAATGTTTTTTGGCTCAGGAAACACTTCGTTCTAATTCTGTGTCAATTTGAAAATTTTCTATTCTTTTTGTGGTGCCCCAATCGCACTGGAAGTGGCCCAGTAACTTTGATCTAATCATCAGAAAAAATTAATTCTTGTGCAGCCAGATGGCTTAAAACATAATCTATAATGTTTGATTCTAAAATTGAGATCGAATTCATATTTAAAATAATTTCCCCCTCCTGCACTGTTTTACCAATTCAGCCACGATGATATCGTAGCTTTTTTCTTATGAACGAATTAATGCTGGGATTTTTTTTAAATTTCCATAGGTTTATGATTACTTTTGTATCTAGTTTGTTTCTTGGTCTATTTTCTGTTTTTCCTGATTTGTTTGCAGCCGTAGAATCTTGCTATATCTAATGCTATTATGAAATTCTTGAGACTATCTTTATTAAATCTTTTTCTTTTTTTCCCAACATTTTCAATAAAATTTGACCCACCAACTATATCTCAATTAATCCTATCATTAAGCTTAGGATTTCTAGTAACTTTTTTTTTTTATTTATTTGGTTTCGTTTTAAAATCTTTTTCCTTAGTTTTATTCTTGCTCAAATGATTCTAAGATTTCCTTGTACTGGCTTTTGCCTTTTTTAATGGCAGCCATTTGCATAAAACGATACGATTGATAATTTCAAATACTTTAGAGAGAAAACTGATTTAAAATTTCTTGTAAAGGTGATGAAATGATAAAACAAGTACTCACCTACATCTTGGCAAACTTTTTTCCCCATAAACTCAAACTTGAAAGCATAATGAGTCTCATTCTTCTAGTGCCAGTGAATGGATTATTATTATTATTATTATTATTATTATTATTATTATTATTATTATTATTATTATTATTATTATTATTATTATTATTATTATTATTATTATTATTATTATTATTATTATTATTATTATTATTATTATTATTATTATGATGATGATGATGATGATGATGATGATGATGATGAGGATGATGATGATGATGATGATGTTTCAAAAAGGCACTTTATTTATTCAACAAGGTTTACATCAATGTTACATTTTTGTTACTTTATAAGACAGAATTTTTACATTGAAATTCTATCTTTAACATTAGGGAATTTTTGAATTGTTTTTTATGACTATATTTAGTTTTAAGTACATGAAATAATGTAAAAGATTACATACATAAAAAAATTACATGTTATGAACTGTAATAACTGTACAAATTAGTGTACTAAGGTGCATCCATCAAAGAATTTCCATTTTTTATCTTGTCACATATATAATGTCTATGAGCTGACAAAGTTTTTGGTTTAGGTGTATCCAAATTAAGTTTTCTGTTTGCTTATGAGGTTACTTTTTTCTTTCAAGTACTTGGTTTATGGCATTTTTCTCTTTTTTTATGAGTTGTATCTATAACATTGACTGCTGTTTCAGCAGTCACCAGGTTGCTATCTATAGATGTGGGTTGGTTTATATTTTGTCTCTATTCTATATCTGTGTTAGTTTATTGTTAAACATTTATGGATGGTGCCTGGTGTTATTGCCTATTAGGAAAACACACCCTGTGCACCAAAATGCATATAGAACAAAGGTGGCTGCCCTGATTTTCTTCTTGAATTATTGTTATACATGAAGGAGCATCTTGTACACCATAGTGAAAGTAATGTAAGTGTTTTTGCTCAAATATCTGAGTAGCTACCTTTAACAAATTATTGTAAAATAGTTTGAATGTTACAATTTCTTTGTTTGTACAATGATAGCATGAATGATTGAATATTATCAAATGTTCTTGAGTCTCAGTCTCTCTATGATATAACCAGCATATGTCTTCTGTATTTATATAATACCTTCTGTATCTACAAAAATGCAATGTTGGTAGTGCTTCAAGATTTAATTTGAGCAGAAAATCATAATATTTGAGTTCTAATGATGAGAATTGTTTATTGTTAATGTTTAGAATTGGTCTTTTGTCATTTAACACAAAGGGAGAGTAAATTATCTGATATATATCCCAATATTTAAATTTATCTTGAGGTGGTGAATAAGTAAAGTTTGGAATGTTGAGAATTAATATAAGCAAGATTTTCCAGTATCCATTGAATGGTGGGGGCTTATCTGTTGGGGTAATCTTGAAGAACTCTTTCCTATATGGAAATAAATGAGCACAAGCAAAAATAAGATTTAATGTCTTTTGAGTATTAAAAATATTTATTGAATGTAGTCCCAAACCATTTTGTATTAGATGAACTTGAATAAGTTTTAGTGAAATTGAAACAATCCTTTTTCCCCACAGCAACATTTTGCACAGTGAATTTATTTTACTAGTAAAAGATTTAGTTTATAGTAATATTGAAGAATTATTCAAGTCATTATTAATAGATTGTTGGAAAATTATTCAAGTCATAATTAATAGATTAAACAGGGATACTTTTGAATACAATAATGGATAAGATTTTGAAAGTGAATCAATTATATTTTCAAACTTTTATTTTTAATTTTGTCTTGTATTTGTTGACACATTTCTAGGTTGCTCAAATAGAAGAGAAATCCCACAAAAGATCTATGTTTTCCTTTAAAATGTTGGGTGTGAAATCCTGTATATATTGACCAAGCACAAGATTTATCCATGTTAAATTCCAGCTTGTATTTGTTAGTGCATGAATTAAAATTTTTTAATAGAGTTGGGATCTGTTTTTTAGAGGTTAGAAAGTGAGATATCATCCATGTAGACAATACAGATGATGTTTACTTTCAGACTGGGTATATATATGCCCAATAATTCTTTTTCTATCATATGCAGTAGGGGATTGATATAGATGGTAAAAAAGAGCACTTAGTGGATAACCTTGTGGAATTGAACAGTAAGGTACAAAAGAGGGTGAATTCTTCCCATTAAGTGTAATATGTATTTCTTGACTTAATAGAAGATTAAGAATCTTGATATTGGTGTGTATACTAATGCTTCAACAAGGAGATCAATAGAAATCATATCAAATGCTGATTTTATATCCAGTTGTATTACAACTAGACTATATTTTTTATTATTTCTGACAGAATCAATAAAACTGTTTTGAATAGAAAGCTTCTTGCATTGTAGATGAGCAGTTCTTAGAAAATTGCATTTTAGATGATAGAGTTTTATTTGTTTTTAATGATTGACTCCAACACTTTAATACCCACTGGCTCATTGATATTGACCTTAGATTGTTTAATATGGTTATTTTTCCATGTGTTTTGGAAAATGGTACTAGTAAAATAGAGTATAATGATGTATATGATACTTTTTTGTTAGAAAGTTAGGTAGATTACATAGGTACTGTGTAGTAAATTTTTCTAAATGCTTGAATACAAACAAACTATTCCAGGCATTTCTGGGTGACAGAAGCTTGGTGTTGATGCTAATTTTTGAATAAAATCCTTGAGAGTAAATACTGTTTCTTCTTCTGGGTCATTGAGAAAAAATGGTGCAGGATTGAGTTTTTTCTTTTTTACTTGAAGTTTGGATTTAAAGTGTGTATATGGTGGTAACAACATGTTGTAACCAGAGATTATTTCTTTTTGTATTTTAATTGCTGTTGGTATGTGATTTGATGGATTTTTCCCCAGTGCCCAGTGAATATAGTGTCTGGACCATGTGTGTGTTCTGTCTCAAAAATATTTTTCTTTTTATTGCCAGATATTCTCTAAGTCCTTCAGAGACTGATTGATAAAGCTTCTTTAGGACAATCACATTTGGACAGTCTTTCTCTTGTGTGTTTCATCTACAAGAGATAGAAGTCTTGAGGTGGCTAGGGTGACCTTTGTTATGACATCAGTTGTATATGAAATAATGTTAACAAAGGCAATCCATGTTTGCACTGAATCCATTGCAATATCATGAAGTTTGAAAAGAAATATATATTTCTGAAAATAAATATTCTGGATTCATCATGGAAGGAGTACTCTAATTGTGTTTCCAATAGATGTTATTGATCTATGTATAAAATCTTTTTTCAGTGAAACAGTAATTGCAGAATGATCTGATAAAGATGAGTTTTTTATTGTTATGCTGATCATGTGATGCAACATTGGTGAGTAAAAAACCAGGTCAATTAATAATGAAAACCTGCCATTATTAAATGTGACTGAATTCTGTAAGAGATACCTTCTCCAGTCAGAAGGGGTATAGCTAGTAAGTGCAACCATTTTGTGATAAACTCATTATATACTATGTTAAAATCACCAAGTAAAATTAGAGGATGTAATGAGAATGCTATTTTGGAGTTTACAGTTTGAATTTCTTTTATTAATTGCTTTATGACTTGGATGCATATAGACAAATGCTACAATCAATGTAATTGTTTTATGACATAAGGTTATAATTAATAGGTGTGCATTTATATATGTTCTTTTAAATGAATAGAAGGGGTAGGTTTTTATTACCACTACTCCTGTACCTGTTGATGGTGAGAATGATGCTTGGAAGAAGATTGAATATCTTTGATTATTAAGATAGTTAGATGTATTAATCTGATATTTATTATATATTTTTGTTTTATGAAGCTCTAGAAAATGAGGCTATACAATATCAAGTCATTTTAGTAATTGATGGTTTTTTTTCTAGTGACTTTAATCCTCGGATATTTTATGACCCTATTTTTATTCTCAGTACAGTATCACTCAACAACAAACACACATGTTGCAGTAACTAGGTTGTAAATCTATGTATCTTCAATAACTTACACAAATATGACAAAGAATTATTTAAGTCTCAACACTCTATCTCCTTCCTCCTGTGATAGTTTTTGTAGATTTACTTTTTATTGGTGCTAAGGTCTTCATCTGAAGTGCATTCAAACTTGGTATCCACTGAACTCATATTTTTTTTTTTATAATCTAAGATCTGTGGCATATTATCTTCACTGAATTCAGTAAACATTGCTCCATTTTTCCTACTTTGTTTGCTTTGCAGTCTGCCTGGTTTTCACTTGGCAGTGACATTTATTTTTGAATATATATAGGGCAGGCAAGGCACTAGGTAGTCTATAATAACTTGCAAAGTTTTATTAAGGGGTGCTGTGGATTGTTTGTGATTCTGGCAATCACTTTTCAATATTTCTTGCTGAGGTGCATTAATTTCTTGTAATGCTGATTTATCCTCATCATTTATTGATTGATTTTCTTGTAAAACTGATTCACTTTCATCATTTATTGATTACACTCAGGAGATGTTTTGATCTTCGGTTACATAGTCATTATTTGGATTATTATGATTATTACATATTGTAGTTCATTCACTTGTTGTTTGAGGAATGAATTCTGTGTTAATCACTCGTGTCTTCCCATATTGATGACTTAAGGTTGCTCTCATACCAAAATGTTTACATTTAAATTTTGGACATGTATTTATAATATGCCCTCATTGTTTGCAGTGAAAACATTGCAGTTTAAGTCCATGAATTATTGAAAGCAGCATCATTTCATGATTGGTTATAAGAGTGGGAATATCATTTAGGTTTATGTTTTGATTTAGTGTAACTTTAAATTATTAACTGTTGCTGTAGATGAGTATAGGAGTTCCTTATAAATATAAGGTTGAAAGGCAACAACAACTCCAAATGATTGCATTAGTTTATTGAAGTCATTGATTGTGTAATTTAAATATATTTTTAATTACGCTGGTAATAATGTTTTCTCTATATTGGTTAACTTTTACTAAAGCATATTTTTCTAGAGTTTTAATTGTTTTATTAAATTAATCATTTTTTTCCATACTATAGAATTCAACATTGAGATAGCAAAGATTTGGATGATCTGCAATGTGCAATATAGAATCCCATAAGTTATTTGTGCGTATTTCTTTGTATAATAAATCTTTAGGAAGTCTATACAGTAAACAATTGTGAGAATAACAGACTGGTCAGTAAAGAAACATTTAAAAGACATACATAAATTCCATGGGAAGGTCATATTAAAGTATTCTGAGATTTTTGTTAGATTTTCATTAGTTCAGATCTCTTCTGTTGTGTTAACTGGTAATAAATGAGATTCTGAAATCATATTAAATATTATGAGATCATTCATTGTGGAATGATGAAATCTTGAGACTGGAGTTTGATTTTTTTCCATGTTTTGATGAGTATCTCCTTTTTTAATAAATGGTTTGATTGCATCAATGTAAGTAATGATTGCTGCATTCAAAGAGATTGCCATATTGGAGTTAAAAAAAGTATAAATGTGTCCACACAAATTCTTCATTGGAAGAGTTTTCTTAAGTTTAAAAAGCTATATCTACTGAATATTGGGTTGCCTAGATTCAATGCAGCTTATTTTAACTTTTGGATTTAGAGGAATGACAGAATTTCGATTTTGACCAATTCACTTCCTGGTAAATTTTTTTACAACTATTATACACTAAAATGTTAATAAAATGGTATATTTTATTATATTAAATTTTCATTAAAAACTTTATGGTAGAAGGTGGGAAATTCAAAATTCCTACTTTTACAACAGACCTAAGCCCCATCCTGACATGTTCAATCATTGTCTGTTGCCAAGACTATACACATTTGGTTTTTATGACAATGTTTAAAGAAAATGGTTCCAATGACCAAAAACATGTTTATTTGTGAATTTATTACAGTTTTAGATATTTTTTTTTAAAAATAATTTACACTATATTTATTAGATACCAAGAAATATAAATTATTAATAACTTGTTTTGACTTGAAATACTTTATTTTCAAAAATATAACATTATATTTAAAGTGAATGTGAACATGGCCTGAAGCAAATTACAAGCTTAGTTTCTACATAAGCAATCTACTTATATTTATGAGTATAAAAATATCACAATTTTGCAATAAATATTCAAAAATTTTAAACTTTTAAGGCCTAATTTATTAGATATAAGAGAAATAAGTAAATATTCATTTGGATGTTTAAAAATTATAAGAATTAACAAATATTTTTTGATTTTATAAACTGAAAATAATCTTTTTAGAAACAATGATGTCTAAACTCTTTGTTTTGTATATGATCTCATTTTTTAAAATATTTACAGAAACAAAATGTGAACATTTAAAATTTATTCCAGTAGTAAACAAAAATATCTATCAAATGAAGTCAAATTTATTATTTTTAGATAAGTAATAATCATTTTATCATATATTTTACACTGATGTGTGAGACAAAGAAAAATATAAAAAAAAATGCAGACTTTGAGAGGGTTAAATAAGAAAATTTTAAGTTCAATTACTACTAAAAATAGATAATATATACTTGCAAGGTAGCTGGCTCTTCTTCTTCTTTTTCTTCTTCTTCTTCTTCTTATTATTCTTCTTCTTCTGATTCTTCTTCTTCTTTTTCTTCTTATTATTCTTCTTATTATTATTAGTATTATGATTATTATTATTATTATTATCTTTTACATGTTTTACTAAATCCTGATCACTTATTATTTAAATAGCTTTTTTTTATTTTTAATAACAATATTATTTTTTTTAGATGCTGCATTATTTTTTTATATGTTTTACTAAATAGTTTTGCAAGGCATTTTAATTGCTTCTAAAAATGTATTGAATGAACAATTTTTACAGATATTAAACATTTTTTTCTTTAAATAAATCCTGGCTAAATCTCTAATTGTTGAACTACATAATAAGTATAATATGTAAAATATTTGTTACAAAAGTATTTATAAAAAAAATACATATATTTTAAAATAAAAGGGCTATCTAATGCAAATCATTTAAATAGTCATTACAATAGTAATTAGAGAGGAAAAACATTTTTAAAGTACAGAACAAAAGACTGGTATAAAATTAAACAAATAAAAAACTCCAGTCAAATTATTCTAGTCTGATTTAAGATAAAAGTGGAAAAAATATAGTAATAATTTATAAGATTAATTAGATTTTTTTGTCAAAAATAAATCTAATAAAGATAATGACTTGCAAATAAATTGAATATCTTTTTTTAAAAAAACTACCAATTCAAATGGTAGCTCTAAAATTATGAAATGACAATAAAAATAATAATTTAAAATTGTTTTTGATAAGTTAAAGCAGTGGTCTTCAACCACCGGTCCATGGCCCGGTGCCAGGCCATAGAAGTTTTTTGCTGGTCTGTGATAGACTGGCAAGAAAGTTTTAATAACAAAATAATAAGACTTTAAACTTTTAATTAATATAAACAATTTTTATTTATTTTTTTCATCGCACTTTTACCTGATTTAAAAAAAAGAAACAGAACAAAATCTAATCAGTCATACATAAATTAATTTGTTTTTCTAGTTATCACAGATGTTTATGAGGGGGGGGGAATAGAATTAAATTTTTTATTACTTTTCTAAAAAAATTCAAAATTAAAAAAAAAAAAAAGTTTTTTATTGTACAAACTCCATATATATATATATATATATATATATATATATATATATATATATATATATATATATATATATATATATAATAATATATATATATATAACTTCATCTAAGGCTAAGCTGTTTACATCTTTAAGAAAATTTATCTATAGACTTCTGCTGGTTCATGAAACCTTATCCTTATTTTTGCCGTTCCGCAGGTGTGAAAAGGTTGAAGACCACTGAGTTAAAGTATTAATTTAAAAAAGGAAATGAAATTTAAAGTTATCTAATTAAATATAAAATAATTTTATTAAGTTATCTAATCAAGAACGGATTAAGTCATTTTTATTGAAAGCCAGTCAATCAATCAGATAAGCAATGCTATGATTAAGAAGAATATTAATTCATTTTAAAAAAAGAAGATTGAAATCTGATTAATATGGGTGATTGCTCAAAACAATGATTGGTCAGGGATATAAAAGCTAATAAATTTTTATTAGAATAGTTATTCAGATTATTCTGCTCTTATTACTGATATTACATGGTGAATTTTGTGGTTTCTTCTATTGTGACTTCTAGTTTGTGGCTCAAGCAATGCATAGAAATCTCTGCTGATGACCTATCACCACATCCTCTTCTAGATCTGAAAAAGGGGTGTTTATTTGGTCTTTCACCATGCAGTTCCTATAAATTATCAATAGTCTAAGATGTGACCAAAATGCCTTAGCTATCATTACTGTGACATCCATCTGTTATACACCCAAGACTGTCGGTGAATAAGCAAATAAAGATCAGTGATGTACAGAAAGAAGCTACAGACCACTAAGGAAGCTGGAAGCCAATGCAAAAACACTGTTCATGTACTCATGATCTACAAATGAAGACTTTAAAGACCTTGAAGAGGTGACCATCTCAAGAAAATCTCTAATCAAAACCTAGGTCAAATGTAAGCAAAAATCAAAGTCTAGACTTAAATTGAAATGGTAAGATTTGTATTTTCCTTACAAACTTTGCTAAACATTAGAAAATACAAATAAAGTATTAATAACTAAAAATTAGAAAATACATAAACTCTTACTTCCTAATTTAAGATAAATTAATTCTGCTTAAAACAATTTTGGTTACTTAATAATTAAATTGGCCTAAATTATCTCAGCATATGAAATTTATTTAAGACCAAATGTATTAATTATATTGTTTTGTTTGAAAATATTCAATATCTGATCATAAAATGAGAAGAGTTTCCTTGTTCAATTGAGCTAGCTGAGAAATATTTAAAATTTGTTTTAGATACTCCAGTTAATACTCTGGATGGCACTTGTGTCCAATACCCAGTACAAATTAAAAGTGTCTACAAGAGAGGTATTTTGCTTTCAGTAATCAAAGAGTGAATTTTACAGTGGACACAGTGTGTATTTATAGATAATACATGGTCTGATTATTGGTATAGTTAATATATATAGTATTGACTATATTTCTTCTTCTTCTTGAATAATTGTATCAAAAAATATTAAAAAGCATAGTCCATTACAATAGATAATAGGAATAAGTGTTAAAAATATAATATAGTAGTATAATTATTGAACGAAAACAAGTGAAAGTATTTTTGTTAATAAAAAATGTAAACAAGGTTTGTATTTGAGAAGTTCTGATTTAAAAATAATAAATGGATTTTAAAAACAAAGAATTTTCTTTTTAACAAGAAGGTACTAATGGAATGTCAGAGTGATATCAGCTGTGTTATTCAAAATTGACCTAGTTTAGTGGTCCTAATATAGCACAAGACTAAAGATTAGTCTTATTTATATCAATATCAATGTAAGTATGAATATATATATATATATATAAAGTATAGTTTTTAATAATGAAATAACACTATATAATTGAAGGAATATAATTTTATTAATAGAAAAAGTAAATAAATTTATGCATAAAAGATTTTCAATTGGATTTCAAACTACTTTTGTTCTCCTTGCTATGCAAAATGGAGCACAGGAGTGAAGCATTTAAAAAAATTATATTCTGGATATGTATAATATTTTTAAAAATCAGGTACATAAGTTATATTTTAAATAATTACTTATATAATATCAGAGCTGGCTTGAGAATGGAAAGAGAGCAGTGCAATGATTTCATGTATATGTAGTGATTCTTTAAATATAATAAAAGCACTTAGATTAAAAAAAAATTATCTCATTAGTATATAATTTCTTATCTTGGCTAGCAATTTTGCAGGAATGTTCAAAAAATAATATGAAAACTTTTGGAAGAAAAAATTAAAATTTCAGTACTTTGGTATTAGAGCTGCAACATAGAGCACGTATTCGACCTACTGTGTCTGTTCACATTCGTATTAATCTGCTGATAACTTTGTAATCGCAGGATCTGACAAAAATAACATGTACATGGATCTTGTATATGATTTTTTGGGCAAAAAAAACATATACATAGATCGTGAACATGATATTTTGGCAAGATTTACAATGGTATTGGGGGTGTGTGTGATAAGAATGTGAAAAAGGTGCTGAAAGTTTAATACATGCTCCATGTTGCAGAACTAAAAATAACTTAAAGATCAAAATATAACAAAACATAATAAACATATTTATCATTTTCAATAAGAAATGTATGATTTTGAACAAGACATTCATGTGATTTGTGATCTTAATGAAATAAAGGCACTAGGAAAACAAATTATTAGTTTAAATATACACTAAACAAACAGTAAATGATTTTTGTTTTTAAATAACAAGACCTTCAAATATGTATGACTTGGACACTAAGAACTTTTAAGAATGATATTTGAAATAAAAAATAATGTGATATTCGATTTTAATGAAATAATGGCATTACACAAAAAAATTGTTAGTTTAAGTATGCAGTAAACAAGCAGTAAATGATTTTGATGTTTAAATAATATTTACAAAAAGACATTAATTATATGTACAACTTTCACAGTATCAACTTTTAAGAATGACATTCCCAATCAAAAAAAAAAGTGATTTGCAATCTTAATGGAATATTGACAATAACTGAAAATGTCAAAGTATTACAAAAAAGATCATGTTGATAAAGTAAAACACATTTTGTCATGTATAGTCACAAGGATTATTTACTTTTAATTTAAAATCATCACAACACTACACATTTATTGTGAGTGTGAAAGGCCTACTATCTATCCTATCTTTCAGCTCTAATAACAAAGTACTAAAATTTCAAATTTACTAAATAAATATTTTTGTTTTAAGATATTATTTAATTATTGTTTCAAAACGTATTATTTTTTAAACATTAGTTTATTTTATTTCAGCTTATGTTTTATATTCTGGATTTATTTTATAGAAACACATGGTCAATGACTAAAGTTATATTTCCAATTTTTTTTTTTTGTGAACAAATTTTATTTTATAGAATAAAGGGGGGAGGCTCAAAAATTTACTTTGCACAAAGGCACTTCTGACTTATGTGGGGCTGAAGCCTTGAATCATGTCTGAAGAAAAATCAAAAGTAATGATGATTAATACTGGGGAAAGAGAATACAAAGAATTTATTAAGTGTGGTGAATAGGTATACCTATTTTGGAATCATTGTATGTAATCAGAGAAATTGCTTGAATGAGTGGGGAGAAAAAATTGATAAATGAAGCAAAGAAAAGAAAGATACTGATAAAGAAATTAACAGTGTTTTCATACAATAAATATGATGTAGCTAGAATTGTATGGAAGGGAGTGGCAGTTTTAACATATGGTAATGATGTGTTAGTGTTAGTTAAAGGGTGTTAGATTACTTAAAAATAGTACAAAGAAAAGTATAAAGACATGCATTCAATGCAGATATGTGGATGACAAAGGAGACAATTCAAGGAGAAATGGGATAATCAAATTTTTATATGAGATGCAAAAAGCAAAATGAAAATGTTCCATAGATTGTAATTTATGGATAATAAGAGAATAGCCAAAATAGTATTTAATTGGTTATGAGTAAATGGCAAATAACAAGATGGGTGAGAGAGGTAGTATAATATGCAGAAGATTTGGATAAAGAATTTATATCAGTATATTTATACAAAAGATGGAATGATTGTATTAGGAGAATTGTTGAGTGTTATAGTGGTAAGGAATAGGATAGCAGAGTAGATGCATTAATAAAAATAGGGAGTTGGAGAGGTGGAGAACTAGTAAGGAGAGTAAAAAGAGTTCAAATATATATAGAAGTAAACAGAATATTGGATGGGAATTAATTTATGATAATAGCAAGAAAAGTAGTTTACTGTTTAAGGTTTGAACAGTACCTTTAGCAATCAGGGAATATGCACATAAATGGAAAATTGTGAATGATTTAGTATGCAAGTTGTGTAAGGGAGACATAGAAAATATTAAGCACCTATTAACTGAAAGTAAATGCCTGCAAGCAGAAAGAGTGCAAATAACGAAGTTGTAGAAGAATAAATATAAGCAAAGTGATTATATAGAAAAAGGGTTATTGGTTTTTATGCTGGTTCTGGAAAAGATAAAAGGGGTTTAGATATAAAGACCATGGAGTTGACAAAGATAATGTTGTGAAAATGGGATGGAGCAGCATAAAGAAGAATATAAGAAAAACTTAGGGCAGGGAATGAAAAAGGAAGGTAAAGTGGCTAACAGATTTCTCTGAGCATAGTGGCTGAGAGATTTCTAACTCTGAATAAGAAGGTCATGGTGCATCGCATAGCCCAACTTTACTGTTTTTAGTGCTTGAAATTCTTATGAACTCCCTAGTAATCAACCTTTGATTATTATTGTTAATTATATAAAAATTTATTTGTATTTTTACGTATTTTATGCTTTTTTATTAACATATTTGTTTTATCTTTGTATGCTTTTAATTCTTGTGTTAATCGTCAAAATAACATTTGTTTAACTTTTAATATTGTTTTACTTGGGATTAACTTTTAAAAAGATTTTGTATTATTACTATGTAATCTATAAGGAAGGTTATTAAAATTCAATAATCATTTAATATACTATTTATTATCAAGAAAAAATATAATTAACATGTTTTTTTTCTTATTGTAGAATTTAATATTAAAATTAGTAAACAGAAAAATAGACTATATTATTTATGTTATTTCATTAATGGAAAAATTAGATAAGAAACTAATGTTATAGTTGGGGATAAGAAAAAAGTATGGATTCACTTAGACTGATTTATGTTTAGTTTATTTTTTCACTTTTGTATATGTGTACATTTTCTGATACCAAAAGTCAAAAAGAAAAGATGGGCTGTAAAACCATCAGATTATTATGGACTACATAAGCTATGAAAGAATGATAATTTTTCGTAGTAATATAGCCATAATTATCTGCATGAAATAAAACTATAGAACTTTGGGTGGATCTTAAGATTATTTCTCACTATCTATATTATTCTACAAAAATAAAAAATAAAAAATCAGAAATTAGAAGAACAAAATTTAATTTTAATAATATTCCATTAACAAAATGTTTTTTTTGAAATAATAGAAATGTTTAATACCAGTTATCTAACAGACACTTGAACTAAAAATTATATTATTTTTATATCTTGGTTGTTGTTAGAGTAACAAGATTGATAAGTGAATCTAGACAGAAAAAAATATTTGGAATTTCATGTAAAAATATATAAAAGAAAATCAAATATTAGTAATCTTGTAGTCTCTCTTCATTCATTATTTCATTAAGTATTTTTTTTTTTTTAGAAATAATAACTTTATATTTTTAATATCATTAATACTGCATATATATATATATATATATATATATATATATATATATATATATATATATATATATATATATAAAGAGATATAAATCATATATATATATATATATATATATATATATATATATATGATTTTGAAATTTTAATAAACTTTTTTTAGAACAGTGTAATTCAAAATAAATACATACAAAATATGTGTAGAAAAAAAACTTTATTTAATTCCAACAGCATGGTATGTTTAACATGATTTTGACTGCCTCATAGTCATATTCATAGAAATAGTGGTCTGATGAGCTAGTGACATTTATCAAAATATAAACAAGATAGGGGGTGATGTTAAATGTAAAATCAAAAAAGCATGGTATATTGTTAACAACATACACGCAATAAATAAAAACAGAATTCTGTGTTCCCCTTTCAAAAGGTATTTCATTTAAATGAACTTTGTCTATATCCTTTATTTAACTTTTATCCAAATCCCTTATTTCGTTTATTCTTTGATAAATGCCACAAGCTCTTTGAACAACTATTGCTATGAATATGACTACTAGATAGTTCAAATCACTAAAGCATACCACATTGTTAGGATTAAATAAAGCTTTTCTTTATACTCCTCTATACAAATAATAAAGAGATTAATAAATATAAAAATATTACTTTAAAACATATACAAAGGAGAGCCTTTGTATCAATCTACATATATTCATACAAGGAGAATAATGTTAGAATATAAAGTAAAATATTAGAACAAACTTGACTAGCAGAAATAAATCTAAAAAAAGGTCACAAAGAACCCAACCACAGATCTTATACTATATTATATTATATCAGCCCTTCACATCTCTCACAGCTAATATTTACATATCATACCATTTACAACTTTCTTAAACACTTTATCAATACTATTTATTTATATCAAAACTAACAATTTCAACTGTCCTGCAGTCATTATCAGAGCTACAATATTCAAATATATAATTATATAATTAATACACTTATGCACATATTCATATACACAATTAAATACACACAATAAAACAAAAATAAAATATACATTTTAATTTGACCAGTATAGATAATCATTTCTCATTTTATTACTTTACTCTTAAATAATTCTATCCACATTTATTTTATATCATTTTTTTTTTTTTTAAAATATTATTTATTATAATTATAAAACTTTAACATTTATTTTACTATTTAATACATATTATTGTAATTTTACTTATATTATAAATCAACTTTTAATCTTTTTTTCTTTTTATTAAATTTTTTATAATTATCAATTAACCTTTTCCATATTAAAATTACATTTTTACATTACCAAAATTACCTACTCTTTACAATATTACTTCTAAAAACCCAACTGACAAAATTTTCAACATTTGTACACTTGTTTAACACCTCCCTCTATCATCAATTTCTTCAACTTTATTCTTTTAACCTTTTTCAAATTCAAATTATTATTAATAAAGGCTTATAAAATTATTGTTTTTATCCCAAAATGCCAATTAAGATTTGGTTTTATATACTTAATCAATATTAACTCTTTAATTTTTTTATCCCTTCTATTATTTGTATAATTAATCATTTTTGTACTATCTTTTTCAAACCTATTATCTTGTTTCTAATGAATGCAAATAAATAAATGCATATTTATGCTGAATTAATCTTTTTTATTTGCATAAATTGAATTCTTTATTTCTCCTATATAATTAGTTTTATATTTTTACTTTTACATGCTTTGCATTCAATTTTATATACTATACTTATGCATTTTTTCACTTTTCTCACATATTTATTAGCTAATATATTAAGTAATAAATATATGAGAAAAGTAGAAAAATGCATAATTGGAATATATGAAATTAAATGCAAATCATGTAAAAGTAAAAATATAAAAGCTAATTATGTAGGAGAAACAAAGTATTCAATTTATACAAGATTAATTAAACATAAATATGATATGAGGTAACCTATTCATTTGCATTCATTACAAAAAGGTCATAGGTTTGAGAAAAACAGTATAAAATGATTAATTATACAAATAGAAGGGATAGGAAAATTGCAAAGGCAATATTAATTAAAAATATAAAATCAAATCTTAATAGGGATTTTGGGATAAAGACAATAATTTTACAAGCCATTATTATTAATAATAATTTGAATTTGGAAAGGTTAAAAGAATAAAGTTGAATAAAATGATATATAGAGGGAGGTGTTAAGCAAGTGTACAAATTTTCAAAATTTTGTTAGTTGAGTTTTTAGAAATAGGATTGTAAAGAGGTAGGTAATTTTTGTAATGTAAAAAATTGTAATGTGAAAAACATTAATTGATAATTATAAAATATTTAATAAAAATAAGAAAAGATTAGAAGTTGATTTATAATATAAATAAAATGATGATAATAATATATATTAAATAGTAGAATAAATGTTAAAGTTCTATAATTATAATAAATAATATTTTTTTTAAAAAATAAAATAAAGTGATATAAAATAAATGTGAAGAGTAAAGTAGTAAAATGGGAAATGATTATTTATAATGATCAGGTTAAATGTATATTTTATTTTTGTTTTACTTAGTGTATTTAATTATGTATATGAATATGTGTATAAGTGTATTAATTATATAATTATGTATTTGAATATTGTAGCTCTGATGATCACTGCAGAAGAGTGAAGGAAAGTGGAAGGATATTCAATTTTCTTTTCAATATTTTGTTATTATTTACTGAAGTGTTAATGAAAACATTATGTTATAAAATATTTGAAAAACAAAATTTTTGATTTAATTAAGTTTATAGACCAGTGTTTTTCAAACTTTTTGTTTTATTACAGAATCTTTACAATTTTCATAAATCATAGTATATTAAATGTATAATCAATGTCATTAAAAAGACAACAAATAAATGCCAACTTTCAAAAGTGCTTAAAATGACAATTGTACTTCTCTGTTAATATATCAAAAAATTAATTACAGTTTTAA